>JAKLMK010000048.1:0-189716 GCA_022813445.1 Neophaeococcomyces aloes | reverse complement strand
TGTTTGTTACGTGGTTGCTAGATATTGAAATTACGTCCGGAATTGGGGTCAGTCCGAGATTGGGGTAGTTGACGTTACTGAAAGTGTCGTTGCACACAGATACGGACATTCCCTGGCCTGTGTATCGACAATATAACTGCCAAAATAAGGCATCTTCGCAAGGATTAATCTGGAAACTACTACGGAGTACCAGTACGTCAACCGTACATGGTGTTCTTGGTTGAGATCCAGAATGCGAAAGCAATGCACTGGAACGTGTCTCCGATGATCAGTGCCGGAATTGCTGCTGCTGGAGACTAAATCGATACGACCGTGATAACCACTTATGCTGTTGACTGCTATAGCAATGATGCTGGTCACGTTCGTCAGGCAAATTTGGGGTTTCATTGGTCCTTTCTGGTAAGTGCGAAGTCGTCGCAGAACGTGTGAATATTGCCAACGTGATGGCAGGTTTCCTCAAATGTTTACCAATTGTGGACTGGATATGAGCGCCGTCATCTGCACTGTATTGATGATAGTCTTCAGCTTTATACCAACCATCCTGATTCAGTGTCGGGGAGCAACATTGCGAAAGGACGATTACCAAATCGCGAGAATGATCGGTGAGACATTCTGAGGTTAAGACACGACGAGTAATCACCTATTTCGTGATCGCCGCAATCGGTTCTCCTTTTGCCGTTCCTCTTTCATAGCTGTTCGCCTACGTGCTTTCCAGGCACGATTGTTCTGACCACGCTCCGCCCAAAAGCGTTTTTCGAATTCATTTTGCTCCTTCCCCTTCTCGTTCACCGTTGAAGGAGTAATGTTTGGCGGCGTTGTGACTTCCTCGTCATCGAATTCATCTGTCGTTGTTTGCTCTCTGGTTCTCGACTCTAGTGCAGCAGCAAAACTAGTGAAGCGGCTTGGATGAGCTGTATCTGGTGTTGGTGCCGCACTTCTAATGCTTCGGACATTTAGGTCCTGTGAAGTGAATGGGGTAGTTGGCATGGGTGGCACCTCATCCTCGTCCTCTAGCGCATCTTGACCAAAGAATGAAAACGAGGTTTCGATGTCTAATACAGGCTTCGTGGAATCCTGCCCTGCGGGTAGCCTGGGCTTCTTAAACAACGCTTCTAGAGGATGCACTGCCGGAGGGGTGTTTGGCGCTTCCTGTACCTTTGCTTGTGGAGGACTGACCGAATTGTCCTTCGTAAACAATCCTAGACCAGTGCTGCCACTATTTATTGGGCCAGGTTCATCTTCCACTTCTTCTGAGGATGATGTAGTACCAGCGCTGCTAGTTTCCTCGGCATCAGCGACCACTTCATGTCGATCGGTGTCTTCGCTGCTCGACAGGCTGGTTTGTGGTTGTATTGATTCGGCGATCTTCTTGGGCTTCCGAGTTTTCGTGATATCAATAGTAAGGTTGTTCGGTTTATTCTCTTTCCTCCGCTTCACGTTCGCTGGCTCAGCCTCCACCATTTCTCGGGCTTCGTTAACCCAGCCTACTCCGTCAATATACTCGGCAGCAGCATTAGAAGTTGAGGCAGTGTCTCTCAGGAAAGAAGGCTGTTTAGTGGTTTTCTCAAACTCGTGAACAGTATCGTTTTTGCTACCTTTCTTTCTCTTCTTTTCTTTGCCCTTCTTGGAAGTATCGAGATCTGTTTTGTTTGTGGGTATCTTAGTGTGAAAAAGTAATTCCTCTTTCTCGGTATACTTCGATGGCGCCTGTAGTTTCGTTTTCTTCTTTTCCTTCACTTTTTTGTCGGTCGATCGCTTTGACTTTGGCTCCGTCCACCCTCGTTTCACTTTGCGACCCTCAGGTAACTCATGGCCTTCGAGTACGTTATCTTCCGTTCGAACTTTCATGGGTGTCGTCTTTTCTTTCTCGGATGTGGTATTGACCTCAGGCTCGATATCCTCATGCCGGCGCTTTTTAGGTCTCGCTTCCTCGACTTTCATCTTCCTGCCTTTCAGAATGGCCCCGTTCAACTTCGACATCAACCGCTTCGCATCGGGCGATGGCAGCTCTAGGAAACCATAGTTGTTTTCTGGGAAAGTAGCAATAGTTTGATACGAAATGTTCTCCGCACTGTTGGCAAGACTGGAACCAAGGACGATTGGTAACAGATCTGGATTTAACGGAGAGATATGTAATCGTGTAAGGACAGAAGTTGTCATCCCTTCACGCTCCATAGACATCAAGAATTACAGCCTCATAAGCGTACGAGCAGTAGCTGAATATTAGCGCTCAAGCTCAATTCGTCGAAACTCTACTGTAGAGGAAATCGGCGCCTGCACGGGTCAAGTGGGGAGGTACCTGCAGCGAGGCGTCGAAGCCGAGATGCTTGGGGAGCTTAGTATGATAGCGGGGAAGCCGATACTTTTGGACCTACATTACTAAATTCGGTCCATCTTGATTTCTAGATAGCATCACGAGGTATTCTTACATGTTGATCGTATACGGTGCACCAAAAAGCGTAAGACATGAAACATCAGCCGTGGGCGGTAGGCAGTTCCACAAAAGTAAATGTATCTGTCAATAGAGACTTCAACGGAGTGACTTCAGGCACGTTCCTGTCAGCATTTTCCGGCGCCGCGGATTTTCGGTTATGGGCTTGATTACGGCATGACCGTTGGTCTTCCGGCCTGCCGGTGATACAGAACGCATGCGTTAAATAGCCTGCAAAACAAGGATTGTGACTCGTAGCAATGCGGTGTCGTAAAACCATATGAGGACGGTCTGATAAGTTTTACACTTCTTCCACACATGTCCGCTTGATGTTCGTTGTCAGACTACAATCTTCTTAGGTCTCGCGTGCTCTTCCATCTCCGCCCGTGCCGATACTTACCAGCCATCGCTACCACGATTCAAACACCAGACATTCTTTTGTCACACGTTGACCCATTCGCAAACACTACTCGCTTCCTTGTTTGATTGCCACGTCAATATCTCAAGTGATGAATATGGACGCAACATTCTAAACACACGAATCTATATCCCGCGCTTGAAGTCGAGTGTTAGCGAAGAACCCAGCGCGCCAGCCGTGTAGATCGGCCACCACTCGGTCAGAAATCCCAACGCAAAACCAGTATTCCTCATAATCGAACCAATCTGTCCTACAATGCCTATTTAGGCATCACTCACCGCTTTACTAGGATCTTGGTGCTGTCTTGGTGTAGCAGTTGGCAATATGGGCAACTCACAAACTAAAGAAGCACGTGTCCCACAGGACAGTGGTGGGGAGTCCTCAACACACAGACATGAAGCAAACAGTACACAGGACTTCGGCAGCCGGCCGCATCGTGGTTCAACACCCAGACGAGGGAGCAGACCCGACTTCTCATCCTTGCTTGGAATGGGCGGTAACACTGAACCTGACATCAATTCTCTCGAGGCTCGCCGGGAGAGCAAAGCCGAACGGGAAGCACGGAAACAAGAGAAAGACAAACTGGCAAGGCTAAAAGAACGGGAGAGGAGTATGAAAGAGGAACATGTTGATGGCGGTTATCTTGTCACACAAGGTGTCTATGTTGGAGCCGAAGATTTCAGCAAGCCTATGGTCCGTCAATTGATGATTGAACGACGACTGGCTCCGTTCTGGCGAGGTCTGAACGACTTCTCCGAATCGTGGGCTGAACATCAGATAATGGCTGTCGCAAGAGGCATACCTTTACCACCTGCAGATGAAGTGCCTCCTGAGCTGGAATATCAGCTATCGAAACGAATGTCTCCTGACTCGACCAAGAATTTGACCGTACCTATTACTGGACGGTCAGAGTCGTTTCATTCCGATTCCGGCCATGGTTCACCAGCTAACGGATCCTCATCCTTTCTCTCCACTTCTTTACAGCCTCCGTCCTCAGGAGGTCCATTGTTTCGAGCACGGGCTAAAACATTGGCTAGCTTAGGCTCAGCGTCTCGCAGCAACAGCGAGAGAGATCTATCCCCAAGAGAGTTCAAATTGCCGTCAGATCCATTTGTAAACGGCCAGCCTATTGAGGTTTTCCTTTATAAAGATGCAAGCGAATGCCCCATATGTTTTCTGTACTATCCGCCATATCTTAATACCACTCGTTGCTGTGAGCAACCCATATGTTCGGAATGTTTCGTTCAGATTAAGCGACCTGATCCACATCCTCCAGAGCATACAGAGGTCGACTCAAACGCCCCGCCATTGTCAGAGACAGAACGACTAGCACAATCAGAAGGCATTTTGGTCTCAGAAATTGCAACATGTCCCTATTGCAAACAACCAGAATTTGGAATCACTTACACAGCGCCCCCTTTCCGAAGAGGTTTAACTTATGGAACAGGTTCTCAACCTTATCAAGTCATGTCAGCAAAGTCTTCTCAGACCTCGGTTGCCTCATCGAGTTTATCTCCTCCTCCTAACAGAAGGAGGGGAACATCTTTATCAGCAACGGCACCAGAAGTCATTACTACCGATAAAATTCGTCCAGACTGGGCAACGAAGCTTGCAGCTGCCAGAGCCCACGCCGCACGTAGATCGGCTGCCGCTAGCGCCTTACACGCAGCAGCTTATTTGATGAACGACCAAGGTCAGAGATCATCGCAAGGCCCATTTGGACGACGAGCCATGCTCAGAAGATCGACGTTGGAAAACAACGATCGACCGTCAGACGCTCAACTTAACGCTATGTCTTTCTTTGCTGAGCGTCATGCTGCCATGTTAGACCGTGGTGAGGTGGTCCATCCATTTTTGGCACCAGCTCGTGGTAGTAGCTCTAGGAGGAGTCGAATGGACGATCTCGAGGACATGATGATGATGGAAGCAATTCGACTGAGCTTGGCCGCAGAGGAGGATCGCAGAAAGAAAGAAGAAAAAGAAGCTAAGAAAAAAGCTAAGAAGGATGAGAAGGAACAAAAGAGAGCTGAAAAGACTGCAAAAAGGAATGGTCTGCCTTCATCACCACTTGGTTCAATGGTCATTGATTCAGCTTCCACGAATAGACCCGATATCAGTATTCCGCCATTCGCGCCCGACGACCTTGGCAAAGGAAAAACTGCGGAACGAGGAGGGCCAGACTCGCATGTACAGACTGATGGAGAAGAATTTCCTTTAAATACAGGATTCGGTTCTTCGCTGGTCGGAACAAGCGAGGAATCCCTGTCAGCACCGATTGGCATACCGTCTGGCGCCGAACCCTTCAAACGATCGCACTTGCGGCAAATGTCGACCGCATCATCTGCCTCGTCTTCGTTTCAAGAGCTCGGTTCAAACACTCCACCTGTCAACGAGCCGATGTTCAACTTCCAAAGTCTCGCGGCTATGATTGACGAAGAGGACAAAGTCGATGGAACCTTGCATGTTGAAGATGCAGAGAATGATATGGACGACGATGAAGCTCAAGCGCACCAAGCACACCAAGCACACCAAGCACACCAAGCACACCAAGCGCACCAAGTACAACAAGCACAACAAGCACATGATGATCTGACAGATTTGGCCAACGGTTATGCATCTCGAGCAGACAGTGCAAAGCAGAGGAATCTCACGAGTGTTGGCGAAGTGCATGATGATAGTGACAGTCTTCGGAGGTGAGAGTTCAAAACACGACCTTACCTGAAACTTATGTAGATTCGCCAGAGTGCATTACTGAAAGCTACATCCTTCGACAATCGACGGATCTGTGGTTGCACCAGGTTTGGTCTGGTTGCTACACAACATGGTGTCAAAGTTGCATAAGAACTTCTGCAAGGATGGGAAGCATGTATGTGCACCGTTGCAGCAAGGCTGTTGATGAGAAGGGTATGGGAAGGAGAATCACTGGGAAGTGCTTCAACATTACCATGAAACAAGTCATGAGCTTCGAACAGGAAAAGCTCGGCCGGATGGAGGGCTACACGATGATCACGACTGGGTTTGGAGAGTGTGATATATGTGAGAAAGGACACGAGATAGAAGAAGTTGGATGACCAATGTGATATGGAGTAGCTACTTCACTTTCACCTTAGATTGACACGTTTCTCCACTACGGGTTCGTCACGCGTACATCATATCGATAACCAATCGCACTTCATGGAACAAACATACCATACCTACGAAACACTTGTTACGCACTGGCTTCGTTGGCCCAAACGGACGCCTGTCTCGGTTGTTGATCTGCCACATACCTATTCTGTGTTAGATAGTCTACAATCCTCAATTTGTTACACCTCAGCTTTTTCGTATACTTGTCTGTGTTTTGCTGCGTCTGAAATACCTTCCTGTTCGTACTTACCGTGCCTACCTCTCCTCGCAAGCTCTTGCACCACAAAATGACACCACCAGATGTAAACACTGTCGCACCAACAACGTCTCGTACACCCTCGGCTCCTCCGACGAACTCATCGTCTTTGCAACCGAGTCCAGGCCAGTCCAGACGAACGTCCTCGGTGGTGGGGCCTCCCCCAGTACCATATAACAGCAGCCTACCTAACTCTCCTCGACCACCCAATGCAGGCATGGCGGATGCTTCTGCCAACTCAGCGGGACCACTAAGACATCCAAGACCACTTACAGCAGCTGAATTACATCTTGAGCTTGAAAAGGAGCAGGAAAGCATCGTGAGTACAACCTGTAATTGAAGCGGCCTGTGGAGCGTGACTGTCATGGCTCAAAGGCGTCACTCACTATTCTGTCACATTGTTCCCTGCTGGAACTCTTACTGATCACTCGTTTGCCAATCACAGGTCAATCGACTAACTCGAGAACTCTCTGCCCTTCGAGCTCAAACTGCGTCAGTAGCCTCATCGGCATCCTCAACAAGCGACCTCTTCTCATCTACACAAGCCATGACTGAACATCCATACACTTCCTCATACGGCACCGGCGCCAGTATCATACCCACCTCTGCCCGAAGACATCGCTCAAGCAGTAACCTCTCAGCCCGTTCAGCACGTTCAGTAAGAGAAGGTGTCTCAAACGCAACAACCTCTATTTCAGGTGTAGCGGCTCCCCGAGACAGAGACACAAACCACGGAGCGTCGGCCCAACAGTCTCTTGATAGCAGTAGGCCAGATACAAGCCGTCAGAACAGTTACAACATGAGCCATACTCCTTCGAATACTGGCGTGTTTCCTAGCATGAACTATCGATCTACCTCTGCCACCTCGCCCAACACCCAGAATGTTTCTTCCAGTCAAGGTCATGCTCAGAGACCAAGTCTCGGAACTCCCACACATTCACATTCACATTCACGAGAAACAAGCCAAGGTATCATTCTCACACCGTTTACTAGCAACCAGGATCTCGGCATTGGAGCAGAGCCACATCGAAGTCCGAGCCTTAGTAGTGCACAGGCAGCAGCACGGTACGAAACGGCCGCCACACGCCGACAAGAGCTTGAGGCTGCGAGAAAAGAGAACGAGGAATTGAAACAGCATATCAAATTCCTGGAGAAAGCGTTGGCTGGACAAGGAATCGATCCCGCTACTATTAGGACATAAGTTGTGGGATTGATTGGAAAGGCGCGCACGAAAATCGCTACGGGACGGAGTGATCAGCGCGCATGCGAAAAATTATTTTTACGCATACTAAAGAACGAGATCAGGATTTCGCGTTTCCAATGCAATCCGCATTGGGAGACATCGGTGCATGATACCGGAGCAGGTAAAAGCTCTACTTAACACGATGGTCAAACATTAAGCAAGGCGTTGGAGGACGGTACCACTAGTTAACCACTCTTTTTAGCATCAAAGGGCGGGTATCAAAAGAAACATGAAGGATTATTCTCTGCTTCTTGCAGAACATACAGAATCTTAGCTCTTATTCACTACCTTCCATTTGAAAGTGCTTTGTTCCTATGCTATCGTCTTCCAAACACGACAACACCGATATCAGTCCTTAACGCGTAACAAACAAATTGACCTCTATCCAGTACCCAAAGTCACATCGTATATCATTCCCAAACCCTACCCCACTAAACAGAAATCGATCACTCCCTTCCTTCCCCTCCTCATTCATCTACTTTCCCCCGCCCTCCTTCCGTCCCCCAAACCCAAACCCTAACCCCGCTAAACCGAAGAAACTCATCCTCTCACCTCCTACCCCACCACTACCACTACCACTACCACCAGCAACAGCCACAGACCTCTGCTCCCCTTCTTCACGACCTGGAAAATGTTCCTTGAACACGCTGGTCGTTGCGTCTCGTTCTCTGGAGGATGGTGGCGAGAGGGCTATCTCCTCGAAATCGCGGCGTGATACTGACGATGACAGAGGTGGTGTATCGATGCTTGTTGTTCGGAGTTGCAGGAAGGAGGTTATTTCTGCTTCCGAGACTGCGCCACGTGTATTCGTGTTCGGTTTCGGGTTTGAGGTACTGTCGTTAGTGGTTTTGGAAACGCATGCGAAGTCTGGGAAGAGGTTTTGGTGGGACGTTGTGCGGGTCAGGGGGTTTGTGTTGTCTGTTCCGTTTGTTGTGAGGTCCGCGAGGTTTGGGGATGGGTTAGTTTTGGTTCGTTTGGTAGAGGTGAGTGATGATTGGGTTGCTAGGGCTTGTTTGAGGGTTGATTCGATTGTTGATAGGTCTGTTGAGATGGTGTTTGTGGAGGAGTTGGTGAGCGAAGGAAGGGTTGGGTCGAATTTGCCGGCATCGAAGGAGTTGTTTCGTCCAGATGTTGGACTGGGCTCAGGACTTGATACGTTGGGATTGATTGTGAGAGACGAGTAGAAGCGTTGTCTTATTGATGTGTTTTCGCTGACTGTGGATGAGGTAGAAATCTTGTCGAGTCTTACGACTTTCTTTTGCAGCTTTTTTCTGTCTCTGTTTCCAGTTCCTAGTTTGTTCTCCTTGGTCGCAGCCTTGGTTGAGTGTGGTTCTGGGGTAGGGACCTCCACTTCTGGATCCATGGTCTCATCGACTCCATTGCTATTAAGCTCGCTCTCCATTCTTGTCAAGTCGTCTTTGCTGATGTACTTCTCCAGGTGGACAACTTCAGCCTTGGGTCTGTTCTCATATCGACATTGACTAGGAAACGAACACGATTCACATCCATGCAAGACTGGCGCACTCGTGGAGCCATTGGCTAAAGACTGCAGCGCCATACACTTCCTCCTCCATTGACCCCATTCTTGCCAGCCCACATAGTCAAATTCTGATGTACAGGATTGTGCTTTACGACGACGCTTAGTGTTTCGCTGGGTGGTACTGTCACCGGAACAGTAATAGTGTCCGTCTATCAAACAGCGACGGGTGATAGAAAGTGGGTACCGAGAACGACACATGTGACACTGCCAAACCCAGGCGAGTGGTTTGGTAGGTGGGGGCGGATAAGCTATTTGGGAGGCTTGTGGTTGTCCATGAGTGAGGGTTTTGAGTGGCAGATCTGGAGAAATAGGCGATGGGTCAAGAAGGAAGGAAGTGTCGCAGTGATTGCTCGAGTCTAGTGATGATTGAGGCTCTGAAGTTGACGATAAAGGGGACAGGGGTGACTGAGATTTGGTCTGAGAACATTTACTGTCATTGTTGAAGCTGAACCAGTCAAAATTGAATTTCTCTTTGAAAGGACCGATCGATGAATCGGTGAAGTTGGTCATGATGATGTCGCCGTCTTGGTCGAGCTTTGGATGTTCGGGACGAAGCGACTGTTCGATTAGGGGCATGATTAAGGTACTGTGTAGCTATCTGTATTCCTCAGCATTCATCCAAAGCTGTGAGAAGCAGCGGGAGCTGTATGGTAGTGACCCATTAGGCATGAACAAAGGGCAACAAGAACAAGACAGGAGAGGTAGGTTATTGGTCTGAGCGCATGAGTTCATTGTTCGAGATGGGGTTCGTAGTTGAGACATAGGAACAGAATTTCCGCAAGCATTGAATAGGTGTTCGGATAGGGTTTGCTAGGTGCTACACCACTGACAACAAGTTCTTGCTTTGTGTACTGTAGTGTTTGGCTCATTACAGCCGACCGTGGCAGCGGTCTCGCTTTACCGTTTGGAAAAGCACCATGAGAACAAACTGTCAGGCTCATTCCATCTCATGTAGACCTCCATGTTGGATCATGTATCTGTAGTCAGTAACGATAGGTGAAGCCGAAGAGCAGTTCTGGTTTCGGAGACACGATTTGGTTGCGTCGAACGCCGGAGCTTGGACCATATTCGCACAATAAGCGGTTTCAGTGTTGCAAATGGGAACACTCATTGTCCAAATCACAAGAAATGAACCTAGTAGGAACACTTGCTCCTCATCAAGGCGAGACCTTCCTCGTGCATCTCCAACATGAGTATGACGTATGTTGGCTTCAGGTTCAAGGTAATGAAAGGCATTGGCTGGTGAGGCCGATCATAGGCAATGAAGACAATCCTCGCTGGAAGCGAAGTTGCGGACATATACTCCGAACACGGCAAGTGAAATACTGTTGAGCTTTAACACCTTCTCCAACTCGAGCAGAGGACACGTTGATGAAGAGTTATCCATGGTATATGGTAGAGCTGTAGAAACTGAGAAGAGGTTGGTGAGCGGATCCGCAGAAAACAACACCTTTCCACTTTAGGTACTAGCGTTGTCGCGTAACTCGCGAGGTTGGACTTGACGTGTCGACGAATTCAATCCTTCGATTTGACCAGGTCTCTCGAGTTGGCTATCCTCCAGCCTCGTGAATACAATCATGTCTCAGCTTACAATCAAAATGGCTGGTGCTTTTCGAATGGTATACAAGCACTGTCTGCTGGACGGCCTGTGCAATGTTCCTTTCCTCTCCCCTATACAATCTGAACACCAGCAGTCGTGCTCTTGCTACCATCGTGATACCCATTGACCATATTTTTCGACCTGCTTAACGAACTTAACGACGACGGCTTACGAATCAATTTGTGGTTACGACAGCAACACCTGCGACTCCCTTGATCGAGGACGCTGATTACGTCCTCAATATCAACCACGAGTAGACAAAATTCCCTGCCACGAAGATCAAGACGCTGCGTTTGATTTTCCACAACCAAGACCACGATCCTACACCACGAGAATTCACAAGTCAGAGGTCATTCGGATCAAGAGCCTTCCAGACAGCCGTTCTCTGCTCTCCGGACCGGGTCTCACCCCTGTACCTCACCGCTTCAGATTGATCACAGTCGAACCCTATAGCCTACCACGCTCCCGAACACACAGTCTCCCGAACTCAGAGCTTCACGAGAACGTAAGGGCGGCCAGTCACCGACAAACTCGCTCAATCGAACTCCCAGTTTCCTCGTCTGCCACGCTCGACACAACAGCTCTATCAGATCCCGATACTCCTGGCACTTGGTTTAGAGGCAGAGAAGACGACGTTTACAACCTCTACAATGGTACAAAGGAACTATGTCATAGCCATAATAATCATCGTGCTATTCATAATACTAGCGATCATCGGATACGCAATCTACGCCGTTCAGAACCGAGTAAGCCTGTTCGCGAAGAAGGAGAGAGATCTGGAGGACGAAGAAGCAGCGACAGAATAATAGTGCCTGATACGCCAACAGAGCCAAGAGACATTCTCAAGGAGCACAGTGCATCAAAGATGATTCGCCTAGAACCAGATGCTGCAGAAGATGCAGACTTCGAGGATATCATCCTCAGCAACGAGGAGCTTTTAACCCTAGAGTCACCATCAAGACCCAGCACTTCTTCCTCAACGGCATCATTCTTACCACCATCTTCGCCTACACGGACAGCACAAATCAGATTCCCATCAACACCACCAGCATCCCGACCTTCATCACCCACGAAGCTCGTGCCGGCAAATACTCACCACGTCCTTATGCCAAGTGCCTTCCGTACCATCACGGAAGAAAACGTCACGGGCAACAACAAAGTTCCAACAGATAGTCACCCTTGGTCCCCCTTAAAATGGCCACTGCCCCTCACACTCTCCCTCTCTCCACTCTCACGCAAACGACCACGACCATCTAGCCCCACAAAACCACATCCCTCAGAACTACCCTCACCTCCACCGTCCCCACACACCAGCATATCTCACGCCGACAACGGCAACGGCATCAGCCAGGAATGGCACACTAGCCGAAGCGACAGATCTCCTGACCGCAAACGGACTGTCTCGAAACAAATGCGATGGGATGACGAGGAGAGTGGGAGCTGGTTCTGATCTGTTTCACAAAGTACTCCGGATGTATCACGAGTCAGTTCAGGAGCGGTTATCATTTGACATGCGCAATGCTTTCCAACGTGGAAGGATATAAGGTGGACTTGTATCTGATTTATTAGCGATGCTGTTGATTGAGACTGACTAGATATGTATTTAATTCTGTATATATTGAATATAAAGACTGGTGCCTCGAAAACTTTTCCGTCCCAAAATATGATTTTTGTCCGAAACTCTTGTACAGTCCACAGAAGGTATCTCCAAACACCTTTCTTTACAACTCAGGTCTTTTCGAGCGTGGTGTATATGCTCACAACCATAAATATTCCGTACAGACATTGCTACATACTCAATTGCTTTTCCCCTTAGTTCCATCGCGAGTCGATCAACAACTCCCCATCCCACCCTTTCTCTCTTCTTCGCCCTCTCCTTATCTGCCGTGACCCTTTGAGACCGACCATCATCGACTCGTGCTTGCTCGTGTAGTCCTTCTCAGTCACAATTCACAGACGTCGCCGAGCTGTTCTCGATGAATTCTATCGTAGGCGGTGACGTTGGTACTGAGGTCAATGCTATTGTTGACACGGTTGCTTGAAATGGCCCAGATGCAATATCGTTTGGTGCCTGCACGCCTATGTTCTCCTGAGAGGATGTGCATCTGGGATATGGGCTGTATGCAGACATTATTGACCTTCGTGGTTTTCTTCTGCGACTCACCTCTGATGCAGATGGTTTAGATATCATAATAGTCGACATCATTGGGTTGTTCGTGGTCGATGACAATATTCTCTTTGGTGGTTTGATCGTTGTTTGAGAACTACCTAACGGAGTCGAATAAGAGAGGCTGTCATATTCATTCGGATCTGTTAAGCTGCCGTCACTACTGTACTTTCGTGTTCTCATTCTGGATGAGCTGGAGCTCGTGCTCTCGAAGGAGATAGATGTCGACGTGGAAATCGATACGTCACTGTCGTTTGCTGTTCTTGCACGCGTTGGTAAGATAGTAGTTGAGTCGAAAAATGACCTTGGTGTCGCAACAGTGGAAGACGTGTGAGCGTGAGGAAGACCAGGACTAGATGCAGCTGACCGGGGTCCTGGAAGTGTTTCTCCCATAGCTTGCTTGAGAGAGTGCTGTCGGCCATGCAACTGTGCTACATGACTTGCTCTCCGATCACCCAAGAGTAGTTCTGAATAAGACCTCGGATCCTGGCAAGGAAGACCTTGACGTGCATGTGCCATAACGTTGTACACTCGAGTCATACGTCCAAGCTCATAGTTAAGGCGATCGATCTCACTTTTCATGCCATTTGAATTCTGGCATTCGCGTCCTTGTGGAGTGTCGCCCATCAAGATTGACTTGGTTAGAACGTCTTGATGTGATTCGGCGCACTTATGCAGTATAGTCACATCTCCAGAAGGAAGGACGGAAGCTCCGTTGTCATCGCACGACCTCGATGGTTCTGGAGCGCAGCAGGATAGTTTGTAGGCCTTTTGCTGGCAACTGGGGTTATTGTTGACGATAGATCCTATTAGCTTCTGTGCCGTAAAGGGATCAGGACTTAGACTTTGAGCTCGACAACTGTGGTGGGCTGGGACACCCGAGTCGCCAAGATCGATAACATTAGATTGAACAGTCGTCTGCTTCCAAGCTGGCTTTCCATAAAGACTTTCAGCGCTTTGGATTGGTTGAAGGCTTGTCCTTTCAGAGCACCAATTCTCCCTACATAACAATTGCGGAAGTGTTGCAGAGTCTCTACGATTGTGTGTCCTGATAGGTGGCAATGGTAGTGGCTTGCTTCTATCAGACAAAAGACGCTTGAGACAGGTGCGTGTCTCTGCCTGATTTGCTTTGGTGTGTTCCGGTATGGACATTTCTGTAGTCATAGAAAACAGCCCTTCGTCAATGGTGTCGGTATCCTCATCAATGCCAGGTGCAAGTGAAGCCGTGTCTTTTGAGTGCATTAGAACGTGACGCTGCTTGAGCTCTTGAACTTTGGCGATACGTTCGGTCCTTGTGGATCGAAGTTTGAGCGATAATGGAGCAAGATCTTCCCGCGGTTGCCCGCAGCTTACAGGTGAAAGAGGAACGTTCTCAGGATCAGCTCGCAACCACGAAGGAAGAACAGATTCTGTGTCTGAGAAATCAATCGATGATCCTTTGCTTGAATCGACGTCTCTGACTCTATTCTGATGTGTTGCACGGGATTGTGATGGCATTATTCTTCCAGGCCTCTTACACCTGGTCGAACGTTCACCCATCACTTTGCGTCTCCGGCCGACTCTCGACTGAAATTTAGTATTGCATGTGCCATTCTTGTCAGGCAGACGTGGTAGTGGCCTCGCCGGCGGTGCTGTTGGTGGTGGTGAGCCAATACGATCAGAGACCACAAAAACTGTTCCAGCCTTGCCCACGTTGGCAGGACTTTTCATCGTATTCTGTGCTGTGAATTCAATCATCTGACGGACAATGTGGCTGTTACTAACGATGATGCGCTGATCAGAGGTGGTATAGGGCGAGCTGGACAGATCGACAGAACAAGGCGTAGCGGTGTCCTCGACACGATTCGGTGATTGGGTGGTTGAGATCAGTAAGGATTCTGCTTTTAACGTGCTATCAACGGCAGACGTGTCAGTCGTAAGGTTAGACGCTGGTTCAGTAAGTGTGAGGGTGCTCGCAGCCTGTGCCGTAGCACCTCCCAACTTGCTATTCGACACATCAACTTCTGCTGTCGCCGACATAGACTTGAGTCGTACGCCAGCTCTCAGCGCCTCCTGCAAGGACAAGAGGGACACCATTCCGCTGTGTTGTACTGGTCCTAGACGGTGGTGTTTTGTTTTACGTCTCTTCTCCAACTTTGCATTGAGGTCCTTGAAAGTCCTCATGAAATTGAACCTGTGAGGGGACGAGTGGGTATTGGTCTGTTGTTCCTCATTTTGACCAATAATCTCGTATCTTTGGTCTTCAAAGCTTGCTGGACGTCTCCCAGGGCGACAGTGATTGGATTTCACGTCTCGAGACTCGCGATGGCAGTGTGTGCTTGTGATACCAATCGAAGAAGTGCTACACGCCGACACCGGACGTGACTGATGCATGTGTGGGAGCGCGTGGCTATTGCTGTGAACACTTGTTCCTGTCAAATGGCTAATGGTATTGTTGTCTCTGTTCAATTCATGTTGGGAGATATCGACAAATGGATCGAGGTCAAACGAGCCTCGCAAGCTCAATGGTGCAAAGGTCTCGAATTGACGGTCGGGGTTCTGATCGAGGCTTCGCTTCGTGTCTGGCATGCTGGCAACGTATGTGCAGACCACCGGCCCCAAGCTCGCCTCTGGCCTACAAGCGATAGAGCTCTCGGCGACATGCGACGATGCAGAGACTTCTGGAAGGTGCTTGAGGCCATCGACATTGCTTGCCAGACTGTGCAAAGTATTTGAGAGTCCTCGTATGGTTGCGTTGTTCTTCTGCCTTGTAGTAAATGGAGTGAATGACAGATCCGCAGAGGAATTGGTGATGTTGTCGAGTATATGGAGGAAGGAGTGGTGTTTTCGAGATGGTTCGTGCCTGCTCTCCGAAACTGAAACCATGATAAGGGCCGCGTTATACTATGCAGTAGCTTGCAGACAATCCTTGGAGTGCTTCGCAGTAACCACCAGTACACAGTGTTGTGCTGGATTGGAAGGCTACGATGATGAAGTGTTGCGTACATGGGACTTCCTCATACAGCGATCGGTCTCAGACGAGCACAGACCACCGAGCATGAAAAGATCGATCTATCGGTCTGTGCGCCTTGTGGGCATTTGTAGGGCAGGGACCATACCCTAGATATCGAAGACACCCTTCATGAGCACCCACCCAACAGCATGTATGCACATGCATGCAAGGGTGAAAGGCACATACACCCTGATGGTGGCAACAATAACTTCGAATACATGATGAATCACGACGATATGTCGTGTTCGGTGGACGAAAACCAGCAACAACTTCTTGGGCTTGGTGCAGGCCAGGGGAATCAAACTGCGTCTTCTAATGAAAATGCGAAAGCTAACGGATCTGGCTGATCAAACCAGCAACTGTTTCGAATTCAGATTGTTCGAGAGTGGAAGTGTACCGCATCGGTATCGCCAATCGTTGTGGAGTAAGATCGACGGGGGCTCCGGGGTGGAAGGTGATCAAGATCAGCCAATACGAAGTTTCAAAATCAGCCACGAAGGTGTCAATCTGGTCCCACCCTCATGCGGGACATCCGAACAGGTGGGATGTAGTCAATGCAAGGCATACAGATGACGGACATGTGTGACAGCATTAGCGTTGCACAACTCTGCTAACCGAGATCGAGTTTCGGATGCAAGTCTCTGCATTCGGCCTTGATTACGGAGAACAGTGTGCCAAGCTCACACATTGCAATCAGCTCAGGGCGACGGACTACTTGCTGTGTGCGAGGTCATATTGAAATAGGAGACAGAAACAACAAAAAAGAGACGGAAAAGGGAGCGGAAGGAGTGCTCCAGGTAGGTCAATCATGGCGACGCCACTAAGCCATCCGGGCTGTGGAAAACAGATGTGGTATCGACGACCATAGCTGTGTAACATGTCGGTGGTCTCAACCTCGGCGAATCCTCCGAACCTTAACTTCACGTCAAGATGAGTTCCCGTGCCTAAGGGGATTAGCGTCCCAGTGCTCGTCCAGCAACATCAAGATGGGCGATGCGAACAAAGCTACATACCCCTCACACTTATCTATAAACTCGGGACCAAATGTCGAGAACCTGTCTTGCAGATGGGTTGCGTCTTCGACAACGCCGCATGCATGTCATCTGCACGCATCATGCATTCTCCAAGATTGTGTCCTGGCGCCGCTCTTCGCCTGCCCACTGATCTGCCACCCGGCTCCGTCGCTAGGTATGCTTCAAACAACCTACGAATATCCTCAACGTTTCTTGGCAAATACCGAGTGTTCATCTGCTCTCTTTCTTCGTATTATTGGCTGTCTAGTTGGTCTCGCCGAACCGCCGGGCGGTCGTATCTGCGTCACAGCAGGACCATTCGGAATGGCTGGTCGTATTTGCATTGCAGCAGGACCAGTTGGAATGACGGGTTGCTCTCGAGTACGAGCTGTTTTCGTAAGAGCATTCTCTTCCAGACTGTCCCTTTTTCGTTTGCCCTGGTTCGACACTAATGCAGGAAGGCTGCTCTTGACCGACGGAATCGTCGCTCCGTGCTCGCCTAACTGCTTCTCGGCGCGTTTCGTTCGGTACTTTTCTTTGTATCGTTGGAAGTCCTCCTCCTCTCGCTGCACGCTCGCTCTTTGGGATGCTGTCAAGTGTTGATCCAGATCAGATGTGCAGACATCCGCCACATGCCCCATCAACCCACATGACAGACAACGCTCTGCTTGACATGTGCCAGCAGTGTGTCCTAATATTCCACAACGGTTGCACTCTCCAAGCTGCGCCTTCTTAGCATCCAGGTTATCGCATCTGTGTGAGAAATGTGCATCTGACCCGCAGATCCGACAATTGAGCATCGAGTTCAATCCTGTCCGCCCTCCGGAACGCCCTTCAGGCCCTTTCAGTAGGTTTGAATTATCGTTTCGGTGCACCAATGTTCCATTTGTGGCTGCATGAATAGGTTTCTTGTTGTCGGGCCTCGAGATTGAACTGACGGAAGACTGACGGGAAGGCAGATTAGGTCTAGGTTGTGGTGTACTCCTTCCAGACGATGGTGCAGATGACAGATTGTATTGAGTAGCGCCATTGACTGGCTTTGATCGTTCGTTGGGTTCGTTTTGTGGTGCCGCTCGTGGTCCAGATGGAGCAACTGGGACAGCTTCAGCGATAGGCGACTTCCTTGGCTCGTCCATGCCGTTCATTTCAACATCATCTTTCATCATGTCCGTCGTGAGAAGTGGTCGACGGAAGACGCTAAGAACATCTCCATCTGTATACAGACTTCTGTTCTTGGAGTCTGTCACGAGGGCACGCCAGAATTCACCCTGTACAAGTGCTTGCGAGTTACCAAGAACCCACAAAGAACATTTTGCTCTGGTCAGACCAACATTCATACGTCGCACGTCGTTCAAGAAACCAATACCTTGAGTAGAAGCTCGTACACACGAAAAAATGATGATTTCACTTTCCCTACCTTGAAAGGCATCGGTGGTATTGAAATCGATGACATCAAGGATGCTCTCGCCATATCTAGCCGAGAAATGCTGCTTCAGAGCTTTCAGCTGGCCTTTGTATGGTGTTATGATACCGATTTTCCTTCGGAAGTTGTAATTCGGCACATCGGTCGTGAGTCGGTCGTACATCTGAATAGCCACTTCGATCTCCGCTCTATTCACAAGCGATCTGCCTTTGGGTGCAGACTCGCTCATACCTTGCACATCGAAGAACCGATAAGGGGCGAACACTGTGCTTCGATGCCATAATCGTGCTCGCAGCTTTGCCATATCCTCGCCGTCACGAAGTCGTGAGTCGTAAAATGTTTTGCTGGGAAAGGCGCTGATCTCGGGATGCATACGATACTGGACGTCCAGCAGGTGCACATCCTTTCTATGATTACCTTCCATTCTTGCAAATAAACTCTGTTCGTATTGATATTTCGCTGCTTGCCGGGAGAGCACGGTTGGCGGCAGTTGCTTTGGATCACCAACGAGAATACACTTTGAGCAACCGTATTTGAGTGGTATGAGTGCTGATAGTTCGATCGATTGCGCAGCTTCATCAATGATGACAGTCTCAAATTCCACGTTCAGACTCTGAAACAGTTCGTGCCCACTACCGCTTAACGTAGCACACAATACGTGCGCCGAATCGAGAATCTCCTGTTGTATCTTTCGCCGATGAATATCGGCATCACGGCTTGCTGAATTTTGTTTTTCCCGCATGTCATCGATCTTGCTAGACAATAATGTCTTCTTGCGCCTCAGGGCTTCGTGAAGCTGATCGTCCTCGCTCGAAACTTGTCCGCCTTTCATTCGGGTGTCAGTCATCTTCTCCTTTAGGTCAACCATTTCACGAGATATCTTTTGATGCTCCATCATGATAGAGTGGATGTCATCTTTACCACCAGCACCGTTGATCGTCGGGTTCGCATTCATTCGAGCATTGACCAGTTCCTCTAAAGTGACATCCTTGACAGCTGCATTGATGGCTTCACTTCGACCAAGACGTACAACGTTAATTTTCTCAGAAGTCCCGTTCAATTGTTTGACACCATCCTTGAATCGCATGACTAGCTCATCGACGGCCGCGTTGCTGGGTGCCGCAACGAGTATTTTCTTTGCCATAGACGATGCCGTCACCTGTCCATTAGGTCGTGCCGACCCACTTCTTATAGCATTTGTCTGACCAAGAATTGCGCCAAGGATAGCACAAATTGTCTTTGTCTTACCAGAACCCGGTGGGCCCTGGATGAGGGTAAAGGCATCATTATCAATAGCAGACTTGACCGCTTTCGCCTGTGCAATATTGACGTTGTAGATCTGCTTGATATCCATAACCTCGTCGTCCGTGTAGTTCAACAAAGGCGACGGCTTGGCTCTGATGACCTCTTCAGCCAAGTCGTAGAACTGCAAGGCCATCAATGCACCATATTCTCTCTCCAATGGTGTCAGAGACAATACTTGCACTGCCCATATTGTGGCCTTGTCGTTGAGATACTGTCGCATCAGGTTGTTCGCAGAGTTGACACGATACACAATCTGCATCTCCCCTCTCCTTCGTGTGATTTCTTTGACACGAGCTAAACAGTGTGGTTCAGTCGGCTCGGCATGAGGTCGACTTCCTCTAGACAACAGGACTACGTCGGACGGACCAAGGCCCAACTCCCTGCTCTCGGCCAAAGGAATCACAGTATTGACCTCGAAGAAGTTGTCTACAATAAGTGAATTTGCAACTTTCAGTTCGAAAGGCTTGAAGTTGCCATCCTCTCGAGCAGTTCGGAAGCTTTGCCAACCTTCGAGGACAAGCAGTGGCTCGAACGTCTTCTGGTATTCCTCGACAGTCTTAAAAGTGTTGCTCACAAGAGTGTAGTCATCTCTGCCGGAATTAGGAGGTGTCTCCGTGTCGGCGAAGAAGTCCCATGCAAGAATAGTCTTGTGAAGTCCAGTCAAATCAGGGCTAAGTCGTGCTCGCATGTCTTTGGCAGAACGCACTTGCTTCTTCACCCGGGTTGGGATGGGGACGGTCTTTCCTATTCGTGGGCCGGTGGTAATTGTTGTGGTCGCCTTGTTGGTTCCAAATAGCTCATCCTCATCGTCTGATGAATCTGATTCAGACCCCGAAGACACCATGAGGTCACTGCGGGCGAGAGTGTGATCTTTGCCCTCGATACCGAGACCTGCAAGTCCAGAGCCCGCATTTGCTGTTGGATTGCCTCTGATTCTGGCAGCCAGCTCTCTATCGCGAGCCTTACGTGCAGCTTCTTCCTGCTTTCGTTTCTCAATGAAGGCTCTTGATACAGCTGCTTGCTTGGCTCGAATGTCCTTGACGGGTGGAATCGCGACAGTGGACTTGCCCTGCTTCTTCTGCAAGGTTTGTTTTTCCTTCTTGTCAGCCAACAGTGCCTTTCGACGCTCGATCTCGGCTGCTCGTACCTCTTTACTCTCAATCTCTTTCAAGTCTTCCTCTTTGATCTCTTCACCATAATCATCATCGTCTAAGGTAATGACCTCTGAGTTGGGTGTCACCGAGCCACTTTGCAAGGCACCTGAATCTGCCCAAGATGTCATGTCTAGCTTCTGCTGCTTCTTGACCTTCGGAACTGGCCGTGCAATTTGCTTCCCCGTGTAAATCTCCAAGGACCGGATCAGTGCAGCCTTTTGGTTGTCATTCAGAATCGTTCTTGTCCCTTTACCTTTCTCTTTTCCACTTATCGCAACCTCCTCAACGAAAGTGAGACAATAGCTGTCATCGGGAATATACGTGCCATACTCTTTCAAGCGCCGTAGCATGTCAATGATCAAGTCTGCCAGTGTCTCGGCGAGATAGGGGTCACGTAACCGCAGCCATTTGACCATTGCATCCAAGGTCTTTGGTGGAGATCCACTGCTCGACTTGATGTCAGTATTAAGCAACATCTTTGGAACATTGGCGCCCTTCTGGCTGCTATAGCCTTGCTCAAGAAGCTTGACGAATAGATAATAATGTCCAAACAGTTCCTTGGCGTACTGCATTGTGTTTCTGCACACCTCGGTCATCAAGGGCTTGTCAGAAACATCAATAGACCACTTTTCCATCCTCCGAAAAATGGTACCCAGTACCAACCATGAGTAAGCCCAGTACGACTGAACCGCCTGGCCTTGTCGGTTATCTGGTTTGAAATTTCGTAGCAGACCAGTTGAATCGCATAGGATGTCCATCACGTCTCTGCCAGTCTTGAGCAGTCGTGGTATAGGCGAGAAAGACATCATGTTTGCAATTCTTCTAAATACCCAGCATATTGAGAACAGCGTGGTGTCCAAGAAAGAGCTTAAGACATGTGACAAGGCTTCTCGCCGGCCGGATTGCTCGCTAAGATTCTTCATCAACTCAACAGTCACCTGATATAAGTCATCGTTGCCCGAGAAAAGTAGGGCCATCAACCCCATGTTCGTCTCCTGAACTGAAAATAGGGCATCCAGGTGCGATGAAGGAAATTCTGTAAGTCGTTCAACGCATCCAACGACCATTGCTTCAACCTTATCGAAAATCTTGTTAAAAGACTCCTTTTCCGACTTGCACTGAGTTTCAGATCGTACGGGAAATTTCTCAAGGCCACAGAGCGGCATGGTCCCTCTCAAGAAGTTTGCGGAGAGGTCGATCTTGTCCTGATGCAAGTGTTCCTTGATGATACGCCACAGATCCGGTGTGTATGAGCTGTTCTGCACTCTTGGTTTCCCTAGGCTGATTGCTTCATAGTCTACTTTCAAAAGGAGACCTTCCAGGGCTACACTGTTTCTCACGAGAAACATAATCTCGTCTCGTGTTGCTACCTGTTGTTCTTCTGTTCCTGTGAGCTGGAACGAGAGCACAGTTGACATGTGCGAGGCAATAGTTGCAAGGAGATCGGAGAGCACGGGTCGAGCAGTCGATACTCGCGCAGTCTCATTCTCTGAAAAGTCATGCACTGTGGCTTTAAGACTCTTGACTGCCCAGTAGAAGCATATGTGCCGGACGTCAGCAGAAAGAGTGGTTGATGTAGCTCGTTTGAGCAACTCATTGACACAAGTCCGCATAGCTGGTGGGCGACTTGCAACTTGAAGACCCTTCAGGAAGGGATCTATCCATGAGAGGACATTGTAGGTGCCATCTTTGTTCTCGGCACTTACCTGTTGTTGCAAGCATTTATTGAAATTGGGACTCGCAAAGATCTGCTCAGCCACCGTTCCAGCCGAAACTGATGGAAGGGCCTGCCAGTGTGAGTCGGGAGCTTTTTCCCAAATTGTCGATAGGGATTGTGCAATATGTGGGACGGCCATAGTAGACTTTGCTAGGTGATCGAGGGTTAATCTCGAGAAATTGAACCCCATGTCAAACAGCTTCAGGCCGACCTGTTCTTCACTGAGCTTCTCGATCACTATTCGTAAAGCGCTCCAGAATCGAATTAGACCACCCTCGCTTTTGATAGCGTTCAGTTCTTCAGAGATCACATCTCTGATGGCCCAATCCCATTCTTGTTCGGAAGGAGGCTTCGTGAAACGTTGCCATGTTGTGAAAGCCCACTTCAGTCGGAAGGGATCGGTGGAGAAAAGAAACTTGGTAGTAGCGGGAAGAATCTCATTGATTTTGAGCTCTTTCTTGGCCTGAATTAGTTTGAAGGGCTGGTCGAAGTGGTCCCGCAGCAGGGCTTCGTTCCTGAGGAAGACATCGCAATGCAGGACCTCGAAAAACGCGAATAGTTCGTCCTCAGATATCGCCTTCATTCCTCTCTTGTCTGGGAGTATTGCTTCTAGTTTCTTGCTTGCAGAGTCTAGACCAGCACATATTCGTCCAATATCCCGCCGGTCAATGATGTCGAGGAATGCATGAACCTCATCAACCTCGTACTCCTGGAACAACTGTGTCTTGAAAGCAACCTTGCCAATATAGTAGCTTCTTATGCATCTCTCACATCTCTTCAGCTGCTCATCTAACGTATCGTAAATCCATTTGTGGAATTGTTGACATTCCGCACCATCGTAGGCCAGCAAAGGTAACGCTGCGAAGAATTTGTCGGTTCGAACTTTTGCAGAACCGAAAGGCTGTGGCTGTCCATTTTGGCCTTCTGCTTCGTTCTCGAGGGTGCCACGGGGGCAGAAGATATGAACATCTCGAGGATATCTCTGTAGTTCCCTAAAGACCAGTTATAATGTCATCTCAAACAGAGAACAACATGTTAGACATACTGTATGGCTTCTATGTGTTCCGTCATGGCTGCGAACCATCAGCGTAGACCACTACATAGATGCCAGTCTACAAATGGTCACGAGATGTTTATTGATTCTGTTGAAGATGGTGGGTGCTGGGTCGGGCGAAAGTGCATGATAGAAAGAGGTTAGTAGGGATAAAGCATTTTTTATATCTTGAGCAATGGCCAGTGATTTGTGTCGCTGGCTCAGAGTGAATGCAGAGTGTGGGTAGAGTAAGCTGAGTGAACAGTTGGTTGTGCTGCAAATACACGGGTCTAGTGCCTTCATTGTTTGTGAGAAATTCAGATACATCGCGCTGAAGTGACGCGTTAAAGTGGTTACGTGAGGAACAACGATGATATCATGGCACCCCTTTGGAAGTTCGTGAGCACAAGACCAGCAGGTCAACTACTTTTTGGCTGACATTACGGCTCAATTGGCAAGACACAGGCACCTTAGGTAACATCTTTTCAATATGTCATGAAATTTTTATGCAATAGTTCAGAAGGAATATCTGTTCTGCTCATAGATTCAAACAACTCCGTCGCTCAAAAACGCTTATCCTGAAGACGCCAAACGTTACCGATCGTACCGAGACACCGCATCTGCATCAGTATGATAGAGATGCTCTCTCTTCTCGGATACCATCCGATCTTTCAGGTCTTCTCCTCGCCACATTTGTCGCCTGTGGCGTCAGCCCTGGTTGCGAATAACTCGACTCTATCTTTGATAGATACGCCGCTGACGAAAAGTCACGACTCGCCTCAAAGCTCGGTCGTACAGGTCGCTCGTACGATTGTCGCGATCTCGTTCGCTCCATCGACGATCTTGCGCCTTCGAAAGAGGGTCGAGCTGTTGAGACCCTGCTTACCGCAGACGGCCGGTATGGGTCAGGTAAGGAATCTAGAGGGCCAGCCTGCACAATTCCTCCTGGGGCTCTGGTCAGGTCGAACGATGGGGCTGTTTGATCAGTTCCATCGCTTCCAGTCTGACTATGGGGCTGTCTAGTCCCCCTGGTTGGAGCCTCTGATGGTGCATATATTGGTCTGGCTGATTCCGTCATGCTTGGATATCGTGCATGAATGGTATCCGATTTCCCTGGGCTATTTTCACCAGGTACCTCTGCTGTTTGTGATGAAGCGCCTGAGTCCATGACCGCTTTTGGTGGGACGAATGCTTCATACTGGTTGAGATAGTCAAACTTGCCTTGCCGCACCTGCTCACGAATGATATCCACGTCGTAAGGACGATACACCTTCTGGATGAATTTGAAGCAGAAGCGTGGAAGCAGACATATTGTCACAATGAGCAACAATAGTGCCCAGAATGTAAGCGTTCCGTACACTTCGGCGCCGGCCTTGTAAAATTGGAACGAGCCTTGGAAGGATGAATACACTCCTGTCCAGAAAAATATGAGCAAAGTAGCGATCGTCGTGACCAGAACCATCAGCCAATCCCATCGGTATGTGTTGAGCAGGATGTAAGAGTTGACCACCACGATGGTCGCGCAAGCAATGTATACACCAATGCGACCTCGGTCGTCAACATTGCGCCCGTTTTCGGTTTGGAATGTTGCAGGTGCGAAGAGGAGATGGCCCATAAAGTAACAGATCGCTGATTGGTAAATGCCATCAATCATGTGAAACCAGAACTTGGTCTGTGTCCATTCTTTCCTTTCCATGCCTTTCCGGTACAGCTGCGGCACTGCCAATGAGACTTTGTCACTTACATCCTGATCCAGAATACCCATCAGGATAACAGGCAGTGAAGTGAATGCCAAGTTCACCAACAGAATGTATGAGTAGTCAAACAGGTAGGTGATATCGAAGTTGTTGTAGATTTGGTACCAAAAGAGAGCGAAGGTCCAGACAATGTTCTGTACGTAGTTAGCAAAGATTCGTCGTAAGGCTGAGGACACGTTGTACCTTGTAAAAGAAGTTGCCAGTCATCTCAGCAAGCCTTTTGTATGACCAGCGACCATGCACGAGGACCAAGCGCTGCAAGAATCGGAATTGGCCAATAGCATAATCCGATGACATGACAGCTTGCCGACCCTCCTCACCAGCAATACCGACTCCGACATCTGCTTCCTGAATCATGGCCACATCGTTGGCACCATCGCCGATGGATAGCGCCATGATATCGAGACCATTTTTGACCAATGAAACCACGGCGGCCTTTTGTGCTGGGCTAACTCGACAACAAAGAACAGATTTGCACTGCTTACAAAGCAGCAAGAACCGCTGTCGAAGCTCGTCCGAAAGAACCAATTTTAAGGACTCGCCGTCAATGATCAGGGCATGTGTAGGAGCTGGCGGTTCGTGGTTCAACCGAGCTGCTGCAAGTTCTTCGTCAGACCCAGTCAAGTTAAACGTCCTGAGATGTTTGTCCAGTAGTTGGCTGGCATCTCCTATGGTGGCATCGGGCATATCGAACAAAATAAGCTCCATCTCAGTCGATAGTAGATTACATGAAAAGCCAATGTTGATAGCGGTCTCGACTTTGTCACCAGTAAGCACCCAGAGCTTGATGCCTGCTTTACCTAGCAGTGCAATGGTATCAGGCACACCGTCTTGGAGGCGGTCTTCAATGGCGGTGCCACCAATGAGCATGAGGTCCCGTTCAATTCGGTCAGCTACCTCTTCGAGCCTATCCTCTCGGTCCGTGAGGGCCTGAGCAGCGAAATCATGGTCCCTGACCCATTCTTGATAGTACTCCTCGGTCAGGTCTCGTTCAGCAACACACAATGTACGAAGACCCTCTCGTGCGAAAACTTCAAGATTTTCGGCCGTGGCCTTACGCAGCTCCTGTTGGTGTCCCTTAAGTAACCTCGAGTAGATCATGCTATCGGCACCTTTGCAAAAGAGCTTAATCTTGCCGTCTGGCATTCGCACGATAGCAGACATCCTCTTTCTCGAGGAATTGAATTCTAGCGTGTTGAGGATTTGATAAGTTCTATCTTCACCCAAAACGTTCACAAGCAGATCATCGTTGTTTCGTCCCAGAACGGTGAAACCACAGTCACGAGCGGTTGCTACAAGAGCAGCCTCGTCTGGTGACTGTGCTTTGAACTCGATCTCAGGAGGATCGCCTGGCGTTGTTTCTGTGATAACTGTATGGCAGAGAGCCAGTGCAATCATAAATTGTTCACATGCACGCCTTTGCTCCTCGCCGGATCTGCCATTCAAGTCGTGGACATAGTCTGGCGAGACGAATGTGAGGTTTTCGTCCTTAAGGTAAACGTTGGCATGCGTCTTGCGTAATTCTTGAAGCATCTCGATTCTCGACTCGGCGATCTGCGCGTTGATTGTGGCAGCCTCTTTCTCAACATCGATGCCTTCTCTACGACGCAAGCCAGCCTCAGCTTCGGTATATGCTTCTCCATAAGGACGGCCATTGATTGTGCATTTTTTGAATTCCATGACGTTTTGCGTCAAAGTACCGGTTTTGTCGGAGAAAATGTATTCAATTTGGCCCAAGTCGTCTGAGATATTCCACGACTTGGGTGTGCATGGATAGCTCAAACGCTCATAATACATATAGGTGTCGGAATAAATGAAGAAGGCCTGGGCGGATCGAATGATCTCCAAAGAGATGTACAGCGAGATAGGCACTAAGTTCTGAAACAAGACGACTGCAGACCAGAAGGTGACAATACCATCAACCGGTGGGCTGCCACCTATAGAACCGAATTCGAAGTACCGAGCTGTGAATCCGCCATCGATACCCCAGATACATCCCTGGACAATACCAGAAACTAGACACATGAAGAACAAGATGATGAAGTTGTAAATGACGTTCTTGTTCAGATCCTTTGCCATTCGGGCACGCTTGCTGGGCGTCGCACCAGTATTGAGCATGATCTTGGTTTCCGCACCTGTGAAGACCACGATCCCAAGCGCCCATTCAGTGTTTCGGAGATTGCAGCCACGCAACAGCAGATTGTTGATACCTATAGGTTCGGCACGCTCAATTTGTGGACCGCCTAAGGTTTTGCCGTCCTTCTGCTGCCATTTCATGACAGCATTGTATGAATACAGATTCGGTTGCGGGCCTTCACTTTCAATGATGAACTCAGCCTTCTCGCAGTCTCTTGCATGACGAACTCCGCGGCCAGCTTGTAAAGCGCTGCGGACTTTAAGATTGGTTTCGCCGTCCAAGTTCTTCGTTTCGACATAGCATGCTCCATCAGGATCAGATGTTGAGAGAATGACCACATCAGCCGGTATTTGCTCATCGTTATAAATTCTTACGAGATCTCCCACCTGCACGTTCTTCCAATAATCTTTCTTGAATACTGCGGTTCCAGGGGTTTCCTTCTGCCTATCCATAATACTGCCATAATCCTTGTGTGCCATTGCACTCTTATGCTTCGAGCCGTGCTTTGTCCGCAATCCGGATGGTGCGTTCTCGTTAGCAATGTTAAGATGTTGGTTCTGCTCGACCGGGGCTGTGTCGAAAGATCGAGGACTATTGGGAGTGTCTGGAGCGAGATGTCCGTTTATTTGTGTACTGTGTCGTACACCTGGAGATGGCACAGGTGTCATAGCAATATCTTCACCATCGTCACTGCGTATCGATTGAAACGAATCGCGGGGACGTGTGGCTACAGTGCCCCTGGTCATATTGGTAAGCTGCCTGCTTAAACCTTCGTCATCGATGTCCTTCTCGTTGGACGGGGCTTTCTTCCTCGAAAATACATGTTTGATGGCCCTGTAGAAACCAACAGAAGATTTCGAGCTTGCCTTCTTGATTCGACGCCAGAGAGATATGTTGTCTTCGGAAGCATTGACATTATTCCAGTTGACAAGCCGATAAACCGGCGAATTGTTCAATTCATCGTCGAGGTTTGTTCGCCTATAATCTTCAATTCCGTCTTTGACAGCAGTCAAGAAGAGAATAACGATAAGAGGAACAGCGGAAAGGCCAGGATTCGAGACTCCAAATATGCTGAAGATACCAAGGATGATGATGAATAGGAAGTAACAGTTAGCGATATTGTGAAATTGAAACCACAAGTTCTTAGGTATGAAACTCAAGGGAGTGTATTTCGCAGTCCTGATCTTATTGCGTGCAAATTGCGCCTTTGGCAGGCCTTGTTCATTTTTGGCGTCGTCTGGCAAAGGCAGGTTTGTCCATATTGTCCTTGACTGTGATTCGGGCGTTGGCTGTTCCTGGCCCATGGGACTGTTTTCGGTGATATGTCCATCGTTCGCATTTTGGGATTGTTTTTCTTCGTAGGGTGATACATGGACTTTGGGCACTCTGTTTAGGATGGAAAGCCGTTTCTTCACCGCGCTATGACCGGTCTTGCGCTGAGTCGCCCAACGCATTCGCTTTGTAGGTTTCGACACATTGCTTGTATTGGTTTGTTTTGGGGCTAACTCTTGGTCTTGAGCGACCGCGTCGCCATCGAACTGAACGCGATTCATGGCAGACATTGCCAGCTATCGAATCAGTCCAGAGGAGTAAGACCTCGCCGAAAGCAGAGACAGTACTATCGTGTTTTCCCAAATTTGCGTGGTTGTCATCCGTGTACCTGGTTATGCGTCTACCGGCAGAAAGACCACGTCTGAACGATGGGTGGCAGATCGGATCGGTCGGCTGAGCTCAGCGATGGCATGCAGAACTAGATATCATTGCAGGCGACTTAAGTAACGTCTGCTTCACTATTGAAATGCTTCTAGATGGCTTGCTATGAGGGTTCGTCCGTGGCTAACGTGCTTCGATATACGGATATCCTTGAAACCGCCAGGGTTTTCAAAGTTGGTTTCAACGTGTTGATGGCTATATAAGACGGACTAAGCGATCGGGATGGTTCGTAATCGACTGATACGTAGAAGCGAGTTGATAGCGATGGCAATGTCGCAAAACACAATGGCAAGGCAAAAGAGCGAAAGCACAACGATCGGCTGAAAGTAATGGGCGATGAATTGTGGTTGGTGAAGGGGTACGGAGCAGAGACTCATGTCAGCGAAGGCGCAGGTGCAGGAGGGCAGGAGCTGAGTTAAGCCGAATAGCGAATAGTGTCAGTGGCATCAGCCCCTACGACAACGCAAAATCCTCACGTCTCACTGGTTGTCCCCGATGTCCGTCTTATCTCCAGTTGTTGTGCTTTTACTCCGTGTCACTATTCAGCTGCACGAGCTTACAAAGCCCACCACTATACGATGCAACCATGACACCTTGACTTCTCATTCAGTGAGGCTGATGCTTCTTGGCCCTAGCGTCATGCCTTGCGCAGCAGCAGGTTCGACAAGTGCAACAGCATCGCTGTTCTGGTACTCAATAAGATAGTAGTCAGTCCTTGATTAGGGATCAGAGGCTTCAGAGCCAAGCAAAAAAGCGCTTGGCAGGATGCGGAAGGGGTACATTTGGGGCGTCGCAGCGATGCTCAGGAGTCGTCATGAAACAAGAAAAGGCTTCGGACACATCTTGGACCAAGGCTACCATGTCGTCGCTGTCTTCCAGCAAATGGCTGTTGCCGATGTCGAAGAACATACCCACGGACCTGTTGAATGTACAGTAGTAGTGCTCAACAACAAGTTTGTGAACATATACGGAGTATCAAGCGTACTTATGATTGTGCAGTGTGCATAAAGTTGGATGTTTGTGGCTCGCACTACCTGAAGCTCCGAACCCGTGGGACAACAGCCGACGCTCCGAAGAAAAATTATTTACTAGTAGCAGATGTTTGGGCATGTTGTTATTTGTACTGTATGCTGCGGTGGTGATATGGCAGTGGCCTACAACAACAACACAGTCTTGTTCTGAAAGGCAAGAACTAACAATCCCTTGATAACGGCAGATCTGAAATCACATGTATCTAGTAGCTCATCAACTTAGGTCCTGAATTACTGGGTTTTCATTACAGTATATGATGCAGACTTTGATGCGTAGTAACATACTTTATGTAGGGCGATCCCCGCATAGCAGAAATTTATTCATTGATATTGGTCTTTCTGTAACAGGCTTGAATATATCTCGCAGACCTACAGTAAAACATCTATCCGTGATGATTATAGAATACATGCTGCCTACTACTGCCGTACCTTCAGCTCCCATTCCGTCAAATCCGTCAAAGGATGCAGGAACTATTGTTCCTTTGAGTTATTGTGGGCATAGCACACTCGCACTGCTCAAGTCTTCCGGATCTCAAGTGCGAACAGCATTGCCGTACACTATAGTCTACTAGAAAAACACGACTACACTCTGGTTGAATCACTATGAAACATTAGCTAGTCGAGATTTCGCTTTTCGTCTCAACTAAACAGCGTGAACATGACCAAGAGACCATGCCTATTTTGAGATCACATGTTGCAGATGCCACGCTGGACGAGTAGCCATTCACTTTGAATAGACATTTTCCGCGAGCAGTCAGCTAGGGAACTGCATGGCTGGCTTGCTTTTGCTGCACTCAGCCTTCGTTCACTGTGGCAAAAGATAGGCGCACTCGATATATGCCAGACACTCTTCAGAGCGAGCCCCTCGTGTTGCTAAGCTGCTTTTCAATGCACCGAGGCTGAAACGTTGGGGTTTCTTTTCTAGAAACAAATCAAATCCCAAAAGAATCAGACTCGTCAATACTGTCGTTGTCATGGTCACTTCTCGAGCCGAACACGTTGGCGCAGACAACAAAAGCCTGTACCAATCACGGCATTGTATATTGTTCTCCAGGCTAACACACTGAGGTATTGTGATTTGAAACCAAGAGACGTGATGCCCACGGACAGGCCAGGAGCAAAGCAGGCACCACAGACTGAAGCCCCCGCGGACGGTATTAGCCAGAAGTTGGGTTTGCGAAGGATACAGTCAGTACATACTGCTTCGAACAAGCAAAGACAAGTCGCGGTCATCAGTGTAGGGCAGGGAGGATATTTTAGGAGACATGGTGGAAAACACCAAAAGGCGAACTAAGAGTGTCCCCAGTCGCCCTCATATCGATGTTCATACAGTGAAAGTGGTTGAGTTCGTCCTCGACAGATCCAACGAAATGGAGAGGTTCGTCGGCTTCTTTATAGTGGTGGGGAGATACCGCAGTGTGCAGATATGGGAGGCCACTCCAGACACCGTGGAAGGCGCGAGGGTTCTTACCAACGAACCAAGCTCAAGTTGGAGGGAGAGGTGAATGGTCTTGAATCGTGAAAAAGAGGTATGTCGTCCTTTGATTGACTGATTTCCTATCTTCCACTTTTAGAAAACGCGAATGCTGAAACAAGACCCACCTTCCCAATCGAAGAGGTTTTCCAACCGACTTGCAAATCCGGCATGGCGTTGGTGCTACATGGCATGCCGCTCTTGGCCAGGTTTCTCCTCTTGAACTCCCGTACGAGCAGAGTGAGCTGTCCCTGAGATGTCTTCAACTATGTGGATTCTCCCTCGAAGCTGCCAAGCTTGCCATACATGATACAGTGGTCGACGGGCGTCGAAACCGCTTAGTGGCGCGGGACATTCATCAAACTTCGTTTCAAAGGTGTGTGGCGGTGTCTTTATCACGGCGCGTGCCCCACAAATTTATGCCAACACACGTCAAGCACTTCGTGCTGGTCAACAGTTTGTAATATTGCCCTGGCACAGCATGATTGGCGCTGGATACACGCGAGCACACGTTCAAGGTCACTCAGTTGTTGAGAGTGAACGCGCTACTGCTCGGAGTATTTGACGTCCGGAGTGCTGCGGCTGTCAGTACTGTACAATAAATTTTCGGAGCATCGACAGGGTCAAGGAACGATGATGCTTGTCAGGTACAAGCACTAACGAGAACGGATAACGGATAAATACCATGCATGAATGCCGAGACGTTGTTCTACACGTGCATTGTCGTCTGTTAGAGCGCAGTTGGTCCCGTAAATAGAAAGCTTATTGACCTGTGATCGAATGATTGCTGGAAGTGGTGACGAGTTCTACCTGCAAAGCAGCTCCTCTACGGCCTCGAGACAAAGTTCTGCAGGTCTCACCTTAACTGCTCTCCACTTCTGGCACTGAGCGAAATGCTCCTTGCTTTACAACGTTCGAGTTGGCTGGTACAGTATTTCTCTTCACTTTTGATGTCAAAACTGCGGGTGCTCCCACTGCTCTAAAGGGGGTTAACGAAGGCACAAGCAGACGCCCACAGGACCACCCGCGGATGAAACAATTACCATGAAGCGCGTATGAAGGGAAACATATTGGCTGCGCAGTGTGTCTCTATGTTCTCGCAATGGTATCCAGCCATCCCCTTCTGTGTTGCTTTATGCCAGCTACTCCTGTGTTTTGCTGAGCTCTCACTGGTTTGCAAGCACTCTAGCTGATTGACGACGCGCAACTCTTGAGATATTCAACGACAAAGTGGATGCGGAAATACAACTGAGATCCCCATGAGAACCAGGGCCTGAAATTAGCTTCCCGCACCGTCGTGCGAGCCGATATTGTCTTGACACTAAGAAAAGCCTAGCTCTAGAACTAATGACGATAAAGAGCATTTGGGCGCCTTGCGCGAAATTTGGCTAACAAAACGGGCTTTTTCGAGAAATTGCTCGGCACAAGCATGTGTGGTTGTTGGTGACCATGTGTCGAAGAGTTGGTGTCTTCAACGTTGTTATCATATTTCGAAGCACAGATCTGAACAAGCGTCGAGCTGTCCCGCTGTGGACACAATCTCAGGCTAGACCAAGAATATTTATGGGTCGTGAGGGTACTGTATTGTACAGTAGAGGTACGAATGTTAAGTCAATCGCCGTTGCACGCAAATGAAGTGGTGGTCTGAGAAGTGTACCGTTTTGAGATTGGTATTTCATACCGAAAGGTCTTCATTGAAATCTGTCATTGGCGGTGATCTGCCTCGTGGGTGACACGAGGTCAGATCAAACGTTGCCAGTTCATGTTTGGGCAGGGAGGGCGTATCAGGAAGGTATGACAATCTGGCTGTGTTGTTGCTCTGTATACCTGGTTGGGCTGAGGTGACTCGTGGCCAAGCAACACACGGCCAAGACTTGTGAGGTCCGTTCGAGGTCGTTCCAAATATGACAACAGTTATCGCAACCAAGTTTCGCTTCTCACAATAACTTTCGTTTCAATGTCCTGTTTGCACACAGCAGAACGGGAGGGCTTTGTCGTTACCCTGCACATCCGATATGAATTTGCACGAACGCTGAGTACATGTAGCATACTTCTTATTTGTTGAAACGAAGCGCTTGCCTGGTATGGATTGCTTGAGCAGAGGTGATAAGCTTCAAGGTTTAGGGTAGAGAACACTGGTATAGACTGCATACGCTATCAGCGGCTGTGTGGGCCACTTAGCCACTTGAGGACTGGCACGCCCGAGAGAGCCACTTGATCTGAACATTTTCTAAAGCCAAAGCCCGACTTCCGTGTCGCTTGCCAACACCCGAGCAGCAACGCTCGCTGGCGCAGGCTAGGCTGGTATCCCCAGTAGGGTGCGCCCAAAATTTCCAGCTTGCACATCTTTCGCATGCTTGAAGTTGCACGGACCCGCGACCACTTTTCACTATCTCCTCCACCAATCCTAGGCAAGATAGCTAGTGCCTTCGTTTCCAATTGCGCTTTAACCTACCTTGCGCTTCTTGTCTACCATCCTGTATGCTATCGTCTCTGCCTCAACGACGTTCGTTTCCCTGTCGCCCTTGTATATCTCTTCTCTATACATCGACCACTTGAAGGGCTAGCCCTTCCGATAACCATCTTATCGTAATCATACCGGACTCTTCTGTCGCGTCTTCCAACTTCTCAATTCGCATACAAACCGGTCGTGGAGTTTTCTCATCCAGCACTAAACCAACCCATAATCATTCAACTTACTTCGACGCCTCACAATTTCGACTTGAGGACGCTCTTTGATGCCAAATGACGCTTGGCCAGCATTGACGAGAAAATTACACCACATTCGCTTCTTCGACTTCGTATCTACTGTCTTATTTGCACACTAGGCCGCTTACTCGGTTGTTTGGAAAGAAGATTACTTAATATCATAAACACTGGCTCTTGACGCAGCTACCTATCTATCGAAGTTTGTGAGAATACGGAAAGCTGGTCATGGCACCTGCCCAACCCCGATTGAGGGTGCTTTCAGGTAAGCCGCCTGCGCTCTCTTCATCCGCAGTATCACAATATTCGTATACTCTTTTGACATTGCCAACTCCTTCTGCTTACTGCCTCTCCCTCTCCATTCACCATGCATAAAGAGCTAAGACGATTCTGTATAGTTGGCGGCAACGCTGTTTCGGCCTTTCTGTCCTGGCGCCTTTCAGCAACCAACGCCTGCGATGTCACACTGGTGTGGAAATCTAATTTCCAAGCCGTTGCGCAGTATGGAATTTCATTCAAGTAAAGCAAGACTCCTGGAAGCTGGGACCATAAACTGATGCCAATAGGTCAAAATTATTTGGGAACGAAAGGTTCAAGCCACGATATGGTCAGCATGTTCTACGCTTTCACTGTTCTTTGCTAATGCCTCTCCAGTTGTCCAGAGCCCTGAGGACGCCGGTTCGAATCAAGGTCCAGCCTTCGACTACGTCCTACTTTGTGTGAAGGCTCTTCCCGATGTTTATAATTTGGCGGATATCATACAGTCGGTCGTTACACCCCAACACACCTGCATCTTAGTAAACACAACCAACACACTCGGTGTCGAAAAGCAACTCGAAGAGCGGTTTCCGACGAATGTGGTCCTTTCCCTCGTATCAGGGGCCAACTTGACCCAGCTCGGATCCAGCGAATTTGAACACACTGGGTCCACCGAAGTATGGGTAGGCCCTGCAAACTTGGATTGTAGCATTCCACAGTCGATTCAAAGGGACATGTCAGAAGCTCTAGCAATGACCTTGAATACTGCACAAGTGGACTGCAAAGTTTCAGAGAACATCCGTCAACAACAGTATGAAAGGATGATTGGGTATGTCACGAATCTTCATGTTCGCTGTGAGGAGAACTAATATGTTGCAGTCCAATCGCTTTCCATCCTATGAGTGTACTTTTCGAGACCCCTAATCTCACCGAGCTAATAACGAAACCTGGCGTCCGAGACACTATCTCCGACATTGTTGAAGAGCTGGTTCAGTTGGCACGAGTGAACAACTGCCCCCTTGCGCCCGACTTCAAGCAGAAGGCCATTGAGACGATGATACAGCCGGGGCAAGACTCCAGTACAATGTATCAAGACTTTATCTCAAGACGCCCGATGGAAATTGAGACCTATTTAGGTGCTCCTTGTGAGATTGCGAAGCAAGCCAAGATGTCGGTCCCTCGTTTAGAGACATTGTACACTATTATGCGACATATCAATACGACAAACAGGAATAAACCCTCTCAACACCAGCCGGTACCCGCAACTGCCAGTGAAGCTGCAACGCCTGTTCCGCCACCCTCCAGGCTTGCTTCGCATCCTGGGCCCCAAAGACCTATGAACGGACCGCCCATGAATGGGAATCCACGTCAAATGCCTATGCGACCTGGCCCCAATGGTACGCACATGGGCCCACCTCCAGTTCGAAGAGGTCCACCTCCGGTTAATGGTTACAGAGGCCCAGTACAAAACGGTTACCCACCTCGTGGTTCCGCCCCACTCCCTCGCCAACCTTCCTTCGATGACAACAATATGGACGAGTTCAGCCACGTAATGCTTTACGACGGCATGCCTGATGGTGATGCCGCCACGACTTACGGTGGGCCGGTTCACGGTAACCCTGCAGCAATGCGTGAACGAGACTTTATGCTAAGGGAAAAAGAGCTGAGGCTTCGGGAACAAGACATGGTCATGAGAAGCAGAGCGGGTGGCAGGAGAACATCGCAAAACAAGCATCAAGCATTTAACGATGACGACGACGATGATGACGATGATGAATGTTTCGACCCAATGAACAGTCGTGGACCACCAGGACCTCCTATTGATCCAGAAACCTTTGATATGATGAGTGTCACATCCCGACGCACGAAGCGCACCACCAGCCAAACTCAACTCAGGCGTGGCATGTATGAAGGGGGTCCACCTATGCGCGGTGGTGGAGGATATGGGAGACCCGGAATGGGCAGACATCGCACAAGTGCACAGCTAATGGCAGACATGCCGATTTTGGGGGCTAACATTATGGACAATCCTATGATGGGATTTGCATCGAATCGCTACGCAAACGTTGACCGAAAAGAGATGGGGGACGAATCGCGGGCCAATTCCCTGACAGCAAGTAAGCTCCAAGAGATGGGTGGCTTAGGAGGAGGACCATATCCCGCGCCAAGTCGTCGTACGAGTCGATCGCCTGGCAATCCCCTGAGCCCTACAGGTCCCAGTCCAATGGGTCCAATGAACCGACCTCATGGACGCCCTTCACCACCGAACGATCCTTATCTACAAGGACCAGCTCGTAATGGTCGTCCTTCACCACCAGGAGGTATGCGAGCTCCTGTTCCGCGGTATCCACCGGGACAAGGTAATATGATGCATCCACATGCTGTTGAGCAACAAGCTGGGGTGAGCAAGCCCTTCCCTCCTAAGGCAACCAAAAGTCTGACTGGCAGTGCAAGTGCTAGCGCCGGCAGCGGAGATAGTGGCAGTGCCAACACCGAAAGTGATCCGTCCGCACACAGCAGCACAAGCAGCTTCGCGCCTCGAGCTACGATGGGAGTCCGATGAAGAGAACTTCCTAGCTTAAGGAACGGCCGATAGTTTCCTTGTAACATCCCTCCCATGTCGCCTGCATGCCGAAGCAAGCAAGCACCTTATACTACTGCAGCCCCCGCAGGTTCGACAATCGGGGTTTTGACTTTGTGCTTACAGATACATGGACCATAACCCCTCTCCTGGTCAGCAAGTAATACAACGAAATCACACAGCAACTTTTCACGACCTTACGAAAACATCAGACACAGACGCGCGGGGAAGATCAGATAAGCAATTGGAATGTTTTCAATTAATTCCGTTCACACCGCAAAAACACATTGGCATTTCTTTCTAAGTACATAGGTGTTTGAAAGGCGACTTCTGGTGTTGGTGAAGGTGGACTACGGTGGATGGATGGCTTTTGTGCCGTTATACCGGACAGAAGAGGTAGAGTTTTGCATCAATGAGGAACTTCCAAGCTGTACCAAGGATTCGGAGGCTTGGTTGTTTTGCATTTTGTATGGCGAAAGACTGTTTTTCTTAACAAAGTACAAAGACCGTACGGATACAGTGGGCATAAATAATCTGACTAGGATAATTAATCTTCGAAGTACACAATTCGCGGGAGAAGATAACATGTTGAAAGGAAGTAGTAGCAAGAGAACTTCCCATTCTTTAACCATCCTTTGCACATCATCCTTGAAAACTACCGACCTGGTGATCAATACGTCTACTCCTCGTATGTACATCCATGTACAGTAGGTACTTTCGTTGGAATGGTCATGTCTGATGTCGAGTAGGCCTTGGCAGTCTGGTCCAATATCACGTGGCCACCCCACTGGACGTGTCTCGTAAGGGGTTATCTCATTTCATCTATGAGTGTGCCCAGAAATTGCTCCTGCGGTTAAAACATGACTGTCTACTCTTGCGTCTTCCCACTGACCAAAAAGTAACCGTACACCTGCCTCCTACGCATATCACACTGTACAACCTTGCTGATCGTAGTTGAAGCTCGCCAAATCTTGTCAGCATTGACACACTAACCATAGCCAATCCTACTCGTGTATAGACCACTGCTTGGCACCATTGAATGATACTCTTCAAACCAGATCAGCTTCACGACCCTAAGTGAAATCACATTCGCCATGTCATCTCGCTCGTCTTACTATCCGCAACCACAACAAAACACACGCACATCCTCCGCCACCGCTCCATCAACCACAAACCTGAGCTCATCAACATCGACAAACCTGAACAAACAACGCCAGTATACACATCTGCATGCTCAAATTGCACAACTTAATGCTCATCTTGCAGACACGGAGAACCTAGTTAGGATGACGGCGGTGCAGGCGCAGGACATGAGATTCCTTGGTGGATATGTAGGCGCTTTGTTCATGGGCAGTGCGAGGATTTTGGGAGAGGAGAGTGTGGCTGCTAGTGGGACGAAGCAAGGTGGGGCTGGGGAGAAGAGTGGAACGTGATGAACGGTTGGCTCATGGGTGACAACAAGTGGACATCGTGGGAGAAAGTAGGGATTGATCGGAAAGATTTCCGGTGATACTACAAGGGAATCCTACAAGACTAAGAAGCTCAGTGTCCGGATCTGCTTCTTCCTGGGCTATTAGGATACTGCTCAATCCAGCGCGGACCAGTACCGCAACCGATATGCAACAGCAACACGAGGATTCAGGCACCATAGCACAATCTTACCAGAGCTGCTTCCTTGAGGCACTGACTGCAACATCCCCCAACACGCGAAACTCAGGCTACTATCTACGCCTGATCTCACAATCAATTTTCTCAGGTCCCCACGACTACTCAAGAGGGAACGCACCATGATCTCCGGATACTTTGCGACAGGACACTCCTCACGTTCACATAAAACTCGTGGAGAAGCCTAAGATGCTCCATTCCCTGCCTCTGGTAGTCGAGGCCGTATTGACACGACACCCTTACCGCATACAACCCCATCGTCACAAATTACATTCGAACAGGGCCTATCATCACGATGAAACATCCCGCACAGAAGACCTATGGTACTGAGTATTATAGTTCGTTACTGGAGAATTGAATATGATCTGCAACGAGGCACCTCCGATCTTGGAGATCAATCGCAGGTTCAAGGCTAAGAGATCGAACGGCATCTGAGGCATGATGGTTGTTATCTTGCATTGTATACAGCTTTCCGTTGATTGCCAATCATACAAGGAACCTCGTAGCTTTATCTTCACAGTACAGACTTACCCACGAACACAACATGAAAATCGAGTTTACTACAGTAGGGCGAGGTCACGGCGCAAGATTCACACAGTGGACAAGGATTAATGCCAACGAATCTACACAAAATCATGAAAAGCCATGAAAAGCCATCGAAAGCCCAACACAGAGAGAACTGGTATACAAGAACCCAACTCCATCAACTAAAAACGACTACCTAGAGCACGAAACAATCAAGAACAATTTTCCAACTTGATCGCCATCTCAGTTCTGTCTCATACGAATGCTAGGTGTACAATATTAGCAAACCAAGGTACAAGCCTTTTTCCATAGAATAAATTTCATCACGTCCGAGCATCTATCGAATAGTACTCCGTTCTAGACACTGCGTATCTCGACTTCCTCTATACATATACATACACGCCACGTTGGTGACGTGAGACATGCTTGATGATGTATCACTGGTCTGAATATCCTGGTGCTGGCTGTTGCTTTTAATTGAATTTCTTGCCAGCACGTTTTCCTGGAAACTGTTTCTTCTGCCTCGTTGGTATGTAGGTCGTCTCCCGAGTTTTATTATACTGGGTCCGTGACTGGGTGTTTAGCGAAAAGTTTCGGCTGTATATGTTTTTCTAAAGATGGCTTCGTTAACCCTGAGCAAAAATTGGCATTCTCCAGAGGTGTCAGGCTTATTCTCCTACCGCCAGACAGGCATATAAGGAGTTCTCAACCCAACTCCCCCTTTCCTAACAATCCTTCAACATATCAAGATACATTATACCCCCAGCTACCCTCCCAACCAAATCACATATTCAACCACACAGCTAATCTCTTTTGCAATCGACCATAGGAGGTAGAAAATAGAGGTTCCCGTTCGATCACCTGTACTCAAGCTGCCTGCCGACTGGCTAGTAGTTGGGTGGGTGACCACCAGCGAATCCCAGCTGTTGATTGTTTTTGTTGTTTTTGCTCATTGCCTTGGGGGAGAGGTTGAGAGGTTGAGAGGCTTGGATGCTCATGTAGTATGTCATGGGAGATGGTAGAGGAGGATGCAGCTGTCTGGAATTTATGCTGGATGTTTATTTTTGTGTTCTGACAAGGCGATGTTCGTTTTCGCTTTGATATGTCTCGCAGGCTTGGGTCAATGTATTGGATTTGTTGCCACCTTGGTGTACCAGGTATGGAGTGACGTGCCTAACCTCGTAACTGGTATCAAACAATATCAGGTCGTAAGGACAATCAAGAGCTTCATAGAGTTTACCTTTCGTAACTCGCCTTTTCACAGCTTGTCAAGAGCCATAAACAAGAAGTGAAAGAGAGGTAAGTAGGATGGTGCCGAAATAGCGTATTTAACTCAGGAATGTTTGGTAGCAAGCATATGATCGAGAGACATCCCGCCGTTCAAGGTGCCCTGAAGGTCTTCCTACACAGAGAAGTGACTCGCAACAGAGTACTCCAACCAAGATCAGCCAAGGGAGTGCATGTACTTAAATCAGCCACTTCCAAAACCTACCGGTAAAGTCAGTAGTACCCAGATGGCAGTAGCAACGTCAAAACGTTACCCAATCACACTGGCAGAAGCAGCACAAAATCTAAGAATGGGAGGAGTGATCTCGTATTCACAGCTCCAAGGGAACAAGAAACACCTAGCCTGAAGGGATTGAAATACAAGCAGCTATCCAAGCGTCCGTATTCATGGTATCGAGCGAAAAGCCTCTTCCTACCTACCTATGATGTCGGCTTTCCAATCGCCAACTCGCTTTAGAAGAGACTGGATTTCTGCAGCTGATGTCATCCCCCACATTTTGTATAGAAGGTCATTGTGCTGTAATCGTCTCCCGTGAACGATAGATATGATCAGAAGGAGTACTGCCGTGTTTAGGAGATAAATAGTTAGCCAGCATTTCGGGCCTTATTTAACACGTTTGACCACTGCCTGTAGATCGCAACCCTGGACCAACGTTTATCTGTGGTGCGAATGATGTGGGTCTTTGATTGAAATAATCTAGGTTTTTGACTATGTCCATCTTGAGTGACAATGGAAGTGGGAGATGAGGATCAAGTACAATACTCGAGGATAATAATGTTACTGGAAGTCCAGGCTGAACCATGTATGATGTCACAATTGCTATACAGATTGTAGTATTGTGCGAGGGTGAAGAAGAGGAAACAATGTGTATTGGTCACGACTACATTAGAAAACCTACAATAGCAAGTATGTGTTTGTATGAAAGGAAAACAAATCTGTGGTAATGTGATAATGTGATCTCATTAATGCGAGCATTATTCTCGCTACGCTTTGCAGCTATATCATCGTATACTTCCATGCAGCTGAACAGAACACACTCAACCACCCGCTAGCTGTAAAGGACAGCACAAGAACCAACGCAAGGTACTAAACAAAAACAACCTCCCAGCCTCCAAGTGACATGTCGTCCAATCTCATTACACCTTACTTTACTCCCGGCTCATCACATCGTTTCAGTCGTGACTAAAAGCATGACTTTTTTCCAGCCCAGAATTTGACCAAACACAAGGAGAAGGACGTAAGCTCGTGGTATCAGTGTCTCGTAAACAAAATTTGCGCCAATCCAGTCAAAAAAAAAGAGACAGACATGGCTTTACCAACATGCCTGTCCCAAAAACATTAAATCCGATGTCCAAGCTCGTAAAAACGTGTGCTCGTACCGATCGTGATTGCAACTCTTGTACTGCGCCAATTCTTCACCAATACACGACGAGGCTGCGACAGATGCAGTGTCCAATCCTGTGGTCGTCTAGTATTCAAGATTGGCCGGTGGCAGCCAGAGCGACAGCCTTCCCTAAAAAGTTTGGGAAGCTAAAGCTGTATGTAAATAACGAGAAATTAGAATCGTGAAGTATTGCTTCGAGCCAAAGCTGGTCTCATCGCATTTAGTGGCTTGCCGAACAGCTGCGAAGAGGATGGGTTATTGTTACTGCCGATCTTCGAGAATCCCTTGGAAATATCCAACTCTTCACCCTCCTCTGAGTTCTCTTCAGGAAATGACCCAAAGTCGAAAAGATAACTGTCGTTTTCATCATTGTATGTACCCGACACCATATTCTTGGTAGACATCGATTTCTTCAGTGGCGAGCCGGTGAAGCTCACATTGCTTGGGGCTTTCAAAGTGATATTACCGGGAATCTTGCTAGGTGTTTTTGAATTGAGCTTGCTGTTAGCTCGCTTGCTCACGTCGGAGAGGACACCAACAGAGGTATTACATCGTTGTAGAGGAGCGCGCTTGGCTGACATCGCAGGCTTGATAGGAGATGAAGACAAGAGAGTACCATATGGACCAAATTCGAACTCCACAGAGAAGCTTTCTTCGAATGAGTTAGGCATGAATGGCGTGCCTAGCTTGGATACAGGACTAAATCCAAGATCACCACCGAACACATCATCCGTCTTTGCTGGTGATCCAATGAATTGTTGCATTGCTTCTCGGTGTCGACGAAGTTGAGAATTTGGGGAAATGGAGTGTGGTGGTGCGTGTGGCTTCTTGAAGACAATCGACGGGGTGGTAGGGTCGAGCTTAGGGGTGTGAGCTCGAACAGGTGATGACGATCTACTGCCGTTCAATGGTGGTTGAGTGAAGCGTTTGTGGCTTGGTGTAACGTCCCGGGATGAACTTCGGATGCGAGCAATCTCTTCTTCTGCTCGACCACGCATGTTCTGTGGCTTCTCCATACCACCTAGCTCTGAAGTGAGCACGACACCGGACTTCGGCCTACGTGCGGAAGAGTCCAATGAAGAGAAGTAGCCACTATCATCCATACCGGTAATATTACGCTTGTGTCGTTGGTTCGTTTGTCGTGTTATGTTAGCAGGCGATGAGATGGTTCGACCGTGAATACGAGACGCAATTGGTGGTGATGAATTCATGATTGGCGGAGAAGACGGTGGCGGCATCATAGATGGTGGAGGGAGCTCAGGAATCTCCTTGCTAGGCACCACTTCTTCTTCCTGCAATGCAGGGTCAGAAGCAGGAACCGTTGCATCCGAGGATAAGTCAGGTAGTGCAGGAGCTGTTTGAGGTCGTTGAGGAGCAGGCTCAGGAATTGGTTCCATGGTCGTCTGCGACTGGATCATCCAAGGTCTTGGAACCATTGCTTCGGATAGAGGTTGTGCCATAGCTTGCATGGTCGGCTGAGCTCCAAAACTCTGTGACACAGTCATGTTGGGCACGTTACCGACCTTGCGGGGCTTGTCTTTGAAAAACTGAGCTTCCATGCCAGGCTGAATAACCCAGTAAGAACCTTTTCCAGCATCGCTCTTTGGTCGCTCTTGCTTGGTAAACGCCTTGTTTAGGGATAGGTTATGTCGGATACTGTTGTGCCAGCCAGTCTTTGGATCGTCTCTATAGAACTGGAAAGTATTTGCAATCCAATCATAGATGTTGGCAAGAGTGAGTCGCCGACCAGGGGCTCTCAGGATAGCCATGCCAATCATCTGAGCATAGCTGTAAGGTGGCTTTCGTCCATCGTCCTCGACAGAAGGCATGTCTCCGGGCTCCGGTATTTCAATAACCTCCTCTTCATCTTGCTTCGTCTTCTTGAATGGTCGATCGTGTAAAGTCGCTGTTTCGGAATATGATCGCTTAAGCCCTCCTCGTCGCACAACGGATGGATCAGGGAAATCAACGAAGTTTTCCTGCATCGGAACCGGCATTGAGAAGTTTTCTTGTTCAAAGGACTCGAAGTTACTGTTGAAGGTTGAGAACATGGGTTGCATCGACAAGGGGGCAGCTGCCAGATGTGGTTGCGAGGAGGATGAGGGAAGTGTCATTCTTTTCTGAGGTGAGTCTGTGTAGAAGGGCGCAGTCTCTGTGAGACTCGCATGCATCTGAGGGTGCAATGCAGGCATCATATGCATTTGATGATAGTTCGGATCTGGTGGGGAAAAATGCTGTGACTTGAGAGGTGAGAAATGTTGAGGTGTAGACAAAGGTCGCTTGAATATCATATCAGGTACACCCGTGTTGATCAGAGGGGGGTACTGTGATACGTTTCTTATCGGTTGTAGAGGCATGGCCGAAGGAGCGAGTTGAGGTCTCGGTCTGTTCTGCTGCTGCATATTTTGAGAGGGCTCGGGGAAATCCTGATAGATCTGGATGGCCGGAGGTTGACGCGTCGACGACATGGTCAAATGAGCTTCAAGAGGATGTAGACTTGTTCAGGTATATCTTTGTACAAGACTGCGCGTCAGCGCCGAGGTTGAGTAGGCTGCGGTCAAAATGTGGAAATTGATGGTGGTGGGAGAGTGCGGCCGCTAGTATCCAAGTTGCAAGTGAAGGATTATCAACGAACACCAATATTGTCAAAATCGTGGCACTGTTGAATATTGGTGGCTGTTCTTGCAAGATGTCTGTACAGTAGACTCGTCGAGTACGATAGAACGAATTAATGAGGTGTCTTGTGAATGACTACCTATGGTCTGAGCGCGCAGGAGGTAAGCTGTGGAATTGGCACGGTCCGGGCGTGAAATTTGCTGCGAAGCAGGTTCAGTCTACAATGAAGATTATGGTGAAGACTGTATTGGCAGAGGTGTTAGTATTCAGCAATGACAAGTGTGTGAGAGCGAATATGTCAGTAGGTTTGATATCGGCGGGTATGGTAAAAGATAGAGGAGTGGGTGCAGGTGGGTATGCAAGAAGTGACAGAAGGCTAAGTGAACGTTTTACCAGCAACGTGTGGACGCGGGACAAGAGGAGATGTCGAAGAGGAAATGAGGTGGGACGTCCGGCTACCAAGTATGGCATTCGGCCTGCCTGCACACTGCACGTCAAGAGGTGGGTAGAAGCGGTCGGCCGATAGAACCTGGTACATTGCAGATTACAAGTTTGAAGCAGTTTCGTTATCCACCCTCATCTTGCATGACCTTGGATTTGAAAGGTGTTTGTGGTGCCAGTGGCAGTGAGGTTGACTTCGAGGCCAAGCTCAACTGACGGACGCGTTACGCCCATGTCTCAGCGTAGCGAATTGCATGGCGAGCGGGCACGTTCAGCAACTGCTCGTAAATTCGCGCTAGTGTACGCTTAGTGTGAGCTGTTCTCAGGAACTCGCCTTCTACTGGCTGTGAAGCTGCCTATGCTGCATGCCCCCCTGGCGCCCTTAGCCAGCGCATATGCCGGCCATCCTGGCCATTGATACCCATGCTTGCCATGTACGTGAGATTGTGCTGGAGTCGCTGCTTCAACATGCGACACGTACTTACCTGCTGCATTTTCAGATTTTGGGACAGCATGCCACTTCACAACGTCAATGCTTACATACGGATCGTTGATTGGAAATTGCACACGCGGTTAAGAATGCCGTATATTCGTTTATATGACCAAACTCTATGCCTCTATCGTTCGTCTAGATGGAGTTTAAGAAAATTGTGCCCGCCCACATGCCACGAACGCAGCTATTTACAGTATGATGACCGATGCAGCTCGTCCACCACCAGAACCTAAATGTCGAGAAAGGTGAACAGGTTCGTATGCAGGATGTTCAAGGCCCGGTCGGCATCTCTCTCCCCAATGACACATGAGATGTTAATCTCACTTGCACCTGCATTTGCATTAGCCTTTGATCACCATATGCCATCATTTACCCTGCTTACCCTGAGAGATCATCTCAATGTTAATACTGTTCTCGCCAAGCGTAGAGAACATCCTGCCCGCAACCCCAACCATGTTCTTCATTTGCTTACCGACAAGACTAACGATAGCCATGTCGGGAATGATGTCAACAGCGCCGAAGGACCGAAGGTCGTTGATAGCGCCCTGGAGGTCTTGGTCGACGATTTGATACTCCTCATCCTCGCCACCTGTGTATAGTGGTGCTTCTGAATGCAGAGCCATTGATATGTTAACCTCACTGGTGGAGATGACATCAACTGATAAGCGCCACTTATCAAGGGTCGCGAATATGCCAGCGAAGAAGCCGTGAGACAGCGATCGTTTGTTCGAGTGGACATTGACGACAAGAATCTTATGCTTCAAGGTCACAGCCGTTGGTCGCTTGGGCCGTTTGCCGCCGAATCCTTCTATGAGTGTAGAGCTTCGAGATCGGAATAGCTGTGGCACACCTCCAAGCAAGGTGTTTTCAAGCTCCTGAGGGCTGTCTGGATAGATGATTGTGCCGCTGCCTCGTGGGTTCATAACATTCTTGATTCTGATGGGTATCCTGGCCCGGATGACCTGGTCCATAGTAGAGGGGTGAATGACTTCAGAGCCATAGAATGTCAATTCAGCTGCCTCAGCAGGACTAATCTGCGAAATGAGCTGTGCGTTAGCAACCTTTCTTGGATCTGCTGTAAAAATACCGTCCACCTCTTTCCAGACTTGAAGCTCTTTGGCATGTGTTCCAACAGCGACTAGAGCAGCGCATAAATCTGTGTATCCTCTTCCGACAGTGCTGAGAAGTCCCCGTGGGATAGAACCAAAATATCCTGTAATGACTGGTACTTTGTTTCTGAAATCGGGAAGGACCTTCGCCATGTTGTTCGCAACACTGTCGTAGAAGTCCTGGTCAAGACTATGTGGGACTTTAAAGTCGATGATATCGGAAAAATCGACGTAGGTAGCAGGGACTTCATGATCTTCGAGCAAAGCTGTCATAAACCTGCAGCTCAACTTCTCCCCCACACTCATCACCTTGTCTCGTGATCGAGGACTTGTCTCTCCCAGAGTCTGTGCAGCCTCCAGTATTCGAACAACAAGGTCGCATTCTTCATTGATTTCTTGCTCTAGTCTTGCTTGTATCTCCGGCGACGTGATCTGTTCACGTGCAGTTTCGAGATGGTCGGCTCGAACCGCGTCGATCAAGGTGTGGAAGGACTTGGAGTGGTGGTTTTCAGCGTCCGTAGCAGCACGGAGAAGCCTACAAGCATGTCAATTGGATTGATCATCTGAGAACCGATTTGCATACCTGTTGGTGGTGCCAGCAGCTTTGGTGGAACTGGATCGGGCAGAACAGACAATGGCCACATCGTTTTTGGTAAGACTCGACCTGCTATAGTTAGAGCTCGAGTTTCGAAGGGTGATCGCTCAAACATACTTAACAACGTTGACAATGTCGACAGGAAATTTACCGACACTTGTGCCTGAAGTTGTTGTCAATTCTTGCTACCCTAACTCACTGCCCTTGTATGTAAACATACCACCAAATTTTTGAATAATTTTCCCCCTCGGTGGGGCACCGTTCACACTCTTGAGGGCTGTCATAATGGATGTTGAGAGGAGAGTCGATCGTAGAACCGAAGGTCCATCAGTGTTTCAGCAACTACGATCTAGTAGGTAAGCTGGTATAAGCAAGGTAGAGCGGTGAGACAGAGCAGCAGTGATGTTGAAAAGTTTTGACCCGAAAATACAACGAACAGTGCCCAAGTGACTCGGCAGCTGGAGCGAGATCGGTCATAACGTTGGGCAAAGTAATTGGCCGTCTTCGAGCTATACTCCAGCACCAATATCGGCCATCTTTCTTCGGCGCCAGCTACCATTTTCGGTAAGTCGTCACGTCTTGAGTCACAAAACATTTTGTCAGGCTCAAAGTGTAACGGCAAGGGATGGTCGAGGTTTTTATGGTGACACCGGACCGCTGAAATTGATTAGATTCAGGCAATCCGAGCATCTTTTTCTGCTCGCTTCCTAGTGTAACAGGCTTACCAATCTCTCACGCGGCTGTCCAAGACTCGGTAGCACGAGAGCATTGCAGTGCTTCGATATCGTGGACAGGTCCCTGTTCAACATATCCCTACTCATACCAGAAGTGAAACGCATCTCCATTTGTGGAATAGTATTGTTATAAAGGCCTTGGTAGCTCAGAATGACTCAAAGCAAGTATGGATAGCACGTCGCATATGAGAATTAGAGGAAGGCTCAAGGAAGTGATATTGGCTACCTTTCACTCGTGCTTAATCTCCTTCTACCGACCGTTACCTCCTCATCACTGGCTTCACTCGCCGAGTCGTCCATAAAACCCTCTTCAAGCTCTCTACTTAATCGTCGGCCTGAACTTTCGTCATCATGTCGTGTATTGACGCCGATGGCCGCGTTTATAGCATCCTCTTCTCCTGAGTCTCTTATCCCCAGTCGGCCATCAGTCCTTCGCTGGCCATTGGCACCTCTTCGTCCCTGGTTCATATCGAAGCCAACCATTCTCTCTCCGCTATCCTCATCGAACAAGCCGCCATCATCATCATCACTGCTCAGACTGTGTCTTCCATCGGTTCTACGTGCTTGCCCGCCTCTGTTCCGTAATGCCCACATGGATGGCAGGACCACTCGCATGAACCATTCCCCTAATTTTTCTCGTATCGACCGCGGTCGCAGTGCTTCTGGTATATAATCGCTGAAGATTGATGTAGTGGACTGTAATGTTGAAGTCAATGGCGCATATTGCGAATACCGTGCTATATCCGCACGGTATCGTCTGTAAAATGGTAGAGCACCGTAGAATAGAATGAGATAGATAGCGGCCGCAACGAGCAAAGGAACCACCACTGTCTGCAGCCATGTCAGTCCTAGTTCGTTGCCTCGAATTCCGCTGGACTGCGGAATAGTCCTACCTTGACAAATCCAAGCGCAGATGTACCCGCCATATCCTGACCTAGAAACTACAAGCACTGACAAGACGAAATAGATACTAAGACTGCGAAGTCATGGAAGCAATACGATCTTTGAGCTGTTGTGAGTGAAGAGAGTGAGTGTTGTTATCGTAATGCTCAGCCTCAAACTAACATGGCCAATAGTGGGACAAATCGCTTGGGCATTTGCAGCCAAAGGAAGCCACAACGACGATTTGCTACGTCGTGGGCACTCACGTCCTCCACAAATTGTGTTGTTTTCAAAGTGGTAATGACCGTGGTTTGATCAGCTCGATTCTTCCTCGCATCCTCTATGAGACGAAACGCAGCGGAACGAGGCTGAAAACCAAGTTAGCCTTGCACTCCAACTTCCACTTCGAGAAAGCAACAAACAAACTTCCAATCGAGGACAATACAGCATCGCGCCATGGTTTCGTTTTGACAAGCAGGCTATCAAGGAGTGATGAAGTCAGAGGCGCGAAAAATTACAAGTCATGTCGACAAAGTCAAGTTGAGGCCTCCTTGAACGCAACCAAACCCTGCTCGTCATCCTGGAACTCTTTACAGTTCAACAGCATTGAGAACGAAACGTGACGTCGCAAAAGCCCATTACTAGTGAGCGACAAGTCAACGTCGTAAGATGCCTTCAGCTAAGAAACGCAAAGCAAGCGCGGTTGAAGACGAAGAATTGTTACAGAATACGCTTGACCCGTTATTACGGAATGGAAATGAGGAAGTTCTAGCAGAAACTATTGAGGCTGCAACACCAGCAGATACAGCGCCAGAAACGCCGTCGAAGAGAGGGCGAGGCAGACCCAAGGGCGCAAAGAACAAGAGAACACCAACACCAGAAGGAGATATTCCTCCTGAAGAACGATATTTCTTCCAAACCCGTGTCGGTCCTGCAAATGCCCAACCCGTCTCTACAAATTCATTTGCTGCTCTCGGTCTTCTCAGTCATGACGATTACCTGTCAGAAATAAAGAAATGTGAAGAACCCCACGATCTGGAGATCAAATATCTATTCAAACTACATTCTCGAGCTTTCCCGCAATGGACATTCGAATTGAGTCGGAACTTCAGCATCTGTCTCTACGGCTGGGGTAGCAAACGCCAACTCGTCACGAATTTCGCAGAATACCTCTGTCGACAGGCATCAAAACACGACCTCCCACATCCAAAAATAGTAGTAATCAACGGCTATGCTCACAAAGTCAACATCCGTAACATCCTAAACACAATAGCAACAGTCCTCCAATCTTCCTCCTCAAACGACCAAGACGAAGAACCACCACAACAATATATCAAATTAACAGGCCCCCCCACCGAAATCCTCGACACCCTCCTCACCCGTCTCTCATCCCAACCACCACACACCCCACCAATCCACCTCCTAATAAACTCCCTAGACCACCCCACCTCCCCCCTCCGCCACCCCCAAACCCAAACCATCCTCTCCCGCCTCTCCTCCCACCCCAAAATCCACACCCTCATAACCTGCGACACACCCACATTCAACCTCCTCTTCCCATCCCAAATCCGCCACGGTCCAAACGGATACAACTTCCTCTTCCACGACGCGACAACATTCGCACCCTACGAAGCCGAAACAAGCGTAGTAGACGACGTAAATGAACTCCTCGGCCGGAAGAACACTCGCGTCGGCGGCCAACAAGGCGTGACATTCGTCCTCCGTTCCCTACCCGAAAATGCAAGGAACCTATACCGTCTCCTGCTCGCTGAGATCCTAACTCTACTCCATGAGGACGAAGATCTAGATCCAGATCTCGATACATTCCCGAACGAAAACGACAACGATGATGAGATATACAACGACCCACACCGCACACCAAAACATCCACCCACAACCACCTCCGCTTCCGCAGCAGCCACAGATCAACCCCTCATCCCCTACAGAACACTCTACGCCAAAGCATCCGAGGAATTCATCTGCTCATCAGACATGAATTTCCGGTTCTTACTCAAAGAATTTCACGACCATCAGATGATCACTTCGAGCCGTGCTGCGGATGGGACGGAGATGCTTGGTGTGCCGTTGGGGAGGGGGGAGATGGAGGGGGTTTTGGAGGAGTTGGTTATTTAATTTAGTTCGGATTCTTCGAGTTGGCATGCACGCGCTCCTGGAGTTCACGAGAGACTCTTTAGAAGTGTACTTACCTACTTCCTGCGCACGATATCATTGTACGGGAATCAACAAGCAGCAAGTTATAACAAGGAATAAACACACATCACGTATATCAAACATATTTTGAAATAACTTCGATTGACATCTAGTCAGAATTACATAATCCTCCACTCATGGACAGAATGTGACGGTCCGATGCTCTTCTCATAATGACACATTCCTACTTCTCATCGCGCCGGATGGCAAGCTTCCTCTCTGGGAAGACTGAACACCATGTAAATGCAAAGATAGGTAATTATTGTATTGCTATGGATGATATGAGGAAGCGTTGGTTGTTCGAAGAGGTTGCACTGAGTTTGTGTGGCTACTTAAAATTGATACAGTACATTTCTGTAGATATTCATCAACAGTGAGCCCTTGTGTGGTGATGATGATTTGGTAAGCTCTTGATGATAGAAATTGACAATGCCTAGCCTAAGATGCTGAGATTGATTTTCTCAGTTGTTCAACAGCCAAGTCCGTGGCTAAGCTGGGAGTTTGAACTGCAAGACGTTTGTTCTGAGTTCCACACAGCACAGGCTTCCTTGGCATTGCATATGGTTGATGTGATTCAGTAATGCATTTCGCCGTGTTTCGATTCCATGATTCCGCACGTGAACAGAGTTTAGTGTCAGTGCCGTGACCATAGAGCGCTACAAAGCTTTCGTGCGCATGATCCAGTGATTCAGACCGGCTCCGCTTTAACACGTGTTGTTTTGCGGTTTCTTGCTGTCTAGGATCATAGATCGTAGTATTGCATCGTTGCAATCCAAATCTACCACTCATAGTCTTCACATTCTCAATGGATTTGATGGCCATCAAGCCTTGAGCAGCTTCGGTCTCCCTCCTCTTCAGTTCAGAAGCACCGCTATGATGATCATCAATATCTGTTGTTGTCGAGGGTAGCTTCATGGAAGATCGATCGAAGTAATCAGATCTGGTGTCGGACACCTTGAATGCAGTTTGTGGCCGGTCAATACGATCGTGTGCTACAGTCCTTGGAAATTGTTGCTGCATAGTCATATGGTTGTCATCGAGATATTGGTGCAAGACAGCAGCATCGTTTCGTGGTCTCTCACAGTGCTCATTGTCGGACATTGAGCCTGTCGAGCATGAGCTCATTGCCAGGAACGATGACGTGGAAGATATGGAGGACGATCGAGATCGTGCAGCAAATGACCAGGCGTCAGACATCACACTCTCTGGAGAGGAAGTAATTGATCCTTCAACGGCCTGTGACGAGGCAGATGTGTTCCCCATGCACCACTGACGAGGTTTGATAGTCATATTGCAACGAGGTGCTGGAGGCGGGCATGTCTCTAGATTTGCCATGGGATGACAGTTTCGACTGAGGTTTGATAATGCTGAAGCTGAAGCTCTGCATCGAAAGCTAGGCTTGAAAGGCTTCGGTGTCCAAAGATTGGTCATATCGGTTTGAGGAGTCGTCTGGGGAGTGGGAAGGTTTTGAAGCATTGGAGGAGGTGGCATCGATAAGGTCGCTGCAGGACTCTCGACACGTTCGACCGATTGAGACGTCGGGTGAATCCGGTCGAGACTCGGGATTCTTGGAAGGGATCTGAATGGAACATCATTATCTTTCTCGATGAATGGTTCAGGAGATTCCGCTCTTGGTAGGTTGTCAAAGATAGGTGTTGACAGAGTCGTTGCATCTTGGAAGGGCGAAATTGACAAAAGGTAGCGTTCTGTCTTCTTGTGACAACGAACAATATTGGTGTGTAAACCACGAAGATTGAAAGTCCACCAACTGCGCAGTGCGTTGAGATCTTTACACATGTTCTGTAGCTGGCATTGTCGGGGATACATTGATGGCGTGCCGGAGCTTGGTGGTGGATGGTCGGGTCCCTTCCCTATGGGATCTTGTTCTGTGGTGGAGAGCCGACATATGGCTAGAACAATCTTGCTCCAATTTTCGAATGTTTCCTTGGGAACGTGCAAATCCCAGCCAACTATGCTCAGATAACTCCGTTCATTGTCGTTGATCTCTTTGAGAGGAAGACCTGAGATCTTGCTCCATGCACGGGCGGAATAGTTTCGATCTTGGAGATACTTCGACGCTAAGATCAGAGCAGTCAAGAACATGCGCCGTCCACACTGCATCGCGCGACAACCGGACTGACTCGAATTTCTAGAAGAGTTGAGCTGAGGCAGGCTTTGCTTGAGCAGGATAAGATAGTACAAGGCGATTTGAAGTGTTGAATAACTAGTCTTGGATCGTCGGAGAGTTTCTGTGATAAAGATCTGGAGAGGCAACACATTAGAGCCAGCATGCGATGCAGCCGAAGAGTCGTATGCGGCGCTAGATGACCATATCGAGGTGATAAGGTTCGTGCAGAATATAACAATCATCTTCACAATAGCATCTGTGTTGTCCGTATCGCGCCTTAGTTTAGGCGGACAAAGAGCTGCTCTGATCGGGCATCCACGTCGCCTATTGTTTTGCGACAGCTGGGCGTTCGCATCCGCTACTAGGTTCTGACGGTGAGAGTGCTGGTCAGAGGTAGGCACTGGAGTGCTATCTTGGGACAATCCAGCATTCTGAGACTCCTTCAAACGGTACGGTACGTTTGCAAAGGCGGGTTGCTGCGCGCGTTCGTTCTTGGCGCGTTGAACAGCTCGAAGCGAGCCTGGACAATGCTCAACATCTTTCTGAATAGAGCTGACGTGTTTGCGATCATTGCTACCAGACTTCGGATGACTTATGTACGACCACTCGTTCTGAGGATCGTTTTCGCAATACAGGTCTGTATTTCGGTCATCAGAGGTGTTGCTGAGAGGTGAGGATGGTAGTGTTCCCTGCGATAGGTCGCTGATTGAATCTTGCGACGAGGTCTGAGAAGATCGGTCGCTGTCATCACAGCCAAGGTTGGCATCGTACTGACAAGAATTCAAGGCGTTGAGAGTCGCTTCTTTGACATCTTCATGAGTAACAAGATGATATCCGGAACCTGACAGCAAGTCTGTCTTGTGGTCAGTCGAGGCCGTATTGTGTCCGGACCGGAACATGTAGATATCCGTTGAGTTGCTGTTCATTCTCTGATGTTAACCTGAGATGCCAGACCGTCGACGGTGGAAATATTATGCTTGTAGTAAACGCTGTAATAGCTGTCTCAAACAATAAAAGTGACAATGAATATGCGTAGATAAGAAGACAAACGAACAAGAAGTGGCCGACCTTCACCGACCTGCCAAACAACCTACGAGCACTAGATTTGGGTCAACAATAACAACCCAAATATAGTGAAGTGTTTCCAAGGAACCAGGCTCAAATGATGCCAGCGCTCCAGGAAGTAAACTTCGTAATTGTGTGCTCTTTGCGTAATATATCTGCGTTCCTCCTCTTTGAAACAACAGATAGACCAGGCTTTCGGCTGACGGCAGGTGGTTCAGGTACAGACGATTGTTCAAGTCCAACAATCATGGCTATTCTTGAGATAATTGAGTAAGTGGAGAGTGGTGTGTAAGGAACTGCTGAAGGAGAGGGTCGAGTATCAGTCGACTCAAAATACCAGGCTGATGCAGTTGTTCTTCAAGCGCGATGGTTGCCTCGGATCGAGAAGATGTGGATGCGCAAATTAATTGTGTTCAAGAGTTACTCAACTATACGACGCGATGATGACTCCAAGCAATATCGATGTTCGAGAGGTTACAGGTTGGGTCGTGGATATCGCAAGTGTGGTCCCCAAGGCGGCTGTGAGTCGAGGGTGGCGAGAGAAAGTGATAAATATGGAAAACAGAAGTCGCGCCGAGTATTCGATCACAGCTAGTTGTCTTTGGTGTTGCAGGTAGATCAGGGTGTGACTGTGTTATGCGGAGACAATGGTCGTAGAGGGCTGGAGATTGGGAGTCAGCCTGTATTTCTTGGTAATGACCCGTCGGCCTTTGTCCTGCGCGTGCGGAAGTCGACGTATTGTTGCAGAAAGGTAAACCGATTAATCAGACGGACTTACATATTAGTAATTCTTGTCCATGCAAGCGCTACAGTGTGATGTTGGTCTCATGGCTGCTTATGGTCTGGGGAAGCAGCGTCGGCGCAGAGTTGGACGAGAGGCCTTCTTATTCGGAGACGAAGCGTGGCAACTGCGGCTACGAAGCCATGACTCAGGCAAGGCACAGGTTCCGACAACGCCCCAGCGGAATGGAACTTTCACAACTGACAGACCCTTTCTTCGGCACGCCACCCCATTCTGTCACGTAGGCAGCAGATCGTTGCTTTTCTTTCAAAAACGTGGTTAGCAGGCTGAGAGAGCACATTCAAGCGCCTTGAAATTTCGTAGAACTACATTCGTTCGATTGACTGGTTCAGTGACTTGGTTGCAGGCTACAATACCCACCGCGGAGGCAAACGACTTGACGATTCAGTCCTCACATGTCCCCAGCCCCAAATAAGCATCATATCTTCATGGTACGGACAGCGCTGCTATTCAAGGCTACTCATCGGTGCAGGCTTTGACAAATCCCAAATGTAATCAACAGCAGAATCCAAATTGAGCTTGATGTTACCATAGCTGTAGCCAATGCTTCCTATTGACAATCCTCTCATGTATCCAAGAATTCAGAATTAATAGCGCGAGCACGAATCTATCATCAGCTTTGTCGATTCCGCAAGCCAGTGCACCGCGACCTGTATTCCACGGCAAAGAAAAATTGCGTGGTTTGGCACAGGATGTAGCAACAGCAGGTGACACTTGCGCTGAAGTCATGTTTAGAACGGTTGCCTGCAGGGAAGTGAGGAGTGTTGCAATACAACAGGATGACGGAAAAACATCGCCTCAAGCACAAGTAATCGAAGGGGCTGACCAGTAGGCTTGCTTCAATTGCAACTCGAAAGCGGCAGTGGAGAATGAGTCAAAACGAAGTGTAGTGCTTGGGCGTCGTACTCGACAAGACGAGTAGTTGTGGAGCTTGTCTCGCTTTCTTTGTCCACTCTCCGGTTGCCCTTGGCCTCGATGAACGCTTAACGATCGATGGCCATACTGACGCTAGACCCAATATATGGATTGGATTCCGGCTAATTCACCGGCATAAAATTTGATCCGTCCTTCGTGTCACAACGCTAAAGCTCGTGAGATGTACTGTACTGAGTAAGCGCAGTCATACTTCCGCTTGTGGGTGTACGAGTTCGCCGGAAGGAATTTCTGATCCTAACGACTGTGCTTCGTTTCGGCCAGTGCAGTCAGCATCCAGGCAGAAGGTGTGCGAAATAAAGGTATGCCAGGTACCGCAGTACGGTAAGAAGTTTCAGGATATCTTGAGCCACAACAGCGCCTGCCTTGGCGGAAATCCAGGTCGTGGGGCTGTGAGGTTAAATGAAGAATAGGTCGGAATGCTTACCGTTTCTGCACAATTTCCTGGTTGTGCAAGATGTCGCCAGTAACGACACATAACACAATGCACACCAATTAATTATACCATCGGAGTTGTGCAGTGCATCGACCAAGATCAGGTTTTGTTTTGGGGTCACGCCATCGTCTAGTCATACCAAGGTCTCGAAGAACCCCTTCAGTTGTCCCGTGACTCCTCGCTCACTTGTTGTTTTCAACGTCCATAACATGCGAACTGCTTCTTCTGGTAGGTGTTGTACTCGTCCTTGATGAGCCCCTAAGTCACTCTAAAGAGATGAAATGACGATCGATTCCGACGGCTGCAAAAGCCCGGGCCGAGCGACCTTGATTTCAGAGGATGTGCAATTGAGGCGAATAGTCGTTCGAGGCCAGCAATAATGGTACTGTAAGATAGTGCTATGCCCACTTGTGGCAACACGAACCTTCGCTTGCCACATCAACCCAAACTTGTTCAGTAGATTCCAACAGGCAGCCTCGAGGTGTGACATACCTATGACCCACGTGTGCAATACAAGGACCAGGCAAAATAGTGAAAGGCAGACGATCGGCCATAAGTGTTCATTGCCACACAAATCCAGTACCGAGATAGTTCTGCCTATTGCATAGAGACCTGAAAGCCCCAACTCCATCGACTACTGGTGTATCTACCCAGTTCCCAATCTCAAATGTACTAGTTTGCGTGCGTCATTCGTAATGTTGAAGGTGTGATCAATGTGGCATCTCATCGACTCCGTTAGGTGACATCTGACCTGTGCAGTTCTCAGGGCAGGATGGCACTGAGCTATTATCTGCACGATCCAGCTGTGAACAGTTGTTGCTAAGGTGTGGTACAACTCTATGTCAGCAGTCACCATGTCTGTGTCCATGCCCTCGATGTTAATACTCCTCATTTCAGCCCATTCCAACCATTTGTATCGGCTTCCAAGCCAGCATAAGACGCTTTTGTCAATAGGGACAACCAAGGGTGGAGATCTTCAGCACGAATGGAGATCTGGAAACAATGTGTAGCACACACAACGCGATAAAGAATCAAAGTGGTCCCGGTCACGGAATTCTTGACAAACAGACAACTGTCAAGAGTGGCTTAGCTAGGCTTCATCCCTTGCCTTATGGTTTGTTCTCAGATTCCAAAGGCTGTGTTGAAATGATCAGTCTGTTGTTCAATGGCAGGTGCTCGTTGGACTTTTTGATTTCAGCGAAGTTGGCAGACTGGGTAGGATCTGGCGAATCAATCGCCGTTTTCTCGTCGTTTTCCAATCTCAAATTTTCCCTGCGTTTTGTACTCATAGGAGCGGTAAGTAGATAGTATTCAACCCAATCTTTTGATGTATCAATTCACTAAAGGCTTCATAGCCATCGTCGATCTAAGGCAACCTCGATGAGGTTTTGTCACGTTGTCCCACATATCCATCTCTTCATGTAAAGCGGATTGTGTCAGGATTGTGTCACGAGCACGAAGTCGAGGAAGGATATCGGTTGCATCGACTCAGTTCGAGAAGAGGGGCACTGCATCTTGAATAAAACGACGATGTTGTAGTCAGACATTGGTTAGCTTAACATGCACTCTCACTCACGTCTGCCGGAATCACTCGACGTCGACCAATGTGACCATGAGTCGTAGTCGAAGTCCTCATCCAAGGATGGGACCCAAGTTGGTAGAATGACTTGATAATGATACGATGTAGGGACTCGTGCGGATGAGGTACGATCGTTTCAATGAACAACGCAAGACCGGGAAACAGAGTCACCATTGACCGTGCTGATGACAATTAGCTATCATATTGTAATGTTCACACTTGTCATGATGAGATGTACAGTATGGCACATTCACAGGACGAAATCCAGAAATGTTAAAACGAGGACGAGTGAACGCAAGCGACTTCCGTACCTATGCATGTGCCAAGTCAGCTTTAGCACAATACGTTATCTTATCTGATCTCGTATCATCTTCAAGTGGTCGTGATCGAATACCTTGAGGTCGTCGCATCACACTGGCTGTTGAATTGAAGAAGGACAGCAGTAAAATACTATCACACATATATCTGGAAGCCCTATGCACCGGCCATGGAGAAGCAGTTGTTTCCATTTCCTCTGCACCTGTCTAGCGTTGAAGCAATTGGAACGATCGTGTTCTTTGGGGTTTCTTCATACATCTGCCACTCATGACACTCGTTCTATCTCAATATCAAATGTCTATAGCCAACTTTTGAACTCCTGAAGTGCACCACATAGCGTTACTCAATTTCACGCCTTTGGTGTACCATAATAATGCGCCATCTCTAGTCCCGCTCTCTTGAAACCACATTTGACATAAAACCCTTCGTTGGCCTCACTGCAGTCCAAGATACATTTGTAGCATCCAACCTTCTCCGCAACATAGTCTAGTGCCTGTATGATCCTCAGTCCAAGCTTCTTGCCCTGTTGGTTCTTATCCACTGCGATGTCCTCGATGTGGCCGACCATACCCAGGTTATGGATGAATTTGCGCTCGACTATAACTGCACCTGTGCCGACAACTCGTGAAGTAGAATCGCATATGACAAGGATGTAGTAGGTGTCGTTGCGGGAGGAAACGAAGTCATATTGCTGATGGAAGGATTCCCTTGATGGTTCGCCAACTGTAGTTAGGACGCGTAAGCAGTCAAGGTAACCTGAGATCCGTGTCAGAATATATTCGCATCAGGTATTTTAGTCGACGCACCTGTGCTGTAGTCACTCCGTCGCAAAGGCCGGATCGTGTAGCCGACCTCTTCTAGACTTGCTTGTACTGCAGGCGAGATGAGTGAGGCTGAGAAGAGGTCGGCATCGTTGCCAGTGTCCAGCACTTGTGTCTCAGCGCCCTCACTCACAACCCCATTCGTGGTCATTTGCGAAGCCTCGGTTGGTGTCTGGAAGTCTGCCATGGTGGATAGTGAAAGTTCCTACGTAACGTGGTTGAAGTGCGGATGACTCGAGCAATTGAGAGCGTTGGAGAACGTATGATGGTCAAAGCACAAAGAATGTATTTCAGATATGGCGGCTGCAAGCGTTTGGAGGTCTTCAAATTTGTAAGTCGCCTAAGATAAGTCTGGTTTGTTATATAGGGTTCACAGCCTCATGTCGCAGTAGCATAGGTGAGTATGGTAAGCACGCTCGAGTCTGAAACAGAGCGGTCAAAAGCTTCGCAGGACCGTCAACGAATTTGTATTATGCAAAGTACGAGAGGTTACACAAACGGGGGACAACTCATTATACAGTAACTCTATCCAACTCAACAAGCTAGCGTGCAGCTTCACTGGTATTGTGGTTGTAAGAATGATATGCTACGTGGTGCATCATCAGATAAACCACACACTTCTTCGAAGCTACCGTGTTTTTGACCTCGCTCGCGGACCATGTTCGCCCATTCTGTCACCCCAATGCCATGAGCTAGTCCTCCACCGATCATACTCTTCTGGAGGTTAACGACTCCATCGTTGATAGACAAGCGAACATAGGATCTGCGAAGATTTGCGCCCAATCCTGTATTGCTGCAAGTTACCCTTTCAATGATTAATCTACCACCCATAGGCACTACATCGCTAGTCCTCCAGTTTCGGTTCGGCTTCATCTTGTCACTGGACAGATAGCCAGGATTCTTCGACTCATCAAGTGTCCCTAGGGTCGCGAGCAAAGGGATGATGTCGCCATCATGCACGAAGCTGAAGTAAACACCTGACGCGGCATCATTCGTGAGCAACGCCGTGGTTGCATTGAGCCACAACCACCCCATAGCGCCTGCGTACTTATTGCCAGGACCTGCTCTGTAAAAGTGTAATAGATCACGTCCGTACTCAAATTCGAGCCATTCCTGGTGGGTGAAGATGTTGCACCAGGGACTTGAGCCTCTAGCCAGGATCTCAAACCCACACATCTCCATCATGCTGTATATTTCGACGGGCGAGAAAGACAGACCTCCGGCATACTCTTTGAGTCTGTGTGCGATCGGCGTAGAAAATATGTCTTGCCATTTTCCAAGCTCGATATATCCACGATCATGGCCGTGTGTCTTGTTTTCGATGTAATTCAAGCAGGTATCACCTGGCGTAAGGGTGTCTGCACCACGCTGAGCATCCTCTGGGATAATATGCAGTTTGGCTGACAGATCTTCTTCCCATGAAGATCCAAAGAAGCCAGTCGCGAAGTATCTTGCTGTAGCGACATCTCGATGTGAGCTACATGTCCAAAAGTTTGTGGACTGGTTGGCCTTGACAAGTGCACCGTATCTCTCTCGCAGCTCTCGCCCAGTGTTATGGGCTTGCACTGTCCCAGCGTAGGGTCCTCCTGATGTGAGGTTCTCAAATTCAGGTGAAGTGGTATTGGTGAAGTACTCCCAGTCACTCACGAATTCAAGGCTGCCCTTCAAATGGACATCTGGTGCTTTCAGTCGACGCAGCAATGCCAGGTGTCGGGCACCAGCATGACGAGTGGGAAACCTCTCTGCATGGCGCGAGATCATATGCACTTGGTTGATCTCGCACTTCAACGGTAACCTTTCGAAACGACCTGCTGAAGCTCGCGGAATCCAAGGGCCATTCCCTCCGAGATGATAGAACAGGTTCCAAGTTCTCAAGGTAGATTCAGGACAAATGTACTTGAAAATAAAAAAACCACTCGTCGAACAAAACGTCTGTTGTAGCGTTGGTGCTGTAATGTAGAGATACAACGAAGCCAGCAGGGTGATGCTAAGCCATATTATTCGTGTCCTCATCTTGCGCTTGGCTCGGGAGAAATACATTTCGAGGTGACTACCTGTAATTCGAATATTAGTGCATGATGAGGGTGGTACAGTATTGAGCGGCGGCTTGTGCCAAATTCGAGGCACCTGCAGCTTCACGCATGAACCGTGATCCTGGATGTTGTGTGTTATGTTGTAACTGTGCAAATGTGGGGGGAACTGTAATCGAGCACGGAAATTTATTCAACCCCATTAGGCGAGCAAAACGTCAAGATTGCAAATGGACGTGATTGCAACTTCACAAGGCATCGTCACTCAACAATTGCTAAAGCACCACCCCGTATGACAATTGCATTTCTCTCTTCTGGTGCGGAACTCGAGTTCGACACATCCAGAGGAAGAGTACTCTTGGAGTAGAGGTCAGCGAGGTCTGAAGTCTACTACAATAGGTTGCTGGTTGATGGGAGGAATTTCGCGCACAAAATCGGCAATTTGCCTTGAACGAAAGACGAGTATGCCACCACTGCTTACATGTCTACGAGTAGGCATCAAGTCAGCTTCGACAATATTTAAATGACTCCTCTACATATGTTCTGGTGGAGAGTCTTCGATGTTTAGCCGTGTTGTTCCTCTCGGCACTGGGCTTGCTCGACCAAGGTGACCACGCCAAAGTGGGAAAAGTCATTGACGAAGCAATGATCTTATGACACCGCTAGAGCTAGAGCACCTCTGCAATGTTGTTGTGACTGCTGTTTATGCTTATCACGCACAGCTACGATAGTTGTCTATCAGAAGCACCTACTCGAGCTCGGAACAGGTTCAAGCTGAGCCCTCTCATACAGAACAAATGCGAAGCAGAGCGGCTCGTGTGAGGATTGTACTTTGGTTTTGATGACGACGATGATGTAATAGGAGGATCCATCACAACTGTTCAGAGTCGCAATACGAATCCTCCGGTCTACAAGAGTCTGGCCTTGAGTCTGAGGTCAAAGTGGCAAAAAGAGCTAACTGGACAGTACTCGGCTGTGCAGAAGCCAGGTACAAGGCAAAAGGACAACTGAAAATGGTTCGAGTCTCGTTTGCGTCCCCTGCTCACTACATCTCCGCTTCCATTACCTCAGAGGCGAGCTGGACCCCTTCTCGTGAGGTTAGTAAGCAACTGGACTTCCGCGCAAGCGCCATGCAGTCGTCGCAAGCTTGACCATGAAGATCGACTCGGCTGCTGCTTCATCGACACAGGCAGTCCTTCCAGCACCACTAGAAGCTCGCTTTCCCTCTTCTTTCATCACGACTATCTTGTGCCTCTATGAATAAGTAATAACACGAGCTTCAGATCTAGCTTACAGTATAGCATCGTTGCATGTACCGCAGGGTAGTCATCGTCTTTGGTGCAAGTTCAAACTGGCTACTGACTGTACCAAGTACTGATCTCCACAATCCAAGTGGTACAGCACCAGCCACATGTTGCTGCGTCATCATCCCACTCGCGGTCGCGCCTTGGCCATACCCGAACCTCCTCCATCAATTCCGACCTGAAGTCGTTAGGTCAAACTTAATTGAGTAACGTCAACCATGGCACCCTTCGAGTCCTCCAAATCCTCCAAATCCTCTATTCATGTGCTTCCCACGCAAGTGGCTTGATATGCATGACTAAGTACCTTCCACGAGTCGAACAATGCTCGTCGAGAAAAAGGCTGTTCGTAAATGTTGTAGCAAACGAGCAAGTCAAGCTGGCTGCCTGTCCTTAGACTTGAAAAGCACATAACTGGTAAACTCTTCTAGTTCGACAGTCACGGCTTGCGTTCTGGTGAAAGCCACCGCCACCACCACCACCGGTGGCTCCGATTTCGTAGCGACCGTTTCGACAAACCTCCGCCCTCATGGCTTTTGGAGCCTGCAGATCCGGCTCGTTATCCAGCCCCATAGGTGCTTGTTATGCTTCAGCAGCACCAGTTGGGCCTGCGGACAAGGACCTCGACTATCCAGACCAAGCACTACCAACTCATCCAAATGTTGTTCTAGTTGCTAAGCTGGATCCTCTTCATTGGTGGAGGTGCTACAACCTCACCGTCTCAGCGAAAGCGACCAGGAAAGTCGCCGTTTGAGGCTATGGCATCTAAACTTTCGGACTTGACCACATTCGACACCTTCGTTCACTTGCAAAATTAAGTATGACGCAAAAGCCACGAGGCCGCTAAGAGACGCCACCAAGTCTGCTTCGCTCCAAGGGTCTGGTTCGCATGTACGGTGCAGTACACTGTGTAACCTCATTGTTACCCTTGTCCCTGAACTTCATACTGTACAGTACAGTAGTCCGTCATCACATTTTTGGAGCTGGGTTATCTTTCAGAGAGAGGCGTTTCGTGACTTGGTAACTCCATAGCCCAGAACTCACCCTGGCATGAGTTCGCTGCCTGAGTTGATGTCCAGATTTCGGTTAACCAAAACAGCAGTGTTTCGTGGCTTGTAAGCTGTGTCCTTGTACTTATCGAGGACAAGTTTCAGATAACTGTGCTGAGCTGTTGTCGCAGCATTGCAGCTGGTCTGGCAGTGGGACTGAGCGAAAGCCTGTACCGCACGTGTGGATGCAGTACTAATTGGTGCTACTCGAGTATTTGGGGTGCTCAGAAATTGTTGTACCAGACTCCACCTATGCACCAAGTGCAGACTCTGTTGATGATTGGGCTAGAAGTGGTGGGCCAAGACCCTACCTTCTGGCTGTATCAAGTGTCTCCGAAGGTCTCGTCCCAGGAATGCGTCAGGCTCTCAACGACACAACATACTACATCAGGGAGCTCAGCTCTTCTCAAGTCGTCTCTGCTCGCTAGTCCTTGACTCAGCCTCAGCGTAGCTACGACCATCCTACCAAGTATTGTATAGGTCGTAATATCCCTGCAGGCTAATATAGACCCAGCCAGGATGTCTAGAACTTCGTTTTTGCCAGGAAATGATTTGCGGCGCTCTATCATGCGCTCTGTCAATCACAGAGACCACTTTTTACTTCACTAGTGTGAACCTTTTCTCCAGCGGTCGGCGCCCTGGTGGACTCAAACCACACCCACAGCAAACAGCCCCTACGGCCGTTGGTCAGCAGCGTCAGTCTCCATGTAGGGACACGTCGGCGAGCAGCCATGCGCCCAAGCATTTTGACTTAATGCTAGCAAGGGTTTGGCCAGCCGTTCAAGTTCCACCACAAATGTTTTTTGGCTATCCAGACAAGCCAGAATCTTACCACTCCACGTTTTCCAACGAACGCGAAGTTAAACTAGGCTGTCTGGAGCCATGATCGACTCTTCATGGACTCAGGGTCAGGTATGAGGATCCGCCTTACACAGCAATTTTCGCATACATACCAGCAATAACCGCTCAAGATGGATACAACCTGGAAGAAATTCATAACATATGGCTTTCAGACGTTTGCTTCCTCCGTGCTGAATGTTGCGCCAACTAAACCCTCACTCGCTTCTTTTTCGGTTCTTTACGACGCTGACACCGATTAGGCAGTCGCTGATCCTCACTCCGTTAGAACTTCGTGTCTGATTCACACAGCTCCTTCCTCGCTAACAGTCGAGGTTGTTGCACAGGTCCAAAGTACACGCTCACGGAGGGCACCCAGGATCTCACAGCTGAGTGTCGTTGCTGGACACCTCGCACGTCCAGTCTCCAACAAGTTTGATCTCGCTATTGCAACAAATCACCTTGATTCAGAGATCAACCCAATTAGCCAGCTGCAATACTGACAGCTTATTTGTATGGTCGATTGCAAGGCGTGGATTTGGTATACCTCTGCGACTGAATGACACCCTGTTGAAGTACCTCAGGGCCACATGGCTTAGGGAGTGACCTATCTATCGCAGCCGCAAAGCGTGTTGCATTTTATGGAAGTTGAACACCACAATACAGAGTTCTTACTGTTGTAGTCTTGAAAGCCGAGCGCGAGAGACTATCACCAACATCCACCCGAGCGCTGAGTATTGTCACACGATCTGACATCGGGCTGTTCTTCTCGATCCTCCCGACGCTTGACGCGGGAACCTGCCTTTCCCAATGTCTTCTACGATTATGACATCGCCAATAGAGAACGAGTCCGGATCTGGTTCCGGGGGTGACAATAAGAAGCGGAGTAAACTGGGATATCACCGGAGTGCGGTGGCCTGTGGTAAGCCATCAGAACTACACGCTGTTACCAGCCTAACTAGGACTCTGTCATAGGTCATTGCCGGCGACGCAAGATTCGGTGCATGCCTTCCACCGACCCAACGGAAACAAGGTGTCAAAACTGTATCCGGTTGAGGAGAGAGTGTCAGTTCTCACCTGTGGATCAGGCTGGAACGAACGTCAGAAACAGCAGGTCGGACTCGAGAACCGACTTGGGTTCACAGGATTCGGACACAGTAGAGAGTTCGTCGTCTTCGGTGATACCAGGATCTGCAATTCCAGAGTTTAATGAAGGCGATATTTGGAGCGAGACACCCACAGATGAATGGGTAGGCGGCAATACGGTCGCACCAGCATCAGGTGTGCTTGTCCCTCTAGCTATCAGAATAGCACGAAGAAGGCTAACTCAAATAGCCGGAAGTTTCGAACATGAATCCCACCTGGAGCGTCAAGGCTGGTCCGCAGTGTCAACGCATCCTCAAATGCCTAGTCAATTTCAACACCACGGAACACATCCTGCTCTAAATTCTGGAGCTTACTGGGCGCAGAGCGAGGAAACGGGAACGCCGCAGAATCGACAACAGCCTTATTCTATCGTTACCACTTCTACACCATGTCAATACTCTCATGACGCACAACCAGTTTACCAGAGTCCACTTTACCAAGATACAAGACAAAGTGCAGCCAGACAGAGTTTCGGTGGCTTGCCAACGACGCACGCAGACCATCCGTTCCACAATCACGACTTCCCAGAAGCTGAGAGGAGAATGACAATGCCTGCAAATATCTACAATCATGCTGAAGATTCAACAACAAACATGCAGATGGATCGTCAGTTGACGCCGGCGCATCCCTCGTATATGTATGACCAGCAGTTTCCACTCCAATACACGCAAAGCCCACAAAGTGTACACTGGTTTTCGCCTCCGATACTTCAACAAGGATTTCAACAACAATACCAGTCTTCACAACACAACTTGACTCCAAATTCCCAACCGAATCCTGGATGAAGAGTTTATACAACTGGATTGGCTCAGTTCTCACAAAAATACTACTCTCATGGAAGCAAGCTTGTACAATCTTCATCTAACAAGTTCAAGGTCCAATGAAAACCTACCCAGTCGGTTATTTTTTCTAGCATCTTTGCCTGGTGATGTTACGCATACTGAGATTGCTTTGCCAAAACTAAAAAGACTAAAATCATCGAGTCTTGAACGAATCTAATCAGATGAATAGCTATGCGATTTCATTGTTGATGGAGCACAGCCATCGTAACACAGTGAATAGTTCGACCCACAGGTTTTGCCGCAGATCTGGCATTGTTCTGTCAGTGTTCGTGAGCATATTAGTGCTTACTCCTGCAGGCTTCTAACGTATCTAACCGGTATGGAAGTCTAGACAGCAGCTCAGAGAGCTTTTCGGAACTTCACTTGTCCTTCCGTTCGCCTTCCATTGCCTCGGACCGATTTCCTCGCCTTTTACGATCACGACCTCGGCAACTCTAACAGAACCAAGACAATTTGCATGCGCTTTCGATATATGTTGTCACTCAATGTTTGCCTCTAGGTCTCTTTCACTATTGAGCTGTCTACCTTTGAAATTTTATTGTATTAGAGACACTGTATCTGGAGCATTACAGTGAGATACTGTGGTATCATGGGCCCAAAATGTGGATTATTTTAGAACATTTACGAACACCATTCGTGCCTTGCAGAGCGGTCAAGGCTTACGCTGTGTACTCCGTCAGCACCTGCCTCCACAGCCATGTTGAGCAAGCAGCTGTTGTTCTCAACAATACAACACTATCGTTCCAAGGTATGTTGGTTTGTGACCAACTCTACACGAATTTGCCCGCAGTAGGCTCTCTGGTGTGTCTCTTAGGCTTCGGGTGGACTGATGAGGAATGACAAGGAAACAATAAGCGATTCGTGTACTATACTCTAAACAAATCTAACTTTCTTACAAGAACAACACATGTCGGAGGCCACTATGGTACAGTATAGCTTAAGGATACAGGAACTTCTTCTCAATCAAGACCGACCTGTAATAGTGACCTGACAGCGCAAAGCCATCGCCTAAAGTCAAAAAGTTTGAAGCACACACCCCGAAGACACATGCTTACTATACTGTACACAGAGGCATTTGAGGTCCAGCACTGGATCACATCTTCACCTCAAGATGATTCTGGTATGTTGTGGTGCGACTCCAAGATGAGTCAAGCGTTTTCAGGTGTACAGAACAATAATAGTAATGGGATATGCTGCTTCAAAGCAACATTAACAACTTATGGCTACCAACTCCCAATACATGACTGTCCCGAGCGTAATTGTTAGGAACGGCAGACCCATGTCAGCATTAATGCCTCAGGCCCACACCGAGTGGAGGCTTGGCAGGATCATGTGCAGTATGACGCGTTGGGTTCCTTTCGCTCGTCCACTTCAAGTTTAGCTCAACTCATCGACCTCGTATTCGTCGTTTACATGCTTCTTCTTTACCATGTATTTGAGTCAATCTCTTCGCGGCGCATCGTTTTCCAATACCTACCTCGAATGAACGTTGAGGAGCTGTCTTTCTGGAGATTTTCAGACATCAAATGCGAATTATGCACCAGATATCTCTCAAGAAATCGCATCCTACTCCTGCGTCAGAGAATATTCTTATGAAATGAGCAGTTACCCACTGGAAGATACCTAACGCTCCCTTGCAGGTTGAGATCTTACGAATCTGCCAGCCTTCCCGTGACTCGCTGGTGGTATCGCTTGATGTCCCTTTCATGGACTACTGCCACGTCCTGATATGTGTCTTCTTATCCGGAAAGTGTTTCTCAGCTAGATCTGATCCTCGCTATGTTATCAGCTCAATCAGTCTATCCTACAACTTTTGAAGAATCATGCTTATCAATTTCGGTCAGCGTCTCTCCTACCATCAAATGACAAGAAATATGTATGACCTATCTATCGTGTTTTCTCACTATCACTCTAACCTCGATAACTCTGCTTATGATGGAAGGACCACTCAGCTGTTCTATACCATTTTCCATCTTTAAAAGACGTCTCCCAGTGCATGCGTTGGGCTGAGACATAACCTTCGGGCATATCTGCACTGTCTGCGATGTGCGAGCTACGTGTCATTTTCAAGTTGAACCCCCTTTTGCTAAAACTGATGGTAAGAAGCATGAAATTTCACACCTGAAATTCTAAGAGATCTTCAGTCGTGCCATGGAACACTAATAGTCAAGTCCTCATTTTCTAAGGGAAGGCACTACGCGTATGCTTGTTTTCTCTCCACACTGCCAAAGCTGAGGCCATACAGTGTACTGACCCTTCTATAATTTACAGCAAGCACCCCCCTATGACAGATGATGGCTTGACCTCATCAAGCACAAGTTCACCAGGAAGGATTACCACGAAAAGCGAAGACATTGACTACCCAGATCTCGAGTACTCTAATCCCCATTGCAGAAAATAAATACAGCGAGTACAACGGACGGATTACGGAACTTGGTCGATAAAGATAATGCCTACAGACATCATCACGCAAAATGACAATTTTGACAAGATGTGGATGAGCGTCTGAAGGAACGGTCGACAACTATCGTAGCGAGAGGCATTAAAATCACCACCCATCAGTCTGAGATCACTCCACCAAACCTGAATACAATGTCACAACAGATCATCAAAGTCACACCAAGCAAACTCATATTTCAAAGACACACCAACGGCACGCCTTACAATCAACCTCTGAGCACAACGCCACAACTTTTCCTGACCGATAAAAAGTTTCCTCACTTTTCCTGTCAACTAGGCCAGCTTGATACAGCTTAAGCAGCCATATTCGAGATGTCGACCTTCGAAGCACGAATTGGGGTCAGTGAGTATACTCTGGAGAATTCGAACCTGAGATTTATACGTGGTAACACATTGACGGTAACCAGTGCTAAGAGGAAAACAGAAAGAGGAGGAGAAGTTTCAATGTAGACAAGACCTAACGTCCTCACAAGCTCTATTTCCCTGTGGAATATACTACTCTACACTCACACTTGACCCAGCTTTAGAAATCATCTGGTATATTCGAATATTTGAAACACACCAACTGGCCTGAGCTGTCCAGAAGACACACCACAGAGTTCAAATCAACTAGCTAGTTCATCGTCAGTACACCACCACTGCATCATCTACAGTCAGCACAACACAACATAACACAAAACTATATTGTCAGATCGTCCTTCCCAGTGACAACAGGCCAAAACATCAACGTCAACAACTGAACTGATACTTACTTACATCTTACGTCTCACCAAATATCAATAACAATATTTATCCTCCATCCTCCGTCTTCCATCCCTTTAGCTCCCCCTCGAAGCTCACATCCACAAAATCGCCAACGCACCACCTCCCCCCCAAAACCAAACCAACATACAGCATAAAACCTCCCACCCAAAAACCCACACCTCAAATCACACACATAAAACATCTCATCTCAAGTGAAGTGAAACAACAGCAATACGATAGATAAAACAGGGGTTGTGGTCTAGTGGTATGACGTTTCCTTAGCATAATAATAACAATCTATCACCAACACAGTACTTTGCTGTATTGTATTTGGAAGTGTAGATTGGAAAAGGTTCTGGGTTCGATTCCCAGCTACTCCATCCATCATTATCTGCATCCGTTTCAAAGTGTCTGATTTGTTTCTTTTTTTTTTTCTGTTATTCATTACACAGTGTTGCTGTGAAGAGATTTTTTGTGGATAAGTGGATGAGTGGAGAAGGAAAAAGGAGATGAAGAAATTTTTTGAGATGCGCCGGGGTTTCGGTCAATCAGGCTGAATTTCGTTTGGAGATGAGGCTGAGCGGCAGCGGGATTCTCAAGGCCTTTCATGTGGTTTTGTTGGTTGGTTGGTTGTTTGACTGGTATGGTGGTTGTGATGAGTTTGATGGCTGTAGTTATCAGGGCGATGTGAACGTGTGAGGGGCTGAGTGGAAAGGCGGGACTAGGTGATGGATTTGCTTGTTGCGTTGCCAACAGCATGAATGAAGCTAATGAGCACTGTGAGTGAGAGTTGATGAGCGTTAGTAAGTGTTAGCTTTGAATAGAAGATAACAGTGGAAGTGGCTTCTCAAGATGCGATGCGCTGGCAGTTGCTGTTGTATCGATGGTTTGGTGCAATGGATTTCTTCGATGCTGTGTGAGCAAGTAAGCTGTAGAGCAAGGAATGTCGCCACGCTGCCCGTGGAAGGAACAGACATTGCTAAAACTTCGTAGTTCGATTGTTCATTCATTCGCACCGCAATATCGAAATCATGGTTCTGGTAGCACACAAGACCAACGAATCTAAACATATCAATATTCCAACCAAACACAAACCCTCTATCCGCCTTCTTAGCACAGTTCCACCACTCTTCCCTTCCATTCCCAACAACATCCATCCATGTCCACCTAACGTCCCTCTCTAGAACTCCGCAAAAGCAGTCAAAGCAAACATAAGCCCAAAACTAATCTTAAAAGCCGCATTATCATAAACCGCACTCCTCAAATTGACTCCCTTGGCATACCGCTGCATACTCTCAACAGGGATGATACTGTAGCCTTTTCTCGCTGCGAACTATAATTCACACATTACACACATTAGCACCGCACTACACTTGCACTTTCCATTTTGCATCACAATATATATCTGTGTAAAATGTAAGGGAGGGAGTTAACGTACCTGCGTAACAACAATCCCCAACCCCAGCACCAAAACAAGCATCTTACTAAACGCGCTCACAAGCACACCCAACCCCAATCCAACGATGGATCCCATACTAATCTGCCTAATCGCGCGTGGATTCAGCGTACGTCCTCCGTCCGTGGTAAGCGGAGTTTTCGCATCGCGGCTATAACTGAACGGTTGCGCTGGGGCGACACCGAGATCATTGCGTATCGGATTGGATAGGTAGTAAGGCAGTATGAGGCCGGTGGAGAGGGTCAGAGTCGTGAGGAGGAGGGGGTGACGACGCGCGGGTTGGAAGGTGGCGGTGCGGGAGGGGGGTTGTTGGTGAGGGAGACGGCGGAGGAGGTTTGCGGGGGATGTGGTGAATGGTCGTAGTCGTAGGGATGGGGTGTGGGAGAGGAGATTGGGTCTGAGACCGAGGGTGTGGAAGGTCGGAGGTGGTCGGAAGGCTGCTTTGAGGAGCATGATTGCTGTACTGTAGCTGGGGATTGGGTGAGGTGTTGCTTGCAATGGAACGGTCGGCGGCTTAGGTTCGTGGACTATCGAGCGCGAAGCTGAATGGTCACAGAGGAGGTATGCGCCGAGCGTATGGTGGGTAAAAGCTCTGCACTTGAAGTCAGTGGTAAAGGCAGTGACTTATTAGAACGACTATTGATAGGTGTTGATTATCGAGGTCGGTTAATGACGTTGCGACTGCTTATAAATTCCGGGGGATGTTTAAGTCCGAGGCCACTATACTCAACTCACGGCATTCCACATCGTCTAGACAGTTACTTGTACCTACTTATTGATTGAGCTTTTGTTATCACATGCAAGTCATGAAGAGATGTTGTAACACTTTACATATTTGTTTACATCTAGCTATGTAAGCCAATTCAACCAATGTGACTCAAGCTATCAACCAGCCATCACCATCGACAAGCACTGAACTCATCGTTTATCCTGGAAGAAGCTCATAATCGAGCCTTTGAGATGGATCAAACTCCATACATCCAGAGCACCTAGCTGTAACAAATGATATCTACAGATACACAGTTGACCTCCCATCAAAACATGTACGCAAGAAATTCAGAAGGCTCGCAGATCGCTGAACCACTGCAACAGCTCCAAGATAGATACAGATAATCTATCAGGTGCATGCTTCCAACAACATCGACACAGAACAAATCCAGATGCAGTCGCACAGAATGCAGCAAACCGATAAGCCAAAATGTAGATTGAAGGATAAATATCAAGAATAAATTTCGTAACTCTGTCGTAGTCAGCTTGAACGCCATGGCAGTATGCTGAGCTTTTGATATGTTGACACGGAAAGCTTGAGCTCCGATAACTCCACTTTTAAGGGCTCACATGTGGGACATCATGGAGGCTTGAATCAATTGAGAAGGCGCCATCATAGGTTGTGGTAATGGTATAGTAGCTGGTGGTGGCATGGATGAAGAGACAGACATGAAATGGTCCATCTTTGGTGGTGCCATTTCTTCAGGAGATGTGAGATCGTCGACTGAACCGAATTCATTTTCTTCTTGTTCATAGTCATCCTCTTCAGAGATAGAAGAAATAGGCTGACCATCGGTCTGGCCTTCATGTGTTCGTCGATGTCTATCGAAAGTTAGCTTCCTTGCTTCAGCAGTAGTTTGAGTATGATTAGACTTACTGTGCTAGATTGTCAGACCGAGAAAATGCCTTGTTGCAGTATGGGCAGACGTATGGTCGTTCTTGGGTATGCGTTCGAACATGTCGCTTCAAGTGCTCTAAACGCTTGAACAACCGTCCGCATGCCGGAATAGGACAAGAATGAGACTTGTATGGCATACCGAGCTCCATCATTGTAGCGCTTCTGGCACGACGTATTGGACCTGGTCGCTCAACTCGTACAGCAGGACTTGTCTGCAATGAACGGGCAATATCATCATTGATCAAGTTGGACATGTTATCATGGAATGACATCGCCTGGTCCTCCTCGAGACTGGCCAGTGGGGTGCTATGTCTTGAGAAATCTGGAAACGGTTCTCTGCTGATCAGTGTGGAAGGATAAGGATGCGAGTTCGGCGGTGGAGTTGCGTTATTTTGGTGGTGTTCCCCGGAGATAGGCAGCACAGAGCTCGACACAGAACGTCGAAGATCACTTGGTCGCTGAGGTGCATGCGGAGTCTTGATACTATGAAGCTGTGCAGTAGCATTGGCAGCAACCACATTCATGATTGACGAAGAAATTGATGACCGTCGTCTTCGAGCTTTGTAGGTAGGAGAACCCTCCATTACTGGGTAAACACCGCCAGCTGCGAAAGTTCTTGTGGCTGGGGCGAATTGTGGACCAGCAAGTGTGGATGGAGGGAGAGAAGCCATAGGATTGTATACCGGCATGGGGTGCATTTCTGGTATTACCGAGTATAATCCTGTCTCTTCGTTTGCGATATAGGCCGGCTCGACGCCGATCGGGATCTGCTGGGGTGGAGTAATGGGCTCATAGCTCACACCTCGTGCGCTGTAACCATCATAATGGGAAGAGACGAACGAAGGTGCTGGGGAGTATTCCATAAAGGCTGGCATGGACGAATGTCGCATATGTTGATTGCGGTCATAATAGATTTGCTGCGCGTAATCATGATGCATTGGTTGGCCGATAGGCTGACCCATGGGTTCCTGGATCTGTTGGTGCTGCACAGGCATAGGAGCATACATTGGCTGCTGTTGCTGTTCCTGTACTCGATGGACCTGCTGTGGAATCATCTGTGGTGGTGGCATAGAATCAGCTGCCCTCAAGACCGGTGAGGTAGACTGAGAGTAGTTTGCATGCGGGGCAGGTCCTGAGTTCGAGGCTGGGAAGGAAGAAGATTGAGCTTGTTGAGCTTTCGTGAGCTGTTCAAACAGGGATTGCGAAGAGTCAAACTCGAACGATAGAGCTGGCTCAGAGATTGCCTTCGTCGTGGCTTCCTGTCCCATCTTCTCTCTCTTCAGGTCTCGCTCAAGCGCATCCAGGAAGAGTCGGTCGTGCGGAACGCTGTACCAATAAAACACCTTCTGCTTCTTCTGAGTTCGAATACAATTGTTCTTGTATAGAAAATCCAGAAAAGGGCTCTTCGGCTCTTCCAAGGATGCATCTGTCCCAGCCTTCAGGTTTCGGAGATCAGAAAAGATGCCCTCCTCAAACTTCTTGGGATTCTTCACTGGCCGACCAAACGCCTGGAACCGGAAGGCTAAACACCGAACAATATCTGTTCCCGAGACGTGGAAAAGGTTGTTCCATAGCACGCACGAAACATATTCTCCAGTAGGCAAGAGAAATCTTCGTATCAGAGACTCGGGAGTCCAGTCAACAGGAGCTGAGATGAGGAAATACTTGAGGTTATCCACCTGCTGTAGTGCAACCTGTGCATCTTGTGGCAGGCTTTGTTGTGCCTCAGTTGAGAGCATGAAAGTCTCAGGTTTCTGTGGTTGCGCCATCTGGGCGCCTGGAGTTGTATACATGAGGGCGTATCAGATGTTGTGACCAAACGTGAGCTCTTATACCAATATATCGGAATTGACACCCGGCTGTTCAAGGCGCAATGTGGGTTTTCCTCCGTGACGTGCTTGGCTGCAATCGAAAAAGACCTTGCTTTCCTCACTTTTGCATCGAAGTTCGTCTGTGTGTCGTTGGTAATCTAGCACGTGGGCGGCAGGACAAACGCTGGAAAACTGTATGACGGACTCGAGAACTTGGCGAATGACGATAGGCGAACGCGATGTGTGATGTATGATGCAGAAAGACGAAGAGCCTGCTTCGTGTTGACGTCCAGACGTTGGATAGATCCTGTGTCGCTACGTATTTGACTGTTGAACTGAGAGATAGCAGACGGGACAGGATGAAACGAAAGTGGATTAAAGGAGAGAGGGAGAGCTAGTCTCACTCAGCGACAAAGAGACGAGAGCTGCGTCGAGCAGACTCTGAACGGACTTCACAAAAAAGAAGTCTTGAAAGATGGTGAACAGACACAGCTTGCGACAGCAGCGTGGAGAGGATGAAACTGAGTAGAAAAGTGGTAGAGTCGAAAAAGGGAAGCGGTGCAGATAGGTGAGACAACTTGGAGCCAGAGGTGAGGACGGAAGTGAGGGCGAGAGCAGTAAGGTGCAAAAACGGAAGCTAGACTGGGGGAGCCAGTATAGACCAGGCTAACCCATGCAAGCCAAGTGAGTTTCTCTTTGCGCCCAGCTGGCTCCATTTCTTCCAACTCAAGTCGTTGTGCCCTCTTTGCTTCTGTGGTCGCTAGCAGTGGCAGGTAAAGTCACCAGTTTTGACGGCATTGAACTGTTGCGAGTCCCACTCAGACATGTATGGCATGACTGAGACCTCTACAGTACATGGAATAGCACATTTTACTGTACGCAGCCTGACCGGCCTCTCAATTCAGCATTAACGGCTGTGTCATGCATCCTTCACAGCTACGAGGATAGCCTAGGTACTGTAGCATGCAGACCAGAATGGTATTTGAGGCTGTCTGTTCCAACGAAGCTCTCCAATGTTATGTTTGGAATGATAGATCGCCTTTGGGCTTCATGGTCGACAGGTCATCCGAGCAGAATCCTACTGTGGTGTTGTGACTCGTGAAATCGAATGTGAACCTATCAATGTCTTGTTGCCCTACCACTTGATCGTGCACCTATTTTGCACGGCCATTGGGAATGTCGGCAATGTTCACGAACGGATCTCAGCCAGCGCATCGCCGTGTATCCAGTGTGATGCTTGATGAACATTGTCAACATCTGAAACGAGTGGCCGAGAATGACCGGGCAGGGGTCCCGAGCTGGCGCCCAACTAGACTTTTTGGCGCTGCATGTGGTGCACGTTCACCATTGGTTGTGGCTTTCAAAACATCTCTCAAACACGCGCTCAGGCACAACTTGGTCAATGCTCTGGACGCTCCTTCACTGTACCGTGTTACTTGTAGCTTTTCTATACCGTGCATTGAGACCTGGTCTCGATCGAGGCGCAGCAACTCACCAAGTACTCAGAACGTGTTGAGGGTTTGCCAATGTGACCTTTGCCACGTTCGCTCACCAAGGGCCTGCCTGTTACCCCTTGGTTGTGTGCAAGGATTGTTACCTTACTTGCTGGTCACACTCCTCCATTTGTCCCGAGTGCCGGCTATGCACAAGAGACATGATCGGTGATACCAGCCACCGCAGAAATTCATACAGCACAAAGTTACTCAGAAAGGTGACTGACTTGTCAGCGTGATGTTAATTGCGCAATGATACTTCTCTGGATACAGGATATCCCAGCCTGACGATACTTGATTTTGCCCTCGGCATCTGCTACCCCTCTATGCGGAAGGATGATCGGCAGCTGTTTGCATCTACTGTCTTTCGAGAAGTGGCATCTCGCACTTTGTTTTCCTCGCCATGACTACATTATGTGCTCCATATCGGCGCCTAGAGTACACATGTACTGTAGAAGTCCATCCGGGCATGATATTTTCAGATCTGCCTCGCAGAGTGGCAAAGTACAAGCTGTTTGGAAGAAAAAGATCAAACAAGCGCGACAGGGCATTCACCAAGCACCATTTTCACGCTACCGTTTCAGCTTTTTGGTCTTTATGCATGACTTTATTACCTTCTTTCTCCCCGATTGGATCGTTTGGCACAAGGCTCCTCTCGAATGCTACCATCTTTAGATCCAGTATTTCTGATTGGACACATATTCTCCCTAAACATGTGATGAAGCTGAAAGTTTCTGTTTCCTGGATTCCAAGGCTTCTGCAAGATCAAGTGTTCGTGCCAATGACCATGCTTCACCCCGTAGCGAGCCGCAGACAAGTAATCGTGTCTCGACAGTACAGTACTGTACATAAAGTAATCGGCGTCTTCCTCAACTTCAAGATACCCGTGAACGATGCGCAAGCCGGAGAACTGCCTCGCACTCGTTGGCTGCAAAGTGCTAGAATTCGAAGAACCATATCGGAAAGAAAAAGCAAGCTCAATGGCCCAGCTAACTTACACATTTCCTCCAAGAACCCACCTGGTACACGCCCAATGCATCGACTTAAAACAACCTGATTTCCCATCCCAGTAAACATCACTTAGAAACAGGTTTGATAGCAAGCTAATTGAGAGTACCGTTCTTCAAGGTGAACAAACCTCGTTTTGGTCTATCTCCTCTTCCCCTTTCGTCGACCGTTCGTTGAGCCAGACTTGCTGGGACCTTGTATGCTCGCAACATCCCGCCGCGACAGTTTCAAAGTGCCGCCAGAGAATTTCCCCACGCCAGGAACATCCACACCACGGTCTCTCCGTGAACTACTTGCATTTTTCTTTTTTGATGTCGCCTTCTCCAGAATGACGCCGTTCTCTTTAGCCTCTTTACGCCTCGTAGCTTCCTTGACGTCGGCTTTCTTGGTGATGCCCACACGATGCGATTTTGGCATCTTCTCCTGTGTGAAGATGGATGTTTTGGCTCCGAGTGCTTGTAGACGCATATCTAACGCTAATTGCCGTTCCCTGCCAGGCGTCACCGATGCTCGTGATCGTTCGAGCAGGTGGGACTCTTTCAGTAATCGCTGAAGGTCGAGATCATGTTTCAAATTGAGTTTCTCAACGGGATCATCCTCCTCTTCAGATTTCGTCGTCTTTGTCCCTGCAGTAGCATCGATTTCGCGGGGTGGCCGAGATGACTAGCAAAGTAAGCATCTTTGTGTGCATCCCAATAACAGGAAGTCTCACCATGAACGCTTTCTGGCGCGCACGATGAAACTCATCACTCTCATTCTCGCCCGTGGTTGTATGGTCAATGACCTCTACTACCGGAGCGTGCTTGCCAGATTCGGATAAGCCAGACCATACTGAAACTTCAGATTCTGCCTCCGAGTCTAGAATGTCTTCGCCATCTTCGGTTGATTCCTCGTCCTCAAGCTGGTCTGGCAAAGGCGCAAAAGCTGCCTCGAAGTGTCGGCGGAAGATGTCATGATTTGGATTGATTGTTGTATATGTCTCGCTGGAGTAGACGTTGGCGTCCCCATTACGTCTCGACACAACTATGGTGTCGCGCTTCCTCTTTCCTAGCATTCCGTGTTGACTGAGACGAGAACGATGACGAACTCAACGATTGACGGTACTTCAGATTAGACAGATCAGACTTGGATCTTTCAATCCAAAAAATGATTGCCCGCAGCCTCAGTTTGATGTGTTTGCACTCTCGAGCTCTCATAAATCCGAGTTTGATTCCGAGAGAACCACTACACCGAATAGAACATTGTCAGAGAGCTTCTCGTCACAGTGCTCAGTTAGTGGTTCGGCGATGCCATTATCAAGCTAGAAGACGATACGTGATCGGTTCGAGCTCATTGTGTGTACAGTAGCTCATTCAACAGAGATGTAAACCAAATATGCCTAAGTATCTAACACGAGTCATGTTTGATAGATCCAAATTTATACAAAGCAAACATCGTTTCTCCGTTTCCACCCATTTCTACACTCCCAACTTCCAAGCCCAACCAGCAACAGCAATGACCCGTTTCCGCCCCTGTATAGACCTACATGCCGGCCAGGTCAAGCAGATCGTTGGTGGTACCCTAACCACCGATTCCTCCTCCCTAAAGACAAATTTCACATCCACCCATCCAGCAGCATACTACGCAAACCTGTACAAAGACACAAATGCGCTCGGCTCCCATGTCATCATGCTCGGGCCCGGCAACAACGATGCCGCACGAGAAGCACTGCAAGCCTGGCCAGGCAAGTTGCAAATCGGAGGAGGAATCACGGACCAGAACGCGGCAGAATGGATTGACGCCGGGGCCGAGAAGGTATGTACCCTGTACTACACCAGACTGTATAGCCACAGACAATCGAATCGGTGGAGTAGTAGGAAGAAACTGATCCAACATCCGCAGTAGGTCATTATAACATCATTCCTGTTTCCAGCCGGACAGTTCTCGCTAGACAGATTGCAAAGCGTGCTGAAAGCTCTCGGAAACGACAAGACCAAGCTCGTGATTGACCTGAGCTGTCGACGGAAAGGCGAGACTTGGTTCGTGGCTATGAATAAGTGGCAGACCATGACGCAGATGGAGATCACGAAAGGTCGAGAATATCCTTCACAAATTTGTCTGTGGGACACGTGCTGACGTTTCTGTAGAAAGCATAACGATGCTTGAGCCTTATTGCTCTGAGTTCCTGATCCATGCTGCTGATAATGAAGGTCTGCAACAGGGCGTTGATCTGGAGCTCGTCTCGAAACTAGCGGAGTGGCGCTCTATACCAATTACATATGCTGGTGGAGCACGAACGGTGCAGGATCTTGATTTGGTGAAGGAACGGAGTGATGGTAAAGTTGACCTTACCATTGGTAGTGCGTTGGACATTTTTGGAGGCAGTGGAGCGAAGTACGAAGATTGTATAAAATGGAATCGGCAGCAAGAAGCCGCACCGTGAATTTTGGCTTCTGGTACTATCTCGTACATAGGTAGGTTGCAGAAGCCTGCTCCTCATTCACTAGATGAGGTGGCTTCGCGGTACTCGAGCCCGGTTTTTTCATTCGTCGGCATGTTCATCTGTCCAAGCCTCACAAGATCGTTTGCACACTGACCAACAGCATACAACAAAACCCATCCAGTACTGAACTTCACGCCACCAGCTCCATGCTCTCCAACTGGCTCAATACTGACAACCAATTCAATAAGACCTCCCCAATCACTCCAGTCTAGGACCAAATATGTCAACGCCGAGCACGTTAGACATCGAAGTTGAAGAAGTTCACTTCACCCAGAAATTCACCAATCGCAGCACCCTCCATGGTCTGCATATCGTCTCTACCCGTATCGTCGTCGTCAAAAGTTCCATCAAGAGAAATCCAACCACCATCACCCTTGCCATAAGCATCACCATTCATATCAACGTCGCTCACAACACTGCCATCAGCCACATCATCCACACTATCAGACAATTCAACTTGCTGAGCTCGCTTCTCCGTATCGATCGGATCCCATTCTTCCGCAGTCTTCCAATGATTGCCCTCAGCATAATTCGTGTTCTCGCGTCGAAAGCCCAAGTCAGTGAGCGGCTGATCAACCTCATCACCATTCTCATCAAGTTCAATGACTTGGTAAGAATCGTTAAGATCTTCATCCTGAACGTACCGACCGCGTGATGTCTCACGAGCATGAACTTCTGCTTCGCAATGGTTAGCAACCATCTTTCGAAATTTAGCTCGGCCCTTACGAGTATCAGTCATGTTTCGACGGGCGATCCGTGCAGACGATAGGAGTTGATCTTGGTGGAACTGCTCCGGGGTTTGAGGTGCGGTGAATTGTGGACTATCAGTGAGACTGGCTCGGGAGGTGAAGCTTGAAGGAGCGGCGAGGGTCGCGTTGACTTCATCCATGTTGATGATATAACCGGGGTGGGTGCTTGTGCCGAATCCAATGTGGGCATTGCCGTCGGTGTCAATGTAATGGTCTGAAATGGGTGCGTCGGCAAAATTGAGGTAGTCTGGCATGGTGGATTGCAAGAACTCAGCCCAAGTCGTTCGGGGGTAAAACAACTGGGGATCGATGGCATTGGCATCGTTCATTCGCATGAGGTTCAGACCCAATTGTGAGTTGTCGAGTATTTGTCCTGGGGAAGGTGATGGCACAAAGAGTGGATTGTGGGAGACGTCGTTGGTAATGGTGGTATCATAGTTCCAATTAAGAGCGTCCGTGTCGAAGTATCCAGTTCTTGCAGGTTGAACCTGTGCATCGTCCGGAACATCAGGATGATGAGCTCTGACAAGACGATCAAGTCGTGTGTTTGCTGGAAGTGAGGAGAAACTACTGACAGGAAGAGTGGTGATGTCGACGTTCTGAGCTTGTGCGACCCGTATAACTCGACTACTACTACTCACATGAGTGTCCACATCTGGGTTGTTGTCGTTCATGTTCTTGGAAACCAGTTCACCATATCCATCTACTCCAGCACGAACACTACCGGTACCTGATCGGACAGCTGGTGCAGTAGGTGTCGCCGGTGGAGTTCCACCTGCCCGCTCAATCACCGTTTCGATTTGTGCAAGTTGCTCCTCGAGTTGTGCTTTCTCGGAAACATTTAGCTGGAGGTGTCGACGGGTTTCGCGATGAATGTGTCCCAGGAGTCCTTCGTACGCCATGTCAACTTCGAGAGGAATGGTGTGGTCAGACAGAACGATGAAGTCTTTGCCGAAGTCTGAATCATAGGGCGATGAAGAGTCTGCTTGAACGGATGGTGAAGTAGGGAGAGAGGCCGCCTGCCGTGCTTGTTCAGCTTCTCGTTCAGCTAGAACCGAGGCTTTTCGCGGACGGCCCATCTTCGTTCGACGAGGCTTGCCATCCTTTCGCTGCAGTTACAAGTATTTAGCCAAGGCACTTCCTACTGGGGATTTGAGAACGTCGGTCACATAAAAGGGTAGGAATTCAGGAGAGGCAGAGACTTACCGGTGCGCTCTTGCTCTTGCTCTTGCGCTTGCGCTGACCACCAAAGCGAGAAAGTTTCTGTGCTTCATACGCTCGCAAGATGTCGACGGGTATATTGCCAATTGTGACAACCATGCTCTTCTGATTCATTGACAATAGACCAAGGTCTTGCTCCATCGAGTGATCAGCCATTGTGTGATTGGCCAGCCTTGTCAATGATGTACGACAATGTTGTACAATGCTGTGGTGAAGGTGACGATAACACAAAGCGGAGAAGGACGAGAAGGTGATCGCTGTCGTAATGTGACGCTGACGGAAAGCATGTGAATTTTGTCTGTCTTGGCAATAACCAGTGATAGAGGCGATATTCTGCTTACTTTCACTCTGGCCATGCACTGTTGAGCGTTGGACTGGGTCCTCTGCCAGGGACGCGCCGTACGGATGGTGCTTCTGTAAACACTTACGCTGCCTGGCAACGATCTTGTCACTTTTCTCCAAGCAACAACGAGTCGAGCCCCCTTAACAACAAGCAATTCATATCTTGCTGGTTTCTCCTTGTTGAGTAGCAATGGTTTGTACAGGATGCTTCCATCTTGGTAGCAGGTGTTACCAAAACTCATTCCAACGTTGAATTAATACATACCTCGGAGTACTCATATAAATCAAAGTACCGAAGCACAACAACCATGTGATGACTGATGGCAGAAAAACACATGAAGCATATCGTGATTTTCAATAGCCAGTCAGGTCATATGCTTCTCAACTGGGTCACTATCAGCAGCGGTAATGCCGACCATAGATTACCTATCAATAATGATACACCTACACACAAATTGAATCAACTGTCAGACGTTACGGAATAACAACAGATGCAGGGAAAGTGAACAAGGCAGATATTGGTACATTTATTTCATTGAGCTAACCCTAAAGAGGGAGCATAACTCCTCTCGGAGTGTGAAACTATGGTATCATGCAATCGTTTATCATAATCCATCGCCTCTTGGAGGCCTGGTTTGAATACTGGTATAGCAATATTGGTATCAGTCTTAGGCTCGACGTGGAAATTGGTCATTGATAAAGACACGTTTAGTGCTTGGCGGCTTGCTTGTTGCCCTCAGCCTTGGCCTATACTATTGTTAGCGATGATCGATGATAGTCAAGATCGGAGTGACATACGGAGCTGCTGGTCTCATCAAGCTTGTCAGAAGCGGCATCCTTGGCAGCGCTGGCTCGGGTACCGATGCTCTGGTTAGAGTCCTTGGCAACGTTCTTGTTGGCTTCCTTTGAGGCACCGGAGGTCATCTCGTTGACAGATTCACCAACGTCTAAATTCATGTTAGTAAGATGGCTACGAGCGTGGTAAGAATTGCATACAGTTGGCTGCGTTCTTGATGGACTCCATTGTGATTTGAAGGGATTTGATTGATTGATTTGATTAGAATTCTTTTGTGATAAGGAGTTTGAGTATTTGCGAATAGTAAGAAGAGGTAATGGTTGAATCAGGGAGCAGGAAACGTTTCTTATATGCCCTCTACACATGAAAGAAGTCACTTGCCCCACTATCTCACGAGTGTCATTGTTCGGAGGCAGTCGCGACACATCACCCCGCGGTACGTCATCAAAAGCAAACAACCCAGGCAGGCAAGTGTTCGAAGTGAAGAATATGAAACAACAGTGAGGGGGCTTCCATGGATGCGGACGTCACTCCGATCGCCGCGTGGCATGCAGAGCCCCTACGTCATGCCAAAAATGGCTAGTTTCTGTTTGTGGTCCACACTCAAGCCACCACGATTCCGAGAATATGTGTGGCGAGTGCATGTGATGATTGGTTCCGACTGGAGACTACTCAGTCGATGATAGTCAGAATTGGAGATTGTTATGAATTGAATCTACTGCTCAAGCATCACGAGGCCAATGGGATTTGCTAGTTCCAGACTTACAGTGAGAATGACGTGTGCCGCAACTCTCCAGACCAGACAGGGCAAGCATGATTTGTTCGACATGTGGAATACTGTGTGCTTTTCGATAACCACATGAGCATATGCCAACGAACTGACGTAAAGAGAAATGGATCATAATGAGTAAATTGCAGAACGCAGGATTCGGCAAACGTCGCCTGTAAAATCCATCTGACGACGCCGAGACCCACGACCAGAATTAGAAAATTATGCCTCCAGGAACAACCACTGAATTCATGGTTCAATGGAGAATGTGGAATAACAGTGAGATATACCCGGTGGTGTTGACATGTCGTTCCATTCATAGTGGATCTGACTCCCTCAGAGCACACAGCTAGGTATCGCATGTAAGAGCCACAGTAAGTGTCACAATGTGGGCTACACAGTAACAAAGCAGGAACTTTCAGGATGGATCAGGTTTACCAGCAAGATTCACACGTATTTTGTTGATGTCGTCAACAGAGAAGCTAAGAGCTGAGCTGAGGTAGCCGTCAACGCCTCCATACACTTTCTGAATATGGTCGAACACGGGAGTCATCGCATTCCCAAAGCTGTATAAAAGTCAGTGGCAGCAAGGCAGCAGTGCACAACATTTTACTTACGGCACTTCCGCATATGCTCGGTATCTGCCGGTGAGTGCACTCACATCTGAATGCTTTCCGCCAGTGAGCTTTTCAACAAGCATGGGTCGTGCCAGCTCAATTCCGATCCGTGATAAGGCGTATTCCTGGTTAATGTGATCGATTGGCGTCGTTGTTACACCGAGGATTAAAGCTGCAAGCAAACCAGTACGGTCCTTCCCAGCCGTGCAGTGAAATAGGAATGGTTGATCTGGATGATCTCGAATGTGTTTGAAAACGGAATGGAACGATGGCTTATGCGTTTTTAGCATGTCGATATACATGTTGACCAAGAGGTCGCCAGACTGGTCTCTGGCCTCGATGTTGCTTGCCTGCGCATCGGCACCTTGTGAAGCTGGATCTGCGCGTAAGGAGCTAACTTCCAGATTGTCCTTCCAAATGACCTCGATGTCTGCGATTTCCGGGTCAGGGTGGTGCTCGAGTTCTTTTGCCGACCTCAGGTCGAAGATCTTCCTGATGCCAAGGCTAGCAATAGTCTCCTTACCCTCAGAGGAGAGGTTCTCGAGTGACCCAGTCCGATACGCATATTTGGCGCGAAGATGTGGGTTATGGGTGTTATCATCCTCGATCTCACCGAGCGCAAATGGTAGAGGAGCACCAATATCCCTAGAATTGAATGTGCCGGGTATAGGGACGAACGGAGGTCGTGCCAGAATCTGTTGCACCAACTTTGGATCGAGCTTCTCGGTTGCAGGTTGACTCAGCAAAGTGTCCAACTCTTTTCGTGAGCTCATGGCTTTTGCCCTTGTCATCTCTATGATATGTGAAGAGTACGCTCGAATTCCAAGCTTGGAAGTACTGCCACTGCTACCGAACACTAATCTCCTCGTCCTGGAGAAAGATGATGATTTTCTAGCCAGTCCAACGATGCTACCCCGAAACTTATATAACATTATCAAGCCTAGCGAAGTTGTTCCTATAATTAGCAGAGTCGCAATGACATGTTCGCCATATACAATACACCAGCGTAGGACATGAGTCGTTGAGCTTTTTGTAACCTGAGCGACGACTCTTATTCCCCGGCTTCCACAGAGTGCTGAGACATAAAATCGGCAAAGAGCACGAAAGCGCGTCAACGAAAATGGAAAATAACGTCATTGAGAAAATAAACTACCAGAATAGCATTAAACCAACAGTACGGAGTATCGTTAGCATCATTTGATTCAGTTACTCAATTCTACTAAATCATCTTAGGGGTCAATCGTAGCTAACAACCTAGTCTTCGATGCTCTGCACAAATGCTAGGAACCATCCAGACCGGATCGAAGACTCGTACGCGATCTTGTCTATCGCATTATATACAGTAGAATTGGCCAATAGAGATTTTCTCTGTACAGAGTCTTTCGTTCCATGAACAGATGCGTCCGCTCATCTGTAATCTCATCGAACTGCTGCTCGTTGAAGATCCAATTGGTAGCCAAGACGTCCGGCCTCGTGAGCTCCGCCTACCGTTCCTGTGCTAGAATCGCCGTGGAGACCACTGTATGTGAAGTGTATCATGCCTTCGTGGCTGGTGCAATACTTACACCACGTCTTCGAGATTTGATAATCAAATGGGATCGTGCTTGTGAACAAGTCGTTGACAGCAGCATTTTATACGAATTCAAAGTCATTGTGGCCACGAATTTGACTCGCAGTGCTATATCCAGGAAGTCACAACCATACTTTGGACGTTGAGGTATCACTTGCGGCCGGACAGGGCGTACCACGTGATATATGATAGTAGCGCGTCCATTTGCCAATTTTGCCTTGCAGTTTGTAAGACGAACCACAGCACAGCCTCTGTCAACGCGTAGCTACATTAACAGAAGCCATTTCGCCTATTTCTAGACAAAAAGAGTGTGCCTGACTGCGCTACTTGTGGAGGCTGTGTTGTAAAGGCACAGCATCAAGTATACAAGACGAGAGATCCTCAAACCTATAATGCCACTTAGAGAATGAGATGAAATTTGTTCCAAGTCGTTCTTCGAACCAGTTGCCCATCATTGAGTTTTGTGCTACCACTTTCTAGAAACCTTGAATATGTTGGACGAGAGTCTGCCAAGTGAGTGTTTTGGAAGTCAAGCGACGACATCGTGTTCCTAACGTAACCTGGTAGCCTACCTCTTGAAACAGTCTTCAGACAAACCAAAACAGAATTCCTGCTTTCTGTATTCGCGATATGGTGCCGATTTCGAGCCAGCGTATTCCATTCGTCATCTTGACCCAGACCAGCATACCTCGAGGAATAGATATGCTGTAGGGATCTACGATGCTTACAACCCTGATGTGTTGTTCGCTGAAGTCTTGCTCATACCCGACTGGACTCAGCCTACCTTGAGTCAGGAAGAAATACGCAGGAACAATGGACAGACACCTGCACCGGAGCCTATATTACCTACAGAATTCGCCATACAACTTTACAATCCTGATCAGCAGATCGTGGTCAAGCATAAGCCAGCGACTTTGACCTCAGCTGCAACATGGGACTTCGAAATGCCACAACAAAGTTTTCGAACACCTTCTCACTCTGCCCTCGATCGAAGCCAGGATGACCCTACCGTATCCGAGTTCACTCCCAAACTGGCCCTGAAATGGAAGAAGGACGGTCGGTTGTCCAAAGATCTGGGATGCTATATTTCAGGACGGGCTCTAAATCCAGATGGGGTCAAGAACAAACACAAAGAGCCTGACATAACCATAGCAATACTGAAGAACTTGAAGGAAGTAACTATTTACGAGCCCAATATGGCTAGAGTCGACATCGAGGATTTGAAAGGATTTGAAGTTGCCCTTCTCCTAGGAGCTGTCGTTATTCGGGATGTATACTTTGGCAACATGAAAGACACTTTCAACATCCTGAGTGGTCGAAAGGGTGATAGGACGAGTCCTACAATAGGTCTAGCACAACCCGTCCAAATAGCGGCAGTTGCAGCTCAGCAGCCGCCAAGCAGAATTGTGCCTACACCACAACGAGAGAACAGGATCCCACCCACTGATCCTCGAACGCAGTGGGAAATTGATCGAGAGACAGAAAGGCTGCGTAAATTAGCCGTCGAAGAGGAGAGACAGCTGAGGAAACGTGAAGCCGAAGAACGACGACAAATCCAGAAATTACTAGAAGAAGAGGACAAAGCGACCCGCCAGCGGCAGGCGGTAATTGATGCTGAGACCGAGCGGCTCAGAAAGTTGTACGGGGATCAAGACGCTTCAGCACAATCCACTCTAAATTTGCCTTCTTTACATCAATATCACAGCCATCCCGAAAGTTCAGCTTATGCTTCTACACAGTCGCAAGCCGGACCTTATGTGCCTGGTGCTGCCCCACAGTCATCCCTGCTACTACCTGAACAACAAAAGTTGAAGCAGAAAAGCAGTATATTTGGGTTTCGACGGCATAGCGACCAGGAGAACAACAAAACAGCCAAAAAGAAGAGCGGCATGTAATATACTATTGACCACACAGTTGTGCTCGTAATACGATAAACTTCAAGCTTGAAACAAAGATTTATGTATCCTACTGTGGATCCTTCTCACTACAGACCGATGGTCGTGACAAAATTGATAAATTTGGTAGAAGATAGCAATGCTGATGGCTGGGTATGGTGTCAGACTTAGGAAATTGACGAGGACCGAAGACACCCTTTATAGTATATGAGGGTTGACATAAACTTCGAGATCAGAAGTTTTCTGAGGTGTCGAAGATCTAATTTAGGTCGAATATGTTCTCTGTGTGCATGAAGACAAATTCAATTCAAACACATCATTCCTCGCCAGGGCCTTATGAGCTCTGTCCTCCGATATCCACAACAGTACAATGTTAAGTTCAGCCCTACTTCACAAAGGTTGGAAAGTCGAAAGTATCATGTATACTATTTCGACAAAGTAGCTACTCTAGCCATGGTATGCCTGCATATATCTAGTGCCGTTCACACAAGGTTCCTATCGAGTAAGTATACAATCCTACAGCACAACCGGCAGCCACTCTGCTAACATATAGAAGAATACGGTGTACCATGATCAGATAAATCCTCGGTTCAAGTTCTGATCCTTATGGAGCCTCCACTCTCGGGACTGTCCACTAGCGCCCAGCTGCCCAATGAAGTTACCGATACCACCCAAAAGCCTTGCAGCTAATAGCGGTTCCAGCCACTTGAATTGAAGGTCGTCGCCGATCAGCCAGCGCAGCAGCGTCCACACCACAGGTAGTGGTTCGTGTCTGCTTCTCATGCGTTTTAGTAGTATTGCCTTCTCATCAGATACCCGTGTCCATTGATAATTATTTTACCGACTGTAAACCCTATCATCTTGATCTCGTTTGTAGCGATAAGCGACAGAATTGTACTCGCCAACGCGATCCAGTTGCGACACCCCTGTGCCACGAATTTCCGTATAACAACTCGAGAACCACGGGATATATGAAAAAAATGAATCAAAGATGATATAGAGGAAGCCAACACCACCCAATTCCTCGTCATGTTCAGCTTTGGTAGATCCAGTTCTGGTCGCAATGGAACTGGATTCGAGGTCTCAAGATCCGAAAGAAAGAAAGAAGATGAAGCGCAATTATCTAGAAGGAGATCGCGATCGAGCTTGACGTCTTCCAAGTCGAAACCGAAGCGCCACTCGTCTCGGCGCGAAGATGACTACGACGATGAAGCCAAACGACGGTCGTTAAGGCATGAGGGAGAGTATGGGGAAGAGCCACAACGAAGATCATCGCGACGTGAAGATGATTACGATGATGAAAACTATTTCTCCTCAAAGTCACGCCCGACATATACTGCCGAGCCTTCGGAACTAACAACATATACTGAAGCACGGTCACGCGAATCTACAGATCCAGACAGATCACATGCACTTGTTCGCAAGGATGATGGGAGCGAGTACAGAGGACGGGAGGATCTTAAGGAGAACCGGATAACGCGATACAGAGCAGTGGAGCCGATGCAGCCACAACAGAGGTTGGCCACAAATGAGTATAACAATGGAAACCAGGACGGAGCTCTTGCGATAATCCCTAAAGGAGACCGAGAGGATTCTTTAGGTTACGAGCAGAGCGGGCGACGGAAGGAATCGAGGACGGCAACCGCACCGCAAAGAAGAGGCTTGGACGACCCTGACCGAAGGCGAACAACTGGTCGTTCAGACAGTGATGGCCCACGCCGACAAGACTCGAAACGATCTTCGAGATCAGACCAAGAGAGGAAGAAGACTTTCGACGCACATGACGCTGCATTACCATCAAACCAATTCTTCTCGGAACCCAGCACATACACGCAACCATACCGGCCGGCAGGGTTGGCATCCGACTATTACGGGGACCAGGGCGAGTCCGTTCAGTTCCAGCCTGGGGTGCGACCAAATCAGCCAGCTTATCTAGTCAACCAGGAACAGCTACATCTCCAACCGCCAACAGCTGAGGCCAAACCACCTCCAGAGCCTAGCAGTACCGGTCAAGTAGGTGCAGCGGCTAGCTTTTTTGCCATGCACAGTGATGCGGAGAGCAACCAAGGTGCAAGTGCTTCATACCCAAACCGACCACCTCAAAAACCGAACAAGCCCGTACCAAGCCCAAAAGCTAGTCCGGGACCATATGGACGGCCGGCCGGCACAGGTAGTGGTCAGATCAACCCCCTTGCTGCAGCAGCTGTTGGAGCAAGCGCAGGAGCTGCAGCAAGCTATTTCAGTAATGACCACTACTCTTCGAACCATCAGTCCCAATCTCACTCTCAGCCACAATCACAAAACCAGTCTTCCTATCCATCGCAGCCTCAGTCTCAGTACCAACAATACGCAGGACCTCAATCTCAACGACCACCTTTGTCTCAGCCTCCACATATGTCTCAATACAACGTCCCCTCTGCCTCTGCACATGCCTATAGTTCAGGCTCTGTCTCGAATCAACCACTACGACCGCAATCGCAGTATCAGCAACAATCAGGTGATCACCACTACGGAACCGCAGCAACACTGGGTTTGGCCGGTGCTGCTGCTGGCACATACTACAGCCACCTTCAGCATCAGAGCCACCCCGGTAGCGTCTCTGCCCAACAGCATAACTATAGCTCAGGATCGGGCCCTGGGCCTGGGCCTGCTAGTAGCCAAGCATATGGGCCGCCAGGGTTGGGACAAAGTCAAGGCCAAAATACTGGATCTATGACCAGCCAGGACCAACCTGTTTCTTCAGGCATGCAGCAAAAGAGAAAACGTAGGCAACAAGGTACATTCGGCCGGCTTGCGGATTGGTGGAAGGCTCCGGATGACGTTGCTGAGTTCGAAGAGTATACAGAATACATTGGAGTGTGCAGGGATTGCTTCGATCCAGATAGCCCACCCGGTCATGGACCTCGCAAGCACCACTACCATCGAAAACTGAGACACCAACCAAGCCGGCACGGCAGCAATTTGCGTGTAGACAAGACTTACCGCCACTCATCGGATGAAGAAAGGTACAAGTCTTCGTCGCGTGCAAAGAAAGCTGCAGCTGTCGGGTTGGCAGGCATTGGTGCGGCTAAGCTGGGCGAAATATTGTACAAGTCTAGACATGATTTCGACGATACTTATTCGGTGAAGTCAGGCAAACCCATCATTCAACAGCGGACGAGTTATGGAAGGCCTGATGATCGACAGATGGGACATTACAGCCGGAACTCATCAAACGAGGATGTAAGGTTGCAGCGTAAAAGTTCACGCAGTAAGCTTGAAACAAGAGAATACGATGAGCGTGGTAAACACACGAGGCGGCGAGCCTCAAACTCCTCAAATGAAGGAAGAAGCCGTGGAAATGTGGTAAGCGTAGGTGCCGGTGCTGCCGGACTTGCACTTGCTGCTGAAGTAGCTCACCGTCGACAAAGCCGCAGTCGCAGCAATAGTCGGGAGCGTCCAGCTTCAAGGCGGAAGTACTACAGCAAACGAGTTTCTCCCAAACACTCGTATGTGGACCTTACTGCCACTGATACTGGTACTACTGGCTTTGGTTCTTTCTTCAGTCCTTCGGCCAACTCGAGGAAGAGCAAGAACTCGAAAGGGTTCTTTTCACTGAGAAATGACTCTTCATCCTCCTCCGATGCTGATTTGGCCTTTGGTGAAGGTACAGTTCGTCGACGAAGTACAGTGAAAGATGATCGTAGAGACAACCACCGAAACAGTACTCGAGATGGTCGTCTGCGGAAAGAGAAACGAGAAGGGAACGACACTGCGGCAATCTTGGGACTGGCAGCCGCTGGCACTGCCCTTGCTGCGGAAAGCAGTCGGCGTAGAGACTCAGGTAAGGACAGAAGACTTGCTGACGTTAGAATAGCTCAACACGATTCGAGACCAACATCAGGACCAAAGATCAACCTCGAAGATCACGAAAAAGTGCACGATAACGACGGCGAATGGGAAGATGTGAACGAGAACGATTCAGGTGCCGAGGTTGATATGGCTCTGGCCTATGGCGGCCGACTTTCCAATCGACAAAGCAAAGAGTCACTTACGTCGGAACCAGGGACATCAAAATGGGACTGGAGATGGAATAAGAATAAAATCGAAAGAGATGAGAAGAGGCTGAAAAGACGACAATCGATTGAAACGCAACAGAAGTCACTCTTCGAGAGAATGGATTCACACGCCAGTCCTTTTGCGAGTGGTGCAGCAGCAGCCTCTGTTCCTTACGATACCGTGCCGATGGCTACATTGCCTCTGCAATATGTGGATCCGATAGCGCTCCCTCAATCAGTGACATCTCAACAAGCTCCTCGGGATCGTGTCCCATCGTACGCTGCTACACCGGAGCATGTTGTTAGTGCCAGTCATACTGTGCTGCAACAGCCACAACCAATGAGCGCAGTGCAAAGTAGACCGGGAAACATTGAGTCTCTGGCTTTCCAGCAACCACTTACGAACATATCAGAAGATGTTGCGCCAATACGCCGAGATACGAGACCTGCTGAGGATTTCAAGAGCAGGAAAGGCGTAGCAGTTTCCAGGCGGACGCCAAGCCCTGAGCTGCCTCTGATCGATCCTTCTTCTCTGAGCAGGAACAGTGTGAGCTTCAATTTGACTGATGAACAACTTGAGAACGAGAGACGGGCAACGAAAAAGGAAGAGCGCAAGCGTCAGAAACGTGATAAGGAAGAGCGTCGATGGACTACCGATGCAGGCGAGCTGCAGCGACAAGCTGATGATCAGAAGCAACGTGATTCACGTGACGACATGGCGCAGCCAAAACGCCGTTCGTCTGTTGATATACAGTCCTCACGTGCATCTGAGATTGATGCTGAGCTTGAGAGACTGTACGCTGAGCACAAGCGGCAACAAGAGGAGCGCAATCGAAGAGAGCAAGAAGCAACCAAATTGGTTGAACAGACCCGCAAGAGGAACGAAGAGCGTCAGTTTGATGCAAGTCGGGTCCAACATGAACAACTTGGAAAGCCTGGAAGGACGGTTCAAGATGGGAATCAGCACAGGGTCACTTCCGATGCACCAAGCAATGCAACAGCAGTGATTGTAGCTGGCGCAGCCGCGGTAGCAATGGCGGCCTCCATGGATAAGGCAAGGAAAGATCGCTCGACTGGGGACGAGGTAAGACGAGGCCGCCGTTCGGGAGAAATCCTAGACGAAGAGAAGAGATCATCTCCACCACGTCGCCGTTCGAGTCAAGGGCCAAGTGGAGTAATCGAAGATAAAAACGTGCTGCCACCACGAGAACCAAGTCCAGAAATACCCCAAGAAACAAAGGAGGAACGCCTTGCACGAAAAGTCACTAAGCGGATCCAGGCAAGGACACCATCGCCAGTGCATGAGGACTACAGTAAGTTCTTTGTACCAGAAGAGCTTCTCGAGCACATCAAAGAGCACAATGAGGCGGCGCAGCATCGGGATCTCTACAACGCGAACGTGGTTGAAATCGCACCGGGACGAATATCATCCCCGGCACAACGTCGACCTACCTTCCCTCATGATCTCTATGGTCGTTTCGGGAGCGAGCCGGATCACGATCCGTTGAGGTATCCATGGCGCGTGCCAGTGCTCGATCTCATTGAACCAACACCACCTGGCAGTCGAGCACCTAGTGAACGCGACGCTGCAAGCCCATTAGTCAGGGCCAGGATATCCAATGAAGACAAGGACGACCAAGACATTGGGGCGCCGTTAGAACGGAGAGCCAGCACGGGCTCGAAAGTCACCTGGGGTCCTGACGACACCTACGTGTACGATATTATCACACCTGAATACGAGCGAACTAATCCTACGGAAGTACTCCCAGCACTTACTGGTATTGAGAGATCGGATGACAGTAGTCGTATGTCAATTTCGGAGGTTGAAGAGCACCATACTGAACAGGGCTCTACTGTCAACCGGCCAGCTATCACTGCTGCCAAAGATTCACACAGACCGAAGCCTGAGCGCATTTACACCCTCGCAGACGAGGATGAGGAAAAAGAGTTTCTGCAGGAATTCGTTGAGCCGGTATTGTCGGAGGACGTGTCCAGCATGCCTGGTGCCTTACCTGAGACACCTGAGGCAGACACTCAAGCTACATCAACCCCTGTTTTCGAGTCTGCGTTCGGACATGCTATTCAGCCCAACTCTATGCATGCTCTCGAACAGATGTCGATGCAGCATTCTGCGCCCGTTCTAGAAGCCTTAGAATCTGTCCTGTCTGAGCCGAGGTCAGAAGCTTCGAGGCAATGGTCAGTTTTCGACTTCCAAGTGCCTGATGCGACCCATGGGCAGCCTGCAGGAGATAAACACTCTCTGCCATTAGCAGATCCGATACCATTGGACGAGAAAGATGTGAGCGATCTATTCAGCGGCAATTACCGGAGCCCATTCGTGGACACAGTGAGTGATCTCGAGATCAAGTCCACAAGGGATCTAGAGCCTATCACAGATTTGGCTCGCGGGGAAATACTACCAGGTATTCTGGACCGTGATAGCGCAATCCTCAAGTCGATTGCGGAATCACCGCCCGAGAGCATGCCGCTACCCCCTGACAAAAGTTCACGTGCTAGCCGCAGTGAAGCACGACGGGCGGAACGTGCTATGTCTTCTGTGCGACCAGATCCCCAATCACAATCAACATTTGCATTGCTAGAGGACCACAAGGTTGATGCAATGGATGAGGGGTCTATTGTTGTTGATGCTCGTCCATCCACTGCTGAGCCCTCCTTTCAAACACTGTCAGACCAGGCCGAATCCCCAAAGCCAACAGCTCAGCTGCGAAACGCCATGATGAATGTTGCTGCTGCAGCGGCCGCAGCATCTACCGCTAGAAAGAAGAGCCGAGTTTCACAACCCAAACACTATGAACCCAGAGCACTTCCTTACAACGAGGCCTTTGACGATTCGCAGCTCCCAAGACAAGAGCTTGAAATTGGTGTTCAGCATTCTCATCACGATTCAAAGATTAATGGTGACTACGTCTCGGATCCTGAAGATTGGGAGCGGCCCTTGTCAGAAACAAGAAAATCAAATGCCAGACCTGCCTCTTCCAAGAGCGATGTTGGGAGCGCTTCCAAAGTTGCCATGGTTGCAGCTGCTTCGGCCGCTCTGGTGGCACAAGGTGCTCGGCGGTCGGAAGCGAATATCGTAAGCTCCAAAAGCCCCCCCAGCAATATAAGGAAGTCGGAGTCAGACCCAGATCTTCCATCGATTGAACGTGAAACTGTTGCTTCGTCTTCCCCATATGAGTCGAGCCGTGCGGGAAAGGCACAAATTGGGAGCGGTGTTACTCGTGCCAAAGATGCTCGATCTGATATTATGCCATTAAGTACGCGGACGAGCGACGTAAGACGTTCAGAACCAGATCTACATGTCTCTGAGAGCGAGGTTAGTGCTCCCCCTCCGATAACTTCAAGAAGGGAGCGATCACTCTCAAAGTCGAATGGGAGTGGTGGACAGTCAGAGTCAGATCTATACATCTCCAAGAGTGATGTAGCTGCTCCATCTCAGCCAGAGCCTTCTTCGATCACGCAGGACAAGTCTGCAGCTCAAGTAACGGAACCAGATGTATATGCTGGTAGAGCTGTGAATATACCCAGCGAAGAGCCTGATTTCTATGCCGTCGAAATCGATACACCTAAAAAGCGGAAATCGAAACGTGGCAGTCAGATGTTTGATGAGCACGACCCATCGAAGTCCATCACGAGCTTACCTGGCACTAAAGATGAGGAGGCTAAATCGCGTCGCAAGGCGCGGCGTGGTAGTGATCATGACGACGACGATATGCGCTCCATTGCCAGCACAACTGTTCTGCGTGACGAAGACAGACGTTCCCGAAGAGCGTCGAAGCGCGATTCGGAAGCATTCGACGACGATACACGCTCCGTTGGCTCCATACCAGCTGATGACAAGAGCTCAAGAAGAAGATCGAAGCGTAATTCCGAGATTTGGGACGACGATGACAGTCGATCTGTTAAAAGTACCTCAAGCAAAAGCGATAAGAAGTCAAAGGATTCGAAATCGGGTGGTTTCTTCTCTAGCTTGTTCTCAAGCAGTAAGACTGATTTGAGCACAACTGGCCGAAAGAGTTCAAAGTCGAGCAAATCTGTGGAGCGAGACCTTGATGAGCCAGAGGAAAGCAAACATCGAAAGAAGCATCGGTCAAAGTCATCGGCGGCGTCAGCTAGTGTGCCAGATCTGACTGAGGCTTCCATCAACGATGAACCGGCGCCGGGCATGTCTCGACGAGGGAGTGAACCTAACGTAGGGATCGAGCCAAGAGATAGAAGCACCGATGATGGATTTGTTTCAGCACAAGATGAGCAGTCTTTTTTAGCGGAGCGCCCCGACATGCCATTACCAACGGCCATAACGGACGTGCAAACGGTTACTGATGGTGTCTCGGGGCTGACTCAAGGTGTGGCTGAAGAAGCCAGAACTGATACCGAGAAGAAGGAAGGGATCACAGTACCCAATGTGCGAGAAAAACCTGTAGCAAGAAAAGAGCAGGAGGCAGTGGTTATCGGGAGCGAGCCGAGTATTGAGCATGAAACAGATGTTGCTCCTACTATACACGACTTATTGACCAATCATCCGAGAGCGCTATCCATGATTCAACCTGAGATCGAGTCTCATGAAGAAGTACAAACTCACACCAAAGACGAGGATGAGATCAATACCACTGGAAATGAGGAAGGGGAACCATTATCTGTCAATCAATTCCAAGCCAGTATCCTACAACAAGCCCAGTCAATTCTCGAGGACGACGAGAGCGAGGGAGCTGCGGTTCAGTCATACCAGAGTATGTCAGAACAACAACCCGTGCCTCAGTCGTCAGAAGAAAATCTAGCCACGAGAGCTACGGGTACGACTGAAGCTACGACTCAGTCTGGATCGCTTCTTTCTGATGAAGTGAATGCACCATTGGATGACAAGAGTGGGGACGAAACAGCAGTTGAATTGCTCGAAGAGGCGTCCACTAACCGCCCGCGAGCGTTATCGGTGCTGCAAACTGCTAGAGACAGCCACGAAGTAGGTGCGGCTGGATCGCCAACCACTCGGCGTGTGCCAATGTTTTTCAAAAGGTTACCATTAACCCCCCGCTCTGCGCGAGAAGCTACTGTCTCGCCCATAGCAGGACCATCATCATCGCCATTGACCACGCCAAAGACTCGCCACGTTAAGAACAAGTCTAGTGAATTCTCTTCGCGAGAATTCAGACCACTGTATCTTGTCCAAAGTCATACTCCAGTGAAGCCCGAAGATTTTATTCCTGAAGACACTTTACCGTCACTGCCCTTGAGTCGCACTACTTCCGTGTCAGGCTCTACCGAAAATCTTCCACAACTCGTAAAGGCAGATGAGACGACTTCCGATGACGAAGCTGAAGGTGAAAGTTCGCGTGGTAGATCTGACCGCAGACACAGCTGGCAAAGCGCTGATGAATCACGACCATCAGCAGATTTTCTTGATTCTCGATCAACCACACCCGTGCCTGGCGAGCAGCAACGAGCACGGGAGCAACAGATCCGAGAGCGCAAGGAAGTACCTAAGTATCTATTTCACTCGCCAAGTGAGCTTCTCCAAGATCCGTCTTTCAATACCGAAATCAGTCGTGATGATATCGAATTGAGAGAGGAAAGTCCGCTACCAAGCGTGGCCAGCACTGCTGACGATCAGGATTTTATGAGCGCAGCATCTCAACCTGATACGCCAACAATGCCTCAGTCACCTCCATCTAGGGCAGACTCACCTTTCAGGCATCGCACGTCTTCCAATATCTTTTCACGCGCAGCGGCGTTGTTCGGTGGTGCTGCGTTGGGACTTGCTATCAGTGGCGTAGCAAACAAACAAAAGGGTGGTTCTCGTGATAGCTCGGAAACACGTTCTGATACCACAGCAAAGGATGATTCATACATCACCGCCGACGATCGGTCTCAAAGACCTACTGTATCCATCACTGAGCCAACTCCAGTGGATACAGTGCGGACACTTCAGCAACATGATTTTTCACCGATCTCGGTACCACAAGAGGAACGCGTGCTAGACACAGCTCAAAAGGATGCAACGGCTTCGACAGAGCTGGATGTGCCTACGCTCGTCCCTGATACCGACGACCCAGCAGCACTTGATGTGTCACCGGAAAAGCAGCCAGAATCTGCTACTGAGGATGAGGCGAACCTGGATCATCCAGCACTGAAGGCAGCCGAGCAGACACAGGAACAGGGAATCGTCAGAGGAACTCCAAACTCTGAGGTGGACTCAGAGCCTGTAGTGAAGTCTGAAACTACGAGTCAAGTGTTAGATGTCCCCAATAGACACTCTGTTGAAGAGCTTGACGAAATTTCACTTACTCCCAACCCAAAGTCACAGCTGGAAGGCGAACCAGAGGCCACCAATAATGATATCGCTGATGGCTATACTACGTCGAAGAACATTGGAAAGAAGGATAAGAAAGGCAAGAAGAGCAAGCGGACGTCTACTGCCTCGGAATGGGCTGAGGAAGCCGATACATCTACGTCTGAGAGAAATGCTGCCACGGAGGAGATATTGCCTGAACCTACAAATGAACCAATGCCTATTGGTATGCAAGAACAATTCGAAGTCGCGACCCAAGTTGTGCCGACAGAGTCCGAACACACGACACGACAAGCTGCAGAAATGTCTCTAGAAACACAGCAAGCAGAAGTTCAAGAATCAGCAGAAGGGCAGACACCATGGGACTTTGGGTTGTCCGATAAACAACGCAAGAAAAAGGAGAAAGCCATGAGAAAGGAGGGGACGTGGAATAGTCGTATCACGAAGGAATCACTGGATACTGCTGCGCTTGGTAAGACAAAACAGTCTCTGACCGAATTTGAGCCAGAAGAGGCGCCTGCTACGTTTGAAGAAGTTGAGGCCTCTACGCCGGTGCTCGAGTCTGCAATTACCACGGGACCAGTTCAAGAAGTCGAGAACGCAGTCGAGGAGGATGAGTGGGCTCCACCAACAAAGAAGGGCAGGAAGGATAAGAGAAAGAAGAAATCGATCCCAAATGCCTTCGAGCAACTAAGTAACGCTGAAGAAACAAAAGCGCCACAAGAGGCTCAAACTACACTAGACGAGCCCATTCTAAATGCTGCCGCATCATTCGACACTCAAGCCGACCCAGAAACCTTGCAGACCATATCAACTGAGCGACCGCATGTCGAAGTTGAGCCGCTTCATCCATCGAGTGAAGCGACCAATGAGCAGTCCGTGACAGACGAGGCATTCTCTACACCGCTGCAACTGGGTAAGCAAGAAGATCAAGCTGGTCGGGCAGCAGATCGCCTATCTGGCGGGGACGCTACTTTGGCTGAATCGACTCATGATGCTTCACGTGAGTTTGACAATTCCATTCCGTCCGATGTGCTTGATACGCTCACAGAGCAAACTTCACCTGTCGGAGACCTTGCACCATTACAATCGCAGCGAAGGACTGATAGTGAAGCTGTGTCGAAAGCTGTCGAGGATTCCCACGGGCCAGAGGCGACGTCTATGATCAAGTCATCGGAAGAGCCTCTTGATGAGCATGTACCAGTCGACACACGACTAGCAGCTGAAGGAGCTGTGGAAAAGCCCATGTCCGAGACTGTTCCAGAAGAGGAATCTGTTGCACCTGTAAACAAGTCTGTGGACGGCACTCCCGTGATCACGGAGGACGATGACTGGTTGAAGCCAACCAAGAAGTCGAAGAAGGACAAAAAGAAACGCAAGTCTTCGGCCGCTGTATTTTCAACTTACGGCGAGGTAGATGAGGAGGCAACCCAGGCAGAGGCGTTCGAGAAGCCTGTTCCTGCCGAGATTACTGAGCAGTCAGGGGAGACATCTGCCATCACTGATACCCAAGCAGCCGCGCCACCAGAGACTGCTGAAGATCAGGAACGAGCGGGAGTTGAGTCTGCCTCTCAACAAGACCCAGAGATAGCAGTCACCGAGTTCGCGGAAGATGCAATTGCGACAGGAGCCATGGAAGCCCCCCAAGAAACAGCAAGCACAATTGATGTAGGTCGTGTTGAGTCTGCATCTGCAGAAGAAGGAAGTCAGCCTGCACCCGAGGACCTTGTTGTCAAAGACGAAGAAGACGTACTTTTCACTCCAATTAGCAAAAAGTCCAAGAAGGATAAGAAAAAACGCAAGTCTCAAGCCCTGACTGCAGATAGTGCAGTATCGTCTGATCTTGAGCGTGAGCGTGAAGTGCCAACTGAAGACACTAAAGCAGTTGTGGCAGAACCTCTTACTGAAGAGACGGCCAGCACGCCTGAGCGGACTGAGCCTGCAGAGGATGATTTCGCACCGGCCTTGACTCGGAGATCTTCCAAAAAAGACAAGAAGAAAGGAAAGAAGAGTCAATCTCTTGCTCAACCAGATGAGGAGTTTTCTAGCCCTGTAGCTGCAGAGGAAGAGCCAAAGCAAGTAATCATGGACACACTTGATGAGGCTAGTTCGTTGCAAGATGTGACAGCCCTGACTCCTGATACTGCGGTACCCGCTGAGGGTTTCCAGGCTGCAGAGGACGAGGCAACTGCTCCAGACGATGACACAAGGTCATTAGACGTCGAGTTAGGACGTCCTCACAAGGATGTTGACCCAGCGCACCACGAACCTCAGCTCCAGGGTCTCTCAGCTGACAACCCTAATAACGTCACAAACGTCCCACATCGTCTTGATCAGGTTGAAGAGCCAGCAATCGAAGCGGCTCAAATTAAAACTAAGGAAACCAAAGACGAGACTACCCAGAGTGATACTACCAATGAGATTGCAAGTCCAGCTGCACCTGAGCTCGAGTCATCTGCTAATGACGCTACAACTGATTTTGATGCCGAGACTGCGGCCGAGACTATCGAAATTGCATCGGCGGCTGCCTCAGCTGGGTCCGAAGCTCTTTCTGATGAACAACCTAAGCTCGAGGCCGATGTCGAAGCACCTGTCGAGTCGGAATTAATACACTCGAGTATACCTGGTGATGATTGGGCGGATGTACAAACTCACGAGCAAGCTCGGGGCGAAGTGATTGACCCAACTGTCGACGACTTCTTTGATACTACACCGAAGCTGGAAGATATGGATAAATCGTGGATGAAGAGTGCTAAGAAGGGAAAAAAAGATAAGAAGAGTAAAAGGAGTGCAAGCGTCTCGAGTACGCCTTCGGCGCCATCCACGCCAACATCGGAAGCGGCTCTCCAGCTTGAAATACCAAGGACAGCGGCTGCCGTCAACGATGTGGTGGAAGGACTTACGAGCAGGGAGCCTCAGATCGAAACGATCGACAGTGCCATAATAGAACAGCCGGACGTTTCTGAGACAGCCAACTACAAACTGCACAACACGACGATGGCTGGGGAGACCGAAGCACCACTGACAATCGACGGTGCCGATACAGCCGCCATTCCTAGGGAAACCGACCTTGATCCTGCCCTTGCCACCCCGATGACTGAACGCTCGACTGACCTCTTTGCCGAGGTTTCTGCTCCCGAACAAGCAACCGATTCTCAACCGCTTGCGGAGGATCTACCATTGCCAGTATCAGTGAAGAAGTCGAAAAAGAAGAAGAACCGCAAGAGCGTTGGCTGGGCTGACGATTCCTCTGCGCCAGGTACTCCTGCTAATGAATCTGGTCTCGAGTTGTGGGTCATGGCTTCACCAGAAAGGACTTCTGAAGAAACTGGTGAGGCGAAGTCGCTCAAGACGAGCGAAGGTCTATCCAACGACGATTTCGATGTTGAAGCGCTCCACATAGGCGGCAGGAGAGAACGAAATCTCGAGAACCTGGATGTCGCAGCTGTGGACAAGGACGCCAATATTGAGCCTGCCGTTGAGATACCCGCCGCGCCAGAAAATCAGGCGCGGTTTGATGCATCAGAATATATTGCCGCCTCAGCAGAATCCGAAGCACACGACGAGTGGGGTACTTATGTCAAGCAGAGCAAGAAGAGTAAGAAGAACAAAAGAGGATCGAAGCCCGGTGTTGAGGTCGAGCCAGCAGCAGCATCTGCCGTTCAAGTACCCACGGAATCAGTGTCAGACCAAATGCTGACCCAAGACACCGATGTAAGGGACCTCCCTACCGATGAGCCTTCTGTTGGAGATGTGATCGAGACTACCGAACCGAGCATTGATATATCAACGGTGGACGACGAGGAATGGGCTGCAATTACGAAGAAATCGAAGAAGGATAAGAAGAAAAAGAAGCGTGGATCTACCACTCAATTCGACGAGTCGAGTGAAAGTGCTGTCGCACCATCAATAAGAGCCGATCAATTCGTGTTCGAGGAGCCTGCCGGTGTGACAGAAGAACCCCGATCCGGCACAGCAAATGGATCGGAAGCTGTTGCCGTTCAGCCTGAGCCTGCCCCCGAAGACATTCCTTTGTCCATTGATAAATCCTTTGAAGACGTGCTTGCGATTGAGCCGGCCGGAGAGCAGCAGAATTCCGAATCACTGGCCGACATTGAAGTTGCTGAGCAAGACACCACACCCGGTGAGAACGATCAAGAGAGCCTCTCCATTGCGACTCCAGCTGAGCAACCGTTTACAGAGAGTCAACCTGCTCATCAGCTAACAGGGCGGCCTTCGGAAACAGATGAGATGTACGCGGCCCACCCAACACCAGAAGTCAACAACACAGAGATGACTGAAAACCTGGATCGTGCATTTTCAATAACTCCTGGCACAGAGGAAACACCAATCGCTGTGCCTGAGCCAGAAAGTCTTCCATCTGAGCCAGCTCAATCCGCCATGACAAGCGTTGCTGGACCACAGGAACAGTCGATCGCTGGCCTTACGCCTTCCAATAAAGAGGATGTCATTTCTGAAACCGTCAACGCTGATAGTGTTCCTGCTACCATAGCAGAAGTACCTGAATCTGATCTTGCAAACGAGCCTCCATTCGAGACACAAGCCGAAGACGAATGGGCGGTCTCAAGCAAGAAGACAAAGAAAGACAAAAAGAAGAAGCGGTCGTCCAAAACCTCTGAACCTGAAACCACGACCAACGAAGATTTTGCGGCTCAAAGTGTCAGGGACTCTCAAGATCTTGCAACATCAACAGCATCTGTTGTTCCGGAAGAGTTTATCGCCGCAACAGAGGTCTCTGCTGAGCCCGAAGAGGTCGAAATAGACACCTTCGCGACGCCGCTGACTGAACCTGAGCAGATCGAGATTGACACTTTCGTTACCCCATTTACTGAACCTGCCGAGGTTGAATGGGCGACGCCGACCAAGAAGGGCAAGAAGGACAAAAAGAAGAAGCGCGCATCAACACTACTTGAGTCTGAAGCATTCTTAGATGCACCATCCGAACAAGCGGAGAAGTCTGTCCCGAATGAAGAGTCTGTCGTTGCATCTGAGAAATCTGTCGAAGCCGAAGAGAACGCAAATGGATTGTCTACTACACAAGACAAAGGACCAGTGGAGGACGAACTGTTTGAGCCAGTCAAGAAGTCCAGGAAGGACAAGAAGAAGAAAAAACAGGGCTCAAATATCACACTAGAGGAGCTTGATATGGCCCACCAGCCTGAAGATGTTGCTGAGCCTACAGCAGAGGCCGCTTCGTTAGCGACCGATGAGCGTCAAGTGGAAGCTCTAACTGCCGTGGTCTCTACTGAAAAGCAGATCGAGGCAAGTGAAGACACCACTCTAGAAGCCGAGCCTCCAGCGGCTGGACACCTTGAGCCAGTCGAAGAACAGGTCGCTGAGAACCTAATTGTTGCTGAAGGAACACAACTTCCAAAGGCAGAATCTCAAGTCGAATCGAACGAGCTGTTCGTGGACGAAGAATCAACTTCGAGGGAACTTGCAATGCCTACTGAACCAGAACAAGTCACCGCCGCAGACACTACTGAAGTCGATGATACCGAATGGTCAGTCCCTACGAAAAAGAGCAAGAAGGACAAGAAGGACAAGAAGAAAAAGAAAGGGTCGGCTGCGACCAAAGATGTCTCTGATGAACAAGCTGTCGCAGAAACACTTCCCATGGAAGACTTTCCAGAGGAGGGGTCGACTGTGCGTGCAGCTAGTCCATCGTCCAAGGGTCAAGACTTGACTTCATTTGACATTGACAACGTCGGTGATGATGCTGAGCTCGATGAACTCCTTGGTTGGATCGACAGTGACAACAAGGCACATGGCAGAGCCGAACCTGACCTGACCGCAGAAACATCTACAGACCCTATGCAATCTACATTTGAGAAGTCCCGACCTGTGCTTGAACCACAAGATGAGACCATCATCAAGATTGACGAGGAAGGCACACCTCAAGTCAGTGGTGTTATGTCCCGAGATGAAGAGGTTGCTTCAAAAGCTGACGAAGCTGAACCAGCAGAGGACGAATGGGCGCTGCCGAAAACTACGAAGAAGTCAAAGAAAGATAGGAAAAAGAAGAAGTCCACAGTCGTTGAAGTTGATGAGCCTGTTAGTGCGTCTGCATCCAGGCCAGCTACCCCAGCTTTCGAAGAAGACGTTCTTGCTGAGCCACTCCAAGAAGTCCAACCTGAGCTCGTACCAGAACAGCAAGAGGTTATACATCTGCTCCCTCATGAATCTGCGTCAGAAGACGTCATGAAACCCGAAGAACCTTTGGAAGTGGTTGAGCCAACAATGGTAGAAACCCCGAGACATCACCTCCGTTCAGAGAGGGTTCCGATAGAAGCCTTCAGGTCTGAAGAGGTATCTCCGGACATTGAGCGGGATACAGTTGACGAAATCCTTCGCCCTGAGCCCGTAGCTACTTCTGGAATAAATAGAGAGGAGACGAAGTCTCCTGCAATAGCTGAACCTTCACCAGCTGTGCTGGAGAAGCCTGAAGAAGAGGAAGTCCCTGCAGTCACTGAAAGTCCCGAAGCCACCCGTTCCATAGCTGAACAAGATCCCTTAGTAGGACAGGCATATCCAGGTAAGGAAATTGAGAATGAGCTAACTCGAGAAATTGAGCCCTCAATTTCCGAGGAGACAATTAAAGCTACTCACGAAGAACCTCAACAAGAGGAGGTCACTGCCGCCGAGACAGCAGCTGCTTCTGCAATCGAGGAGCAGCCTATGGAGGAAGAACTTGACGAGTGGCTTTCGTCAACCAAGAAGTCTAAGAAGGACAAGAAGAAAAAGAAGCGTCAGTCAGCAGCCGAAGATACGTCGACTACAGAGCAAGATTTCATGCCCCACATACCGGACGTGGAAGGGCGTGCGTATGTGCAAGACGAATCAATCAATGACCCTTCTACAACTACAGAAGTACCGAACTATGGCGCTGTGGCTCGTGCCATTGTCGATCAGGAAGTGCCGGTGACCGAATCTGCTCTTGCCAAGCCACTCGAGGTCGAGACAGCGACAGCACCTGTTGAGGATGAGTGGTCAGTGCCATCCAAGAAAGACAAAAAGAGCAAGAAGAAAAAGAAGAGTCAGTCAGCACTAGACTTTTACGCCGAGGAAGAGGCCTCCACACCCATCACTCCGGCTGTTGAATCAACGGAAAATGACCTGAAGCAGATTCCAGCGCCTGATGCCGAAAGTGCTGACGCTTCTGCTCGTGAAGTACTACTGGAAGATCCTGAAGTCAGGAGTACATTCACTGAAGAGCCTGCTCAGACTGATCCTAATCTGGAAGAGGAGTGGTCGGCACCTACTAAGAAGTCGAAGAAAGATAAGAAGAAAAAGAAAGGACAATCTATTACCGACTCCTTCGTGGAGGAGGAACCTTCTCATCCAGCTACGCCGGTCATTCAGTTATCAGAGCCCATTGTTGAAGAACTAGCTGCAGATGAGGTTGAGGGTTACGGGCCAGTCGATCGTGAAATTGTGTCACACGATGCCGCCACCGAAACAGTTACTCGAGAGCCGGCTCTAGTAGAGCCTTCCAACGAAGATGAATGGTTTGTGCCAACGAAGAAGTCAAAGAAGGACAAGAAGAAAAGCCGCAAGTCCCTCCTTGAGAACGAAGCCTTGACCGAGCCAGAGTCCGAGCCTGTCACTGCTGTTCCTGAGTCAAAAGAGTTAGAGACTGCACCTGAACACACTGCTATTGCACCGACCGAGGCCGATGCCTCTCGGGACGTTCTAGAAGCACCTAACGTGACATCTGCAGCACCTCAGCGGGGAGAGCTTACGACAGCAGAAACCACTACTGCTGACGCAACGAGTAATGCCATCGATGACAGTGCTAACGTTGAAGACACTGCAATGACAGAGCCTGCTGCTGTTGAGGCGGTCGTTCACGCTGACGAAGACGAATGGGCTGTTCCAGCCAGAAAGAAGAAAGACAAGAAAAAGAAGCACAAGTCTGTCACCGAGGATTCAGCCGAACAAGAGTTAACACCCGTGATACCAACACCGGAGATGACACAAGCAGAGCCAGTCATGGTTGAATCTAGACAAGCTGAGGCATACGAAGACGCAACGCCCGGAGAAGTCTTTGTCGAAACAGGACCAAATTCCGAGGCAAGTGTCGAACCACATCGACCTGAGTCTATGGTGGCGGAAGAGACGCCCTTACCCGAAACCTTGCAAGATATAGTGGAGAAGCAGCCAGAAATACTCGCGGAAGATGAATGGTCAGTGCCAAGCCGGAAGTCGTTGAAGAAAGACAAGAAGAAAAAGAAGAAAGACTCCCAATCTAGCAAGCCTGTGGTCCTTGCGGAGGAGTCATCTACTTTGACCGAGACTGAAGACTTCACAGCTGAGCCTGCAAACATGGAAGAAGAATTGGCGACGGACACTGACTTGATAGCTACTGAGACCGAAAGAGTGAATGACGAAAGTTCTGTTAACCTACCAGATGAATTAGGGGCTGCCAAAGTAATACCAAACGAGGTAGAAGTGACTGCACCGACCGGCGATGCTATGCTCGTTCAAACAAGGCCGGAACGCAAGAGTACGGAGCAAGTTTCTAAGGGATCTCCAGAGGACGTGACACTGGAAGAAGCTCTGTTTCCTAAAACAGCAGATATGATATTGGTGCCAGACACTAACGAAACTTCACCAGAAAATGAGATGACAGCATCAGAGGCTGCAAATCAAGACTCGATACAAGCAGAAGCAACTCTAGACCGTCAGCTACAAGATGCGATGGTCGAACCTCTACCAAAAGCCACTGCGGAAGAGGTCGAAACACTTGATGAACTGCCCATTGTCGAGACAGCCGAAACTAGTGCAACAGCTGAAGCGCTGCCGACAGAAGCTGAAGACGATCTCTGGGGCTTCACCAGCAAGAAAGCAAAGAAAGACAAGAAGAAAAAGCGCAAGGGTACAGCCGATGTTGCTTGGCTCGACAACCCGGCCGAGACACCTGTTGACACACCTGGCCAGGAGACACCTGCCGAGCCTCCGGAGGAGCTTCCACAGTCCACAATTGGTCCTGTACTCGAGACCGAGACAAACAAGCAGGATGAGGAAACTGCGTTTGCACCTGAACCAGAACAACCTGAGGACGAATGGGCTTCAGCTTCTAGCTCGAAGAAATCGAAGAAAGACAAAAAGAAGAAGAGGAAGTCTATTGCTGAAGATGATGAAACCGACGTTGTTGCTTCCCGAGAGCTACCTGAGCTTATGGTGCCTGTTGATTCTGCGCAAATTGCGGCGTCGATCGTGCGAGACGAAACGGAGCCATCGCTGACTATCAATGACGTGCTTGCAACTGACGGGGTTAGTGCTATGCACGAGCCATCGGCTTCCAATATTGTGCAAATACCAGAAAGTCCTTTTGCTGATGCAGAGGCCGACCCGGCCGAGTCCGGAACAGCCACTGAAATGCTAGATTCATCAGTAATTCAGCCACCGCTATTCGATGCTAGAACAATTCAAGATAACTTCAATGACGGACATGCTGCGGTGGAGAGGGGACAGTCCGAGATCAATGAGATGCCAGACGATAAAGAATCAGATCAACCACAACGCGTGACAGCCGGCGAAGAGCCTGTTGATCTGTCTCAAGGTTCTGCCACGGCTGTTGAGTTGAATACCCCCACAGCTGAGGACGAACCTGTCATGGATGAGATAGTTGCGAAAGCACCTGTAGAGGACGAAAGTGCCGAGCAGGAAGCTAGAGCTCTGGAGCAATCACCTGCGCCTCCTAAACATGAATCCTCTGCCGCAGAAACAAAAAATGACGCACCAATTTCTACGGGTGCGAGCGCCGAAGAACCTGCAACAATCGCTGTTCAAGCTGATGACGACGACGAGTGGGCAGCGCTAACTAAGAAGTCTAAGAAGGACAAGAAAAAGAGCAAGAAACGGCAATCGGTCATTGAGGATGCTGACACGGGCACTTCAACACCTATCGAGCCTGCTGAACCAAATCTGATCGAAGACGTCAAGCCTCAGGCTGCTGAGGAACCATTCACAGTCGAAGAAGCTCGTTCCAACCCCGCCGAGCAAGAGGATCCCACAACCAACGAGCGGGCCATTCAAGATAAAGCTGTAACGGAACCGGAGGATGAATGGACGGCACCTACCAAGAAAAGTAAAAAGGACAAAAAGAAGAAGAAAGGCCGCAGTGCACCTGAGATAGAAGAAAGCGGTATCTCTACACCAGCAGAAGGTGTTGAACCAGTCGTAACTGGTGTAGCTGGAGGTGAGACTGAGCCGATTGTTATGTCGGAGTCAGATGCATTACAGGAAGTAGATGATACCATCATGCAAGATGCGCCTGAGGAGCCAGAAGCAAGCCAACCGGTGGATTCTTCACCGGACAAGTCACAGTGGAATACGCCAGCAGAAGAGCCTGAAGAGTGGTATGCTCCTTCTAAGAAGTCAAAGAAGGACAAGAAAAAGAAGAAGAAGGAAGCAAACCTCGATCTCACTGACTTCGACACTTCCACGCCTCAAACACCAGCCGAACCTGTCTTAGAGGAACCGCAGCCTGTTGTAGAGCCAGAGATTGTGGAAGACAACACTGCAACGGACAATGTCCAGGAAGATGCTGCTCCGCTGGATAGGATTGAAGAAGCTGCCAGAACAGCTCAAGGATCCGACGACCTTGATCCTTCCTTTGAGGCAGCATACATAACTGAACAAGCCCCTGCTAAGGATTACACCACTGAGTTCGAGGATGCCGCCCTTAGCATGGTGCATGAACCGATCCCTACAGAGCTCGAAAAGGACACGGAAGAGCCAGTACAGGAGACGATCATCGATGCAGTAACCACAACCCCTGAGGCAATGGAGCCAGAAGCTACTTCTGAGACGCTTCCGGTAGTGGATGTCAGCATCGTACCCGACGTAGAGACGACAGAGTCAATTCATGAGACATCACTTGACAAGAGTGAAAGCCTCGATCAAATGGTTGAACCCGAACGAGTTGAGCGTAGCATCGCACCTGTCAATGAGGTGAGTTCGAATTTGCCTCTTGATGTCACCACCTCCGTTCCACTGCCGCCTGCCACTACCGAGGAAGCAGCGGCTCTCGACATCGAGGTCGCCGAACCAGAACCCAATGATGACTGGGCCACATCTTTCAAGAAGTCCAAAAAGGACAAAAAGAAGAACCGAAGGTCGACTCGTGATGAGGTCGAATCTGGTCGAGTTGAGCTTGACGTTGCACCTATTGATGAGGCAAGTTCGAATTTACCTCTGGATCTTACCACTTCCATCCCACTTCCATCTACTACTGTAGATGAAGTAGCAGCTCTAGACGACATTCCTGCCGAACCAGAGCCTGAGGATGAATGGGCTGTACCTTCTAAAAAGTCCAAGAAAGATAAAAAGAAGAATCGCAAGTCGACTTATGTTGAGGTCAAACCTGAGCGAGGTGAACTTGACGTTGCACCAACTAATGAAGCGAGTTCGGATTTACCTGTGGATGTCGCCACCTTTGTTCCACTTCCATCTGCAGGACCAGACGAGGTAGTGGCTTTAGACAACAATCCTGCCGAGCTAGAACCCGTGGATGAGTGGACCACGTCTTCCAAGAAGTCCAAAAAAGACAAAAAGAAGAATCGGAGATCGACTCAAGTTGAGGAGGTCGATACCAGTCCTTCTACACCATTGGAAGAGACAAGAGAGCTTGAGTCATTCTCTGCGACACATGACTTGCAGATTGAACCTCAACATCGGGACTATTCGATGGAGGTAGATGAGAAACCAATTGCACGTTCTGCTGATCCCGTTGTGGAGAAGGTTGCGGATGATGAACCACAACAGGCTTTGTATAGCGACAGCGAACTTCGTGAAGAGAACATGCGTGACGTTGTCGCCGATCATGAAAGCCTTCGAGACAAAGAAACCACAGCTGAGTATGAAATTACAGAACAACCTGAAGTTATAGTAGTGGATGAGCCGGCAGAGCAGGACGAGTGGGCAATGCCTAGCAAGAAGTCAAAGAAAGGCAAGAAGAAAGGCAAGTCCGTGCTTATTTCAGACACGTCGATGCTGGCTGTTGAGACAACCGCCGAACCTGTGCTGGACAAAGATATTGTGGAAACACCAATTCAAGTACAAGATGATGTTATTGAAGCCCCAATGGAAACTACGGATTCCCCAATGACGACTGCAACTGCCGAAGACGACTGGGCAGCACCAGCTAAGAAGTCTAAAAAGGACAAAAAGCGAAAACAAAAGTCGAACATGACTGAAGAGTTGCCAGAAGAGCAGGTTGCACAACCATTACCTGAAGAATCGAGCACCACCATTGAGCCATTAATTGGAACGCTTCAACATGAAGATCACTTGATCGAGCCTGAACAAAGAGACGTGCCAACTGAAACACACGACGAACCGATTCAAGCAATGACTGAAGAACCAATTCAGAGATCAATTGCAGAAGACGAATGGATGATGCCAGTCAAGAAGTTAAAGAAAGATAAGAAAAAGAGTAAGTCAGTTGTGGCGGAGGAAGAGCCACCAATCCAGGACATTGTCGAGGAGACATGCACTACTTCCGAGCCAATACTAGATCCAGTAGAGCAGGAGGTTGTTGTACCTGAGTTATCAGAGTATATGGATGCGCCGCTAGAGGAGGCCAGAGAGCTAATTCAAGAGGTTGTCGAAGAACCAATTGAAACCACGCCAATGCCACAGACGGCTGACATCGAATTTAATGCCGGAGCTGCCGAGCAATTTACAGAACGTAATCTGGAAGAAGAACAGGTTGCGGCGCAGACAGCAAATGCTATCTACACAGCTGCGACAATGATGGAGGACCCAGTTACAGTGGATGATCCAGCTTCACACTCGATTGAACAACCTGATGAAGAGTGGGATGTCCCGACCAAAAAATCCAAGAAGGACAAGAAAAAGAAGCGCAAGTCAACAATCCATGAAGATGTAACGGAGGCTCCTATACCGACGGTAGAAGCAGTCCACGATATTCCAAGCATTACTGCACCCGCGAGCATCGAAGATTCGCGTGAACTCGTTACAAAACCTCCTGTCGAAACAGAAGTACCTGCTACAGCTGAAGGATCTGTGCCAGCAGAAGATGAGTGGGCGTTCCCAACGAAGAAGTCGAAAAAAGACAAGAAGAAGAAACAGTCGACTTCTGTGTACCAAGACATTTATGAAGCTACACCTCGCACTTCTGATGCAGAAGTATCAGTGCCGATGGATGTGGCTGAACCAGTGGAAGCCAAGGAGGTTATGGAGCTCGAAGCACCTACCCATGTTGAAGGAGAGATCGAGAGAAAGTTGGAGACCACCGAGATGAATGATGAGCCAGTGGGGCAAACACGTGAAGTACGCACAGAGTCATTCACTCCAGCAGGTCCGACTGAGGTTGAGCCCGTTACCTCAACCGAGACTGTCCGTGCTGGAGAAGATAGTGATACTGGATCACAAGTCAGTGAAGCTACACGAGAACGACGCCGAAGAAGGCGATCGCCAGTCATGTGGACAGGTGAAGAGCCGGATGATCTACCTCGTTCACCCAAAGATCGCGCTTTGACACCTCCACCAGACCACGACGACATCATGGATACCGCACTTGGAATTGCGGCAGGGCTGGGCCTCGGAGCAACTGCAGCAAGCAGCGATGCAAGACCAAAGTCAGCGCAAATCGAGCGTGACATTCCTTCTCAAGAACGTTCTGGCTGGTCATTCAGCAATCTCAACGAGACACCGGCTTCTGTTCGTGGTGATGACATGCAACTCCAAAATGCTCCTGTGGTGGCTGAGAGAGTACTACAAGACAAAGGTAGTGATTTCCTCACAAGTCCCCACACGCACCACCGTGGACTTAGACGGTCGATCAGTGGAGAGCACAAACGTTCGAGTTTACTAAGAGTTCCTCGACCTGGATCGCCTACTAGCTCCTCAGATGATGGGATGGACAAGGGCAAGCGCACCGAAGAGCGATCAGTGTCTGCTGGTGCATATGATACTCCTACCAGAAGACAAGCATCACCGGCCGCCTCAACGTCAATAGACCGAACTTCGGCGGTATTCCAATCATCACCTGCAGCTTCTCAGAAACCTGCTGAGCTCGCCCACCTACGAACACCTTCGTCTGGCGCTCAACAAAGACCCGGCCTTCGCATGATCCGTGACAGCAATGGTAATCTGCGAGAATCTAACACATCTCCCTCCTCTTTGAGAGCTCGACAAGATTCGTACGGCAATCTTCGAGCAGTTGCAGGGTCACCACTCTCAACGCACTCGCATTCTCCTCGAGAGAGTGAAGAACTTTCTGCAAATCTGCTCCACCGGGTACATACGGCAGACGTCGACCGGGCAGCATTCAGTCCGTCTCCGAGACAAAGTATGGAACGATCTTTCTCTCCTCGTTCGCCTCTAGGTACGATAGACGAGGATGGATTCGCTATAGGGGCTATTGCGGCAGGATTGGTCGGTGGGGCAGCAATGCTAACACGTGATCGACGGCCGTCTCTTGGCGGCAGCAAATCGCGGACTTCGTCGCTGCGTCAACTGCGCCCATCTTCCGCTTCACCTTCGTCAAGTCAACAATCACAACACACAACAAAACCGACTGCTGATGATCAGCCGATTGACCGAAGCGCCTCAATGGCCGAGTCTTTTGACGGCTATGGTGCTGCTCCTGGAAGTCCGCGTTCTCCTGTGCGACCTCCAACTTTGAGAAAGCGACAAAGTTTCCAACAAGTTCAAGACCTGCAAGAGCGTGTCGACCAACTTGCGACTGAAAACAGACAACTTGTAGAACAAAAGCTGCTAGCTGAGCGACATCTTCAAGAGCTACATTTTGATCATGTCAAGGCTGATGATGCCACACAAGAAGCGCTGCAAACTGTTAATGAGCAGTTGCGGTTGCGCGATGAAGAAATTGGCCGACTTCGAGGCGAGATCGAGAAACTAGTCGCTGCGCGAGATGCATTGCGCGAGGAACATGAAGAGAGATATACGTCGCTGCTGAATGAGAAAGACACTGCTCACAGCCGATTCCAAGAGTCAACACGAGAATTGGTTGATTTACGCAACCAACATGATCAGCTGTCAAGTGGTATGGAGAATGCCGTACAAGCACAAATTGCAGCTGCCATCGCAGGCAAAGACGTCGAATTACAGAAGTTGCGACGCGAGCTCGACCAAGCAAGAGCAAAGATCCGCGACCTTCAATCTAAAATACTCGCTCGCGGTGTTGATGAGGTTGTCGTTGTCCGAGACGAAGACTATTTCGAGAATGCATGTCAAACTCTTTGCCAATACGTGCAACAATGGGTGCTGCGATTCTCCAAATTCAGCGACACCCGTGTTTGTCGCAGCACAAGTGAAGTCCGTGACGAAAAGATCGTCGACCGTTTCGACAATGCCATCCTTGACGACTCGGATGTCGATGTTTATCTTTCTGATCGCGTCAAACGGCGCGATGTTTTCATGTCCGTCGTCATGACCATGATTTGGGAGTACGTTTTCACACGCTATCTCTTCGGCATGGATCGTGATCAAAGACAGAAACTGAAACAACTGGAAAAGAACCTGGCCGAGATTGGGCCAGCCGGAGCTGTACAGCAATGGAGAGCATTGACCCTGACATTGCTGGCCAAGAGGCAGCAATTCAAGGATCAGAAAGAGCAAGACATTGAAGCAGTTGCCAATGAGATTCTAGAAGGCTTAAGCAAATTCCTACCGCCGCCACAGAACTTGCAGCCTCAAGTATACGAGTCTTTGAGAAATGTGGTTCGTGCGGCTGTCAAATTGGCGATTGAGATGAGAACGCAAAAGGCAGAGTATATCATGCTACCACCTTTACAACCAGAATACGACACCAACGGTGATCTAGCAAGGAAGGTATACTTCAACGCCAGCTTAATGAACGAACGGAGTGGAGAAACCTCCAACAACGAAGAACTTGAACAAAGTCAAGCAGTTGTCAGAATGGTGCTGTTCCCACTTGTAGTGAAGAAAGGAAGCGACGCAGGTGGCGGAGAAGAGGAGATTGTGGTATGTCCAGCACAAGTACTTGTTGCAAAGTCCGACAAGGGAAAGAGACCTTCTTCGAAAGGTAGAATGTCCAGTCTACATGAACGATCTCAAAGTCGTACGGCCCAGGCTGCTATGGCTAGTACACAGAGTTTGGGGGCTATGAGTGGTGTTGATATGGGGAATGTTATTTGATTGAAGGCGTTTTAGCAAGCAAACAAGGACTGATCTGATCGCATATGATTGGTTTCAGAGCATTTGAGCAGGCGTTGGTTATGTGGGAGGGGTACTACAAAAGATGGTACTGGTATTGGCGTTCATTCAGAATATGGATGTTATATAGCTTACGAGTTTACGACCTTTTCTTTACTTGACTTGAGCAGAGTTGGCCGGCATGTATGTACCTTTGTTTGGGAAGGTATATACAAGCAGGCTGGTTCCCATCTTAACAATAGATATATAGCTAAACAACACGAATTGCAAATAGTTCAAACATCACACACTCACTCACGCGTTAATCTGGATGTTAAGAACGAATTATGACTGACTGTAAGCATCGACAAGGGATGGGATAACACGAAGGCTTTACTTACCACTTACCAAGAATCAACCAACAGTGCTTCAAAAATACTTACAGTAGTAACAATGAATTAGATACGCACTTTCACAAATCAACGCCCATCCACATCTATACCACTCTGGATACACATAAACCCAACTCTCCCTTTCAATTTCCAAAAATTATATAACGTAAAGTAAATACATGTCCTAACTCACCATTACAGACAGTACCAGTTCCACTCTTCAATACGAAAAAAACAAAAAACAAAAAGATGATTTAAACCGAGTGCATCGGCCGGGAATCGAACCCGGGTCTAGTCGATGGCAACGACCAATTCTACCACTGAACCACCAATGCCAGAACCCATGGATGTGGGCTGATTTGTGATCACAATTTCTCAAATCTAATATATCATCGTTCTATCAAAATTTTACTAGTTTTGCCGTCCGTTATTCGTCGCGTATCCTATCTGTTTTTGTCTTGTTGCTGGTAAATTGTGCTTTTGATTGTGGTTGGTGAGTGTAGTAGATATAGATGCGAGTGTACTGTGCTGTGTTGTATTCGGGGTTGATGATGTGTACAGTGATTGATCACTGGGCGTACCAAGTTTGCGGTAGAAGGGGGCTTCTAGGTTTAGATGAATGATGGTTAATAACTACATGTATGTACTTCAACTGTACTTCAAGGTCTATAGATAGGTACTTACCTATTTACTGCTTCTCAGGGGGATTGCTTTCCCATAAGCACTTTATAAACTTGAGAGAATTGGTAGATGAATTCAGCGGTAAGGATGTACGAGACATCGACGACTACATTTTCAAATGAGGTTACATAGCTGTGAGGTGTTCATGCATCTATATACTGAGGGTCTATACTCTATCCAAGAACTATATCAAGTGTCACTGTGTAGGGTACATTCTCACAGCTTCGCACCAGCAACTCGAACCTCTTTCTTCGCCGCATCCCTTAACTCCCGTCTCAGAATCTTCCCGCTTGGACTCTTCGGAATAGCATCAAGATACACCACTCCCCCTCTCAGTTGCTTGTGCGAAGCCAATGCATCTTTAACGTAGTCTTTACATGCCTGCTCGCTGATCTTGGACTTGTCAGCGACAATGTATGCTCGTGGTAACTCGTTGCCTGATCCATCTGGTGCGGGGACACCAATGACTGCTGCGTCGAGGATGTCGTTGTGGGCGAGGAGATGGGCTTCGAGTTCTGCTGGGGCAACTTGGAGGCCTTTGTATTTGATTAGTTCCTGTGAATTGTTAGTTTATCTTGAAGTGGCAGTTAGATTGAGTGGTACATACCTTTTTGCGGTCAACGACATAGAACATGTTGTTCCTTCTTACACCAATATCGCCTGTTTTGAACCATTGACCATCGACGGTGAAGCTTTCTTTCGTGGCCTTCTCGTTGTCAAAGTAGCCTTGTGTAACAACTGGCCCTTGCACAATTAGCTCTCCTTCGTCACCTTCGTTGACATCCTTTTCATCGTCATCCACAATGCGCATCTTATGATTTGCTATCAACGGGCTCACAGATCCAGTCAAATCGTTCTGATCCCACTTCATCAACGTTACACTACCCGTTGTCTCTGATAAACCCCATGTCTGCGAGATGTAGCAACCCATCTTCTTTTGCGCCATAGTTTGTAGTTCAGCTCCCATTGGAGCTGCACCCGAAATTGCATGCTGCATGCTTGCAAATTGGTCAGTTACCAAAGGACTCTTGGCAATGAGCAGATAGATTGGTGGAACAGTGAAGAACATGGTGATTCGAAATTTCTTGTTGTACTCCAAAAACTTCGGGAAGTCGAACTTAGGCATCCAATACACAGGACCACCTGCTACGGCTGGGTTGACAAGATATCCCTGCAAACCTGCTATGTGTGCTGCAGGTAGATGGGCTAGAGTGCGGTACTCGAATTTGTATGATGGATCTTTCTGTTTCTGTCGCTCGAAGTATTCCCGTATCATGAATTGTGGTAGAACGGCTTCCGCGACCATATTTGCATGTGAGACTATCACTCCTTTTGGAGGACCAGTTGTGCCGGACGAGTACAGCAGACATGCACAACTCTTCTTCAGAGTTTCAGGATCTGTGATCCGTGGCCAGTCCAGCTCAGCTTTCGCGTCAAGGTAATTGGTGTGGTTCGTGCCGGTCGCATCCTTCAGTATGCGGTTGTGGGACATGGAATCGAAGATAAGGACTCGTGATAGCGGGATATCGCAACCTTTCGCAGCTTTGATCGCAACATCCTTTGTATCAATGCTGGCAAGTAGCAGAGTACTTTTGCCCTGTTTCAGTTGTCTTTCAAGCTCCTGATGGGTGAATGCTGACGAAGCTGCCGAGTATATTCCACCAGCGGCCACCACACCATAAAACAAAGGAGCGAGTAAAATCTGACCGGAAGATATACAGACGACCACATCTTTGCCTGGTCCGTTTTTACCAATACCGAACTGGTTGCGGAAGACATGTGCTAATCGTTTTGTGGTTGTCCGTGTTTGCGCCTTGGTGAAGTTGTTGGTCTTGTCTGCGGCTTCGGCGTGGAGGACTGTATCCTCGTTCGACCATGCTAGTGGCGAGTCTGTTCTCATAAGCTGCGTCTACCCACCACCACACTGGACATACCAAAGATGAGGGACAGAACATCGATGTCTGGCACATGGTAGTCCTTCTCAGGAAGATACTGTTTGGTCATGGTATCAGTGCCGAGCGTGAGATGCAATAGGAGGGATTTCAGAAGGAGATTCGAGATGGTGGACAATGACCACCTGGTCGAGCCTCCTCGTATTTGCTTCCATGCTGGTTATAAGAAGTAGATACTTGCTACTCTTACCCTGCAGAGACGGGTAGGAAGCTAAAGTTGCAGTAACCGACAAAGTACTTACTCCGATTGCTCAAATGCCGAGGTCAAGATCGGACAAGCACAAAAGGCCAGCACTTTGAATAAATGACAACTCGTGTGACCACGCACTGTCACACTATACCCTTTAGAGTCAATGGATCTCAGAAGAATGAAGGTAAAGTGTGCTTCGTATCATTATTTGATGCTATACCAGGGTCATATGTACCAGAAACAGACCGCCACTATTTATGCACTTCCCCTTTCCGACCATACCAATATCCAACAATGCAAGCCTCGCTCAAAACAAAAAACAATAGCCAATCTTCGTGATCATCGTACTGGTGTTTTCGGCCGTGAATCACCATTGGTGGTGTGCTTCTCTTTCTCATCACCTACTATGCTCTGCATGAAAGTGATATAATCATACTTGGGTACATCCCTATCAGCTTCCATATCTGGACCACGGTGTTCTGGCATGCTTTGTAACAGATCGTCAATAAGTTCCTCAGGTATCAAGGAATGCCGTAGATCCATTTCTGTGACATATGGCTTGCCATCAGCCACCTCGCGGAATGATTGGAAGACTTGTTCAGCACTGTTCTGATCCTCTGTCACCGCAACCATGAAACGAATGAATTGTTCAAAGCCAACACCAAGGTTTTCTCGTTGTCTTTTGGAGACTGGTGACATTGTTGGCTCGACACCACCGTGACAGACTTCAACAAATTTTTCATGCATTTCCTGTTCATCGTACACAAGACCAAGACTGGCCAGAGCCGCACTGAATTCGATTTCTGTTAGGGTATTGCTCCCATCCCTGTCAAAATGTCTGAATACAGATTCAAATTCTTCCAGCTGTATGGGTGTCAAATTTGTCATATTTCGAGCGACCATCTGGTTTTCCAAGAACGTCAACTTCTTCGAGGTTGCTTGCTTGACGAGACTTAGCTCATAGACAAGCTCGTCGTAAGTGTATGTTGTATAGTCGTTTTCATCGATATTTGCTTCCTGGCATTTCTCATCAAGGGCCGCTATGCCCTCGAGATATTGTCCCAGCACAGGAATGTTGCTTGCCAGCTTCTGAGCGTGTTGCAGCTGGTCTTCCACGTCGCCTTCCAAGCCTGATATAGCTAGGGAGAGTGTGTTAAGAGTCAGGGCAAAGTCGTTGGCTTTGTCTGCGAAACTCTTTCTCAATTGATTCTTGATATCTCTGATAGTTTCATTGATCAACCTGCTTCGCTGCTGTTCATCGTGTGTGAGGCCTGCCCACTCCTCGTCCAGCACTTCCAACCGTAGCTCTGCTGGCGGTTGATACGGTCTCAATCGATATGTGGATAATTTTGTTTTTATGTTTCCAAGTAGAGCACCTATTTCTGACTTTTCAGCGACCCAGGTTCGTTTCTGGTTGCGTTTGAATTTTGACATATCACCGGCTTGTGCTTTGGCATCAGCGTATGTTCCTTGAAAAGTAGACTCGTGCCATGTTTGTCGTTGCTCTCGAATTTGTCTCAACAATGCTCGCATTCGTCTTTCGTATGCAGACTCCATTTCCCATGCACCCTGCATGTTGGAAACAAACTTCTCCACTCTCCTTCCAGCATTCTCGACTCTTTCCATAGCACTAAAAGCGTGAAACCAATATGCGATATAGGTCATGAGAGATCGTTCATCCGGCTTTGCGACATCCGCAACGTCTTCCACATCCAACAAATCGGGTATTCCAATCTCTTTCGAAGCAATATCAAATGCTAGCTGCATGTTACCTTTGTGGTCAGACTTATCCAAAGTGTCGTAATCTATCAAGTCCGGTCTGTGAATATCGAGTAGAGCGCAGAAAGCCAGGCCATCGTTCCACGAGGTCGAGAAGTCCCTAACATCAACACCATCGTAGCAGGCGGTTTTCCTTTGACACCACAATAGTAAGCCCTCTTTAGCTGACAGGCCCTCCTCGTTGATGTCTGATATGGTAAAGCGGAGAATAAGAGTCCATATCAGACCGAGAATGATCTTTCTGTTACCATCCACGACATCCTCGGCACCGATGTTTGTCATCTGAATACCCCTACTCTTGATGAAGTCCAAACACTTGTTGACATTTTCAAACTTCTGAACGCGCAACTTCGGATTGGCTGCATATCGACCGAGAGATTCGTTGCTCAATAATTCAAGCAGATGTATCAAGTTGACGCCGTTGGAGAGGTCGGTTGATAGATCCTTGACTTGAACATCCCTAGGTTTTATCTTGTTGTTGAGCCTGTGCTGTCAGCGTCTGCCATATGCCTGTCAGATTGGGCCATACCATTTTGTAAAGGTCTTCTCCTGAACATTGACCCACTGCTTCTCAAGCAAGACCATCACTGCATAATCAATTGACTAGCCAAAATACTGTTACTGCAAGTAATCCAAAGGCCAATAATATAAACCGTGTAGCGCGATGTGGATTTCACAAAATGGTATATTGCAATACAAGGCTATCCTGTACGGAATACTACACACATGTTCAGGCCTTCGTAGAGACCATGTTGATAGTGGATGCATGCGGAGTGGGTGAGGTTTGCCTTGTTTGCGATGCAAAATGGCCGCTCTAGTGCTTTTAGGGCAGCTGTAGGCGGTTTCAAGCCTCAGATCCCGACGAGTGTCAACAAAGAAAGTTGATCCTGGCACCCAGTCGTTGCCTCCACAGCAACTGACAACAACCGGTCGGTAAGCCAAGCACACGTATTGGCTTGCATGTGCCTCACTGCCGCCATGGCCTATAATCAGTCCGATACACGATCTTTCAGCTTATGCATGACAATCTTGAGCGTTGAACTGGCCCATCTCATACCTCGGTTACGCTGCAGTCAATGAAGGAGTGACAGCCATCTGTCTTTTGTTCTCGTACCGTCTTGGTCGGCTTGCATTTCTCGGAAAAGCAACGATCACCTTCAGAATCATTATCGACCATGCATGACTGGAGTTCGCTTACTCCATGTGGTAGGTCTACCCATAGATCGTCATTTAGATCTGAATTCTCTGGTGTTCCTGTCACTGCGATATTATCAACATCAAGTAAATAGCCATCTAGACTCATACTTTCACTCATGGTCGTATCGTGACGCCATGTTGTACTGGTAAGCAGTGAGCTATTTCATGACACCTCGCCTCCAGTCATTCTCGGCTGGTAATCACCAAAGTAGCATATTTATTCAGATGTTGTATATTAGACTGTGTGCTACCACTTATTGATCTTCTCCTATCATAACAATACGTTTTTGTTCTTTTCTTCCTCGAATAGCTTGTTCAGCTTTCCATCATCTTCACTAAATCAATTGCTTTCCACTGTTAAGACAGATATATCATCCAGCATGGGTAGCATGGCGCCTGAGGAGAAATCCTGCTGGGTGACCTTGATCACCCGAGCCTCATACCTGCCAGGAGTTATCATTCTCTCACATACCTTGGACCAGCAAAGATCTAAATACCCATTCGTTGTTCAATACACCGATGGACTGGGCGAAGACGCTATCGCTGCTCTCGAAGATGAGGCTGCACGTAAAGGTCGCATCATTCCGTCCCATGTCAGTCTGTTGCTGCCACGAACTGGAGCCGACAACATGGCGGGCATTGCAGTCGCCGAACGATTTAGAGACACGTTCACTAAACTGCGGGCTTTCGAAGTCTTCAAGCAAGGATTTACGAGAGCCTGCTTTCTAGATGCAGATATGGCCGCCTTCCAAAACCCAGATGATGTCTTTGACACAGACATGCCACGAGACTGGATAGCATCAACTCATGCCTGTGTCTGCACTCCTGACCATTCAGATTGGGCACCTGCAGCATGGGTAAAGGGCAACTGTGCATACACCCCATTAACAAGTCCAGATTCCATCGCTGAAGATATCTCCAGTCGACCAACCTACGGTCTACTCAACGGCGGGCTATTCATGTTCTACCCCACCGAAGATCTATGGACTCGCATGATGGGCTTTTTCAACTACACCGAGCGGTTGAAAGACTACCAATTTCCAGACCAGGACTTCTTGGCAGACTTCTTCCGGAATCGATGGAGGTCCATCTCCTGGAAATACAACGCCATCAAAACTCACCCATACATCCATCCACCGTTGTGGTCTCGAGACACTCTTGTCATTCTCCACTACATCGTCGACAAACCATGGGAACGCAAACTCAGCTCAGAAGGTATTGGTGGTCATATGGGACGAGATGGAGAAACCCATAAATGGTGGTGGGACATTTACAATACCTGGCTAGAGACACAGAAAGATAGTTCGAAGACTTTGAATGTGATGAACAAGCTCGTTGGCCAACAGGAACCGTTCACCAAGTATGTTCCTCTCACGTGGGTGCCAGGGAAGCCAGAGGACGTCAAACCGTATGACGAAATCATGGGCTGGAATACCAAATCGAGTGAGCAGGAGAAACAGCACCAATGACCACATGTATGGTAGAAGGGGGGTCAACCTCTCAAATCAGGCGATGTCCTTCAGAAGTACGTTAGATACATACATACCCAGATTTAGCCCGGCTCACCGCAATGTATCGCGACCATAGAAAGACACCAATTGAATATTTTATTTCCATTTAGACCATCACTTACATCTTCAAGAAAGACGTGAATTCGCTCAATCAGTGCACTAAACTTCCTCGGAAACAGGAGTCGTAGCGAAGTGGAGATTCACGAACTAACACGCAAATACAAGGATACATTGAAAGTCAAGTGATAATAATCGAGGGGTGGTTTGGATGCGGACATAGTCGTTAAGCCTACGTGCTTGAACATCACAATGTATCAGCTTGGAACAGAATACAGTATGCGTCAGACTCGCTTTGTCCTTAAGGGTAAGGGATAGGCTATGTTGGAAGGGAACTGTGCTTGGTTTGTATGAATGTATGTATGTATCTACGTTTTGTATGTATCTACCAGTACATCGTACCCTAGAACTACGTTACTATGTGACTCTGATGAGATTTCTACTATAGTCTCGACCAGCGAGAACTACCTCGGTGTATGGCATTACGTAAGTATCTCAAAGAGCATCACTCCCTCCCCCCTCCCTGCCTTCCTTCCCCACCAATCCCAAATGAAGCCTCTCCCCACCCTATCTTCCTACCATCTCACCTCCCTCCCTGCCCCCCAAACAACCCAACCAACTCCCCCAAGTCCTCAACAACCCCCACACACCCCTCCCCCATCAAAACCTCCGCAACCATCCGTCTCTGCCACCAATCCACATAAGCACCAACATAAGCCACCGTCCGAATTCCCGCCTTAATCGCCGCGCGCGCTCCCGATCTCGAGTCCTCGATCGCTATGCACTGCTCGGACGTCACGTTATTCTGTTCCATGGCGTGGATGTACACTGCCGGCGAGGGCTTGGGAGCTGGGGGTGTGAGAGAGGATTTTGCGCTGAAGATTTGAGACGCTGGGAAATAGGGATGGAGATTTGAGGATGTTATGGCTGCGAGGATGCGGGGTGTGGGTGAGGAGGATACGATTGAGAGGTTGTATTTTTGTTTATTTTGGGGGTTGGTGAGGAGGGTGAGGAGGGTGTGGATGTTAGGTGAGGGTATGGGGTTGGTGTGAAGCAGAGAGAGGATCGTGTTTGATTCGAGAGTCGTGTAGGTTGCCAGTTGGGAGGGGGTTAGTGTGAAGTTATGCTTTTTTTGGAGATGGGTTAGCATTTGGCGGGCTGTGAGGCCGAAGTATTGTGACAGGAGTTGTTCGTTTGTGTAGCGGATAGCCAGGTTTTGGTCGGAGAGGACGCGGTTTATTACTGCGCTGGCTGCTTCGAAGGATGTTTCTTCCGTGTTGACTAGGGTGTTGTCGCAGTCGAAGAAGATTTGCGAGATGCCTGCATCGAGCTTGATCTGAGAGAGTGAGATGGAGTCCATGGTTGGAGGTGGTGCTACGTACATGTGTAGTTGGGCTTGGTCTTCTATGGTCAGTCCGTGTCTGACTGTGTTCATGTAGAGGAGTTTGCTGGTATGAGGAACAAGTGCTCTGTGAGGATCAGGATTCACAGCTATATCAACACTTCAGGGGGTGGTGACCATTGTCACAATGGCCTTTGTTGTAGACTTGTTAGCACAATACCATTCTTCGAGTAGAACAATGACCACAGAAACAAATTTCTTTGATCAATCTCTTAGGGGCATTGTTATTCGTTAGTTAGGAAGCTCTGTCGTGAAGGATGTTGTTCATCAGCTTTGTCCTGTGAACTGTGTCAAAGACAGACCGAGTCATTGTGTTATCTAATTGAATGCCACCAAGAGCTTGGTTGGTACAATTATGTGACTTCACAGTGTGAGTCAAGCTTAGATGAGTACAATGAGTGAACAACAAATCAAGGATAGGAAGAATGGGAGATGAGATGAAGTGAGATAAATCAATGTATTTGGCAAATATTCGGCCTGCACGATTGCAGATACTTTGGGTATAGAAATTATCATTCCATTAGGTTTGTCCGCAGCAAGTTATGGAGTTGCTAGCACATCACTCCTTTGAGACTAGTACACAACATCGTCTCGGTAATGCCAAGTTCTTGACAACATTATCTTTTTTTCTCAAATGATTGTTTTTATCGTGAAAATCGTCAAACATGCTTTCTCATCCTCTAATAGACAACACCTGCGCCTTGACATGTCTACTGGTAGAGCTTGTCATAGGTGTAGCAGAATGGACCGGCAGTAGTGCTAATGAGATTCTTGACGGGGATGGCAGAGTTGTCAAAGTATCCCCAGTCAGGCTCAATGGTGTCAAGAGTGACATTGGCACTGGGTGGGGCGTTGTTGGCGGTCATGGTTCCGTAGAGCTCAGCGGCAGCCTGAGGGTTGGCCTTTTGCCAGCTGGTGTAAACACGGTCAATGTTGGTGTGCAGAGCCCACCAGATAGGATCTTGGACGGAAACCTGTGAAATTTGTTAGCGTTGCTCAAAACCTTATCAAGGTTGAACTTACGTGAATGCTGTCCATGAAACCACCAATGGTGAAGTGACCAGCAGAGTGAATACCAAGCGATGAACCACCAATGACACCATTGAGGTTGTACTCTAGCGATGCGGCATCAGGAGAAGCAACAGTGTTAAGAACATCGGTGAGGTTGGTCCAGGTGTTGGCTACATATTGGTTGAGATCTCGAGTGATGCAAGATGCGTTGTAGTTGTAAGCGTTGGCTGGCAACGGTTGACCACTGATGAGGAACAAAGGATCAATGTAACCGAGTGTTTGAACCCAGTCCTTGAATGGACCAGAAGTGATGCAGCCACCACCGGAGCCGTGTGGGACTACCAAGCTTGGGCCAAGAGCAATTGGAGCGTTGCCACTAGCGACACCATTGCCAGAGAGGGAGTATTCAGAACCGTCAAAGACGACACTGTTGGTAAGGCCTGAGGCGGCAGTTTCAGCAAAGTCCCAGTATGGCAATGGACCCTTGTAGCCGCAGGTCTGTCTCATATCCTGCTCGAAGAGGTGAACGAAATATCTGTGCCATGTGAGGAAGAAACCACTCAGATGTACTTGAGATGTTCTGTTGACATGGACGACGGCGTAATCTTGGTATTTGTTTACTGCAGCTGGATATAGTGATTTGTCGAGGTTGGAAGGCTGAGAGTGGATGCAGTTGATGGCATCGGTATAGGCTTTTCGGGCTGCTGGAGCCATGCTGGAGAAGCTGACTCGGACTGCTTCGTTCTGGGAAGAGCACTGCCAGTTGTTCCAGTCTCTCTTCTCCTGTGCATTGCTAGCTGGAGCAGCAATGACTTGTTGGCCAACAAAGGCCGCGGCGGCAGCGAACGACAACAATGATCGAACCATTGTGAATATGTGCAACAAGTATGCTGTGTAACGAAAGTCTGGCTTAAGCAACAACCACAGTGGGTAATATAGCAAGTGATAGAATAGAGAACGAGAAAGCAGGAGTTCAACAGTGGGAAAAGCAGGTTATGTATACATTGCCGATCACCATGCAGTGCTTGCAGCAGGCGAAAACAATTCTCCATGTGCTGAGCTCCAGCTTCGAAGCCAGGTCAAGGCAATTCACGGCTGACTGCACCATGCAGGTGTCCACCAGAGCAGCTGCCGTCCTTTTCCTCCACGTCTGCGGCGTCTTTGCGATTCGCTGAAACCCGGGGTCTGGAAAGGTAGAAACTTCACATAGGGCGTCAGCCAGGTGGTAAGCAGGCCCATGGCGTTACGTATTTGGTAACAAAAATAGCGATCGTGGTGAAGGCCAGAAGCTCTGTTCCTGACAGCTTGGACACTAGTTTCTGGAGCGAGGAGCTAGTACGGTCAAAACCACTGACAGGATGCTGAAAGAGGTGTGGTAAGAAAGCTTACATGTGGTTTTTGGTGAGGACGACGAGACCAAGGCGGTGACCTACGAGGCTAATCGCAAACCCTAAGGGTCGTTATGGCGCTATTCAGGACAAAGCTGAGCTCTGGTCTAACCACATTCATGTCCAGCGTGATTCTTAGTCAAAGCGTGGACGTTGAGACATGAGAAGATTAATTGGTCGGCTGATCACTACCAGGCATTGAAACATGGTCCCTTTCGAAGCTAAACGCACCTGGCAGTGCTGTTGGTACCGCGCTATTTTTGCCACTGGTGTTCCGTGGAGACATACCAGCCGATTTGACCAGCAGAGTGGGCAAAATGCGGCGTCAGAGGCTTTTGACAGCGGCGCAGTCACAACATTCGTTGGTACTGCACGAATCACGTTGGTTTCGAAATTGGATAGACCAACCGACGTTGTTCTGTACCTGCGTTGTCATGCGAGCTTCTCAAAACGGTCACTTCGCGCTCCAGTCAGAAGTTTTGCTGACCGCCCGTTTGGGACTACTGTACAATACCCGGACAGGGTTTAAGCGAAAGGAAGCTGGGCTTGATCCTTTTGGTGTCCTGCTTGCGGCAAAAGAACGAATGATCGTCCTGTCAATCAGCAATACAAGTCGATACCGTAATCAGGTCAACTTGTTTACACACCTCCACAACGTTTAACAGCCTTGCTACAGTAGATCTTCCGCCAGTAGCCAAAACCAAAATGTGATTACGGTCGGCATTGTTGCTTGGTTCAAAGTTACTTTGATACGGAATTTCCAGCCTAGTCGGGATTTCCTTACAGTACTTTGCAGTGGCAACAAACAAATTCAAGTTACAAGAGAACCAAGAAGCAGGGTATCTTACCAAGAAATCATGTCTCAAGCCCTGAACTTGAAGATTACGACGACTCCGCCTCGGCACAAATACCGATCGTGAAATGGCCGTGGAAATCGTGTGATGGAAACTGAAGCAGTTACCCATCCTCCCGTCCTCGGCATACATGACACAAAAAGTGAGCTTTACAATAAAGCGTTACTCGTGGGATGATCACCGATTTCGATCCCGTCCATGTTGATTTCACCTGATTTTTCTCGTCTCACAGCAACCGGTCAACAGCAAATCCTCAAAACAGGTTCGATCGACCTTGGCAATGCTTACCCATGACATACTGTAACAAACAATCACAAGATTCGTGCCGTCGGCCACAAGTCTAGGCTCCTGAGGCCAAGCAGAGAACTTGAAACTTACCGAGGAATCGCCAATCTCGACAATATTAGCAACACTTTAAGTTGTGTTTGGCAGTTCCATTTTTACTTACAGTAGTGGTGGCTTGTACCCCAGCTACGACCACTGCCACCACAATGTTTTTTATTCGAAAATGATCAGTGGGCTTGGTTAGCTTCGCCGTTTAACGAGGTCCAGAACCACATGACCCGGAAAACTTATCTCTAGCTCTTTTGCCAGCCACCACAGTTTCAGGTGAGCATAGTACCGTACCAAGTAGCTGCGGTAGGTGTAGGCATGTATGCTACGGCGACATCTCATGTACCGCCACACACATAGGTACCGGTAATGAACAATTGACAGCTGTCAATCATCATCTTAAATAGTCCGTGACTCAACAGACATAACCAGATTCGCATCATTTCCGTCTGTCAAGACACTGGGGTGGTTCCCTGCGTTGTCAAATACATTACACAGATCCGGAAAGCCCTGCAGGGATAAATGCCCTGTACAGTAGCAAATGAACCTCTCATTGTGAATCAAATTTGAAGATGCCTAACCAAGGTACATGGTTCAAGAACATACCTGACCTACCTTCCATCTCTGCTCTGTCCCTTGAAGCATTACCTGTACTAGTACTGTACAGTAGGTATCTACCTCATCACAATTTGAACTGTGCAAACGCCAATCTCGAGCCATACAGCGCATCCCTCCAAAACCTACATACATACATACATAGTGTATAATACACGTACAGCTAAAGCAAGTGCCATCACACTGCCGGCACAATAACACCTACACTCTTGGAGGTGACTTTCCTACTGTACTGTACTGTACTGTAACTCCATCATCGTTTTGGGAATCATAACAAATAAACAACAACAAACGAAGCGAAACCTTAAATTTTCCCGCGATCATACGTGTAAATCGGATGCTGGTAATAACTGTACCGCATTGCATTACAGGTACATTGCGCAGCTTGTGACCCTTCCAGTCCCCAGTAAAACAATACAGACAAACAACCGAAGCTTCCAACCTGGTCATAATTAAGTCCGCACTACTACTGTACATGTACAGTATGTACTTCGTGGAAACCTCGGAACTTAACTTTGTACAGTACAGTAGATCACAACAACACACTACAATACTCCGTATAGCTAACTACAGTTCCGTATTGTATAATCCCAATCCCAATCCCAATCCCAATCCCAATCCCAATCCCAATCCCAATCCCAATCCCGGTCCCGATCCTAGGTAAGCAGCGCAACGCATCAAAACCCTCTCCAGGAAAAAGAGATTACCATCCCATCCCTGAGGCGTCCCATCAAACATAAAACCCGCACGCCAATCGATAACCTTTAAAATACTTGCATCATATCACACTTGCACATCAAACGTCAACAACAAACCAAAAGGACGCCTCAATCGATAAACCCCCGCCACCGACGTCGTCGCCGCTTACTGTGTGGCTCCTTGTGTTTTCTGTCCGTGACGTTCTGTGATGGAGTACAAGCGCGTTGCAGGGATGGGTGTCGTGTGCTCTCTTCCTTGTACATCATTTCCTTTAGGTTCATTTGTTCTTTGTTTGTGTGTTTCAGGGTCCAATATTCCACTGTACTATTCAGTATTGAAGATCCTTCATGGTCGCTGCGATGACGGTAATGCTGATGATCATGATCATGACGGTGGTGGTGACGGTGAAGGGTCTTCTTGTCTTGTCATGTCTCCTTATCACCTTGTGGTTACCAGGTGGCGAGGAAGGCACGTAGGTATCCCCATCAGTTGCCATTCCCTTCTTCGAAACCATCTTCATCGTCAGTAGCAGTGTCAGTGTTGTTTTTAGCCTTGCTATAATATATTGAGCACGTCGTGTTGGCAGTATGCATAATGAGTTGAGGACACGGGGCAGTACAGTATAATGAGCAGACTATAATAGAGTAGAGATGAGCTGAGCTGAGCTGAAATGCGATGAGTGGAAGTAGACCTAGAGGTAGAAATATCCTACACAACATGTGGTTACGGTGGCGAGATACATAGGACGAGATGATAGAGATGGAGTGGCAGGGAAGTGGTTGTGACGCAAGGCTACGTGCCTTATATAATGCATGCAATGCGATGCGGTACAATGTAAAGTGAAGTAGAGGAATGGAATGGGAAAGTAAGACAAGTAAGGCATGCTGGGACTTAGAGCTAGCATCCGAGGCTGTCCGTTGCTGAATGTGGTTGATTTGTCTGTTCACACTGTACTGCTCATATACACGTTTATACACTATGTACACATTCTTGCTGAATAAATTGGGATGGTGTTGTATATCATGGACATCAACAAATCTTGGTATGTACCTAATATATAACGTATGTAGGTCACCACACTGTCTAGTATGTTGTAACAGTCTCAAGGCCTGCGTGTATACCATACATATCTATATGACTGCATCATGTTGCACCCTGAGTACGTATAAGTACCTAACACAGAAATCAGGCATAAATGAGACGTCAATATACTGCTGTATTAGGTACTATACTAGTAACCGTACTTCTTCCATCCCAGTAAATGGTTTATGGTCCAAGACCATCAATTACCATGCCTGCCTGCCCGCCCGTTCGCAAGCAACCGGCGCAATGCTGTACCATCACGTCCGTTGTTCCTTCGCATTTAACTTCCATGCCACACTGTTATGTGCAAGGTGCCGAGAAACCGCCTTGGCCTGACCTGACCTGACCTAACCTGCGCCGTCAATGCTGTCCAATTCTGAACGCCTGGCTACCTGCCGATATATACATGTACATGTATATGTACACACTTACCGTTCCGGAATATAGCCATTAACATCACCGTCAATACCTCAATGCAAAACACAACGCAATGTTATCAACGCAAACGAGCGCATTGTAAAGAAATCAAAGGATTGACTCCTCCACCCCTTCAAACGCTGCATTCCCACTCCCACCATCTTGAATATCGCCTTTCACAACCAATGGACTCGGTAAATTCACACCGCCAGCCCTCGTGACACCACCTTTCCATCCCATAGCTAACAACTTTCCCGTCTCGTCCTCTTCACTTGGTCGAGTCGTCATGTCTTCTCTAGTTGATTCAGTTTGCTCCATTCTGAGGGGCGGGGAGGTGAGTCTTGCCGCCGGTTCGTTGTTGACACTGTTGTCGGGACCGGCCCGTGGGGTGTTCTGAGACCGTTTGAGATGCGCTATGCCGAGGCTTAGTTGGCTTGTGACTCGGGGAAGGGCTATTGTTGTCGTTTCGGAATTATTGTCTGATTCATCATCTGAGATTGCGGCGACGCTGCCAGTACTGTCGTGACGGAGAAGGGATTGTGGATGTCCTGATTGAGATTCTGATGGTGTTCGTTGATGTGAGGAACTGGACTGGTCCGGCTGCTTTCGGAACGGGTCGATCAAGTCTATTTCGTCTGCAAACCGGACTATGCTGCCTGTTCTGCGGAATGTGCTGTTGGTCGGATCGGTGGAGGATTGGAACTTTTTCTGTGTTTCGACGAATTTCTTGCGGAAATTTTTATCTATAACTAGTGAGGAGGGGGTGGAGGATGAGGTGGTGCCTGTGGGAAGAGCTGGAGAATCCGCGTATGATTCGTCGGATTGCCAGGATGATGCTGATGGAAGTCCAAAGGATGATATTCTTCGTGAGGATTCTTTGGTTGTGTTGGAACCGGTAGTCGTTTCAGCTGATTGCGTCTTGTTCACTTTGCGCGTCTCGCTAGTGCTTGTCGGTTCTACTTTGGATGGTTGAGGACTTCTTATGCTCGGCCTGTTCTTGGAACTCTCAGGGGTTTGCTGTGATTGACCACTTCGTTTTCTGGTCATGGAAGGTCGGGACCTGCCCCGTGAGGTTACACTCTGGTAGCTCGTGCGTTTGCGATTGCCATTACTACTGCCGCTTGTGGACCGGTTCAAGCTGGGTCGTGAAGAAGTGGTTGGACGCTTCTGATCGTCTGTGCTGCTTTTTCGTCGTCTATTCGATAATTCTAAGTCTTCCAAGCCTTCCTCGTTAAGCCCGTCTTGGGAGGGACTAATTGAGGGTGAAGTTCGAGATTGATGAGGATCATCTGAGGATTGTTTCTCAGGACGAAACTCCATTGATGATACTTCTCCTGACTCCTGGTTGGTGGAAGTTGAAGAGTTTATCATTCTGAGTTCGAATGGAGAAAGGTCAAGATCTTGCTGACATTGCATCCACAGTCGGATCAAGGTCGACTGGTTGAGCGTCAGGGCGAGTTTTGTGTCACTCCACACGCGCCAAAAGAGGTGACAACTCCTGATGTTAGGAGCATCCCGAGAGGTACGGCTCTGAGCATTATGGACTGGCAGGTTTTAGTTGAGTATGTCTAAGTCAGAACAAGGTATGACCAACCTTTCCAGAAATTATGAAGAGCTTGAACTCGTTCGTATATGATGTCTGCTGGATCCGAAGGTGTTGGCACCACCTCGGTGGTTGACACTACATTAAACAATGCATGAGGCAAAGGCGCAGTCATGACAAGTCGAGCCCGAACAACAATGTACAGGATAGCACATTGCAAGTGTAGATGAATGACAAGTCGTCTTGATGGATGAACTGACTTGTAGTGGTGAAGATGAGTACTAATTGTAGAACAGATAAATTTCCGAATGACGTGTACCGAAGTATATTCGGGCTAAGTAGGCCGAAGCTCAACCTATGGCGGCCACTTGGGCGGCATGAATCATGCCAACGGGTGAGTCAAGATGAGAAATTGCGGTGAGAGCTTGGGTAGATATTGACGCAGGTTAACTCGATGAGCATGTCTGGATTGGTGGTGAATGACCAGTCTTCCTACTGGTAGAGAACTAACATGCCGGATGCGAGGTTGGGATCCGAGAAGCGGAAGTGTTCAAGTCGTGTCAAATCAGAAGTCGATCGTATTCTGTACCGTGGAGCCGGTAAAGCTAGTCAAGCCATACAGACAGTAGACCGGTTCGATGGTCGATACGGAACTCAAACTTCAGTCAGCAGGTAATGGTTGTTGTCTCGGACTTTTACCGAGCGGAGGGCGCCTGCAAGTGCTCCAAGTCCGCGACAGAGTTTAAGACGGAAGACGACCTACTGTCTTCGAGGCTACAGATCGGAAAGGTCATCGAGTGACGAAAGACAAAGGCAGCATTACTAGTACTTCAACGAACATGACACAGCCAAGTGCAACCAAAGACGTGGGCCAAAAGCTACGCCTATAACCCTGGTCTGATAGTGGTGATGTTGTCAGTTACTGTGTTGTAGCCTTGAACCCGTCGAGCTGGAATTGATTGTGGTTTGACGATATTGAAAAACAACATCTGGATCACGAAGAGGCCAAGGAATGATATATGCAGGGTTTGTTATCTTTTTGGTCATTGGTTCGTTCATCCGATCACCAACGTCGTTGCAGACTTGCATGGTCAGTTTCTGCGTCGAGATCTAGTGGTTACAATACTCTCGCAAGCTCCAGAGAGCTCTACCGTCCTTGCATAACGTCTTGCATGGCTGACATGCTATAAATCTTGATTCTATCGCCCACTATACGAACCGCTCAGTGCACTGCCAGAATTGCATTTCTCCAACGCCGGTCGGAACAAGATTTCTTGTGCCACCATGCACGCCCCATAGCACTAATGGTGTCCCCCCCGCGCGGAACACTAGAGGTGAGCAAGGAACTGCATTTCCTCGTTGATCGAACACGAGATTAATCTACGGCACCAATGACAATGTCGAGTCAAGGACTAGAAGAGCGGTCAATCGGACTTGTATCGGCTGCTACCTTTGAACCGGGAACTACTATCTACAGTCTTACTTCACCCTTGACCAGACCATCCCAGTCACCCCTTACAAACGGTACATACGATTCGTTGTTGCCAGGCTTCAGCCACAGAAACACATCATTCGCACCGGCCGGGTCTTCAGTACCCACTAGATCCGGGTTGACCCCCTCTTTCCGTAGCGGCACCTTGTTTTGCTTGTGGTTGTGTATATGACTGCTGCTCTTCACAACTCTCAAGAACAACGGTACTGCATATTTGGGCAACTGTGCTTGGCAATATCTCAGCAAATCCTGGTAATTGATGCTCAGCTCCGCTGTTGGTTCCAAGTTGATCGCCGCACAACCAGCACGTCCTTCGTGAGATGGCACCAGGACACCGTAGACATTGGCTTCGGCAACGCCAGGGTAGCGCCCGAGAGCTTCGGCCACTTCAGCTGTGGACACATTCTCCGACTTCCATCGGAATGTGTCTCCGAGTCGGTCCATAAAGTACCAGTGGCCGTCGTCGCTTCTTCGGAGAGCATCACCACTTCGATAATATAGGTCACCTGCTTTGAATACATCAGTTGCAAAGCGTTTGTTCGTTGCGTCAGGATTCCGCCAGTAGCCTCCGAATGCTTGCTTGCTCGGCACCGCTACAATAATTTCACCGCCTTCGCTGTAGGGCATGCGCTTGGCAAATCCGGTGTTGGGATCTCGCCAGATATCGCCAGTCTCATGATCGATCATGACTGGAATGTAAGTATTGCGGAGCATGGTACGAAGGACAAGCCCATGATGGCCAACGCAGCCCTGGAGGTATGGACCCTTATCCCATACAACCAGACTAAACACGCCTTCACTAGAGTTGAAGAATTCGCCAACCTCTGGAATATTAAACCGATCTTGAAACTTTTTCCAAATGTCTGGACGCAGTCCATTTCCATAAGCCATGCGCAGATTATGTTTTCGTTCAAGAGGGTGGGGAGGAGCATTCAACAGATAGCGAGCTGTTTCTCCGACATAAATGAACATGGTAGAGCCGGAGTCGTGAATGTCAGGCCAGAAATTTGAGACTGAAAATCGAGGAGTGATTGCAATGCCGACACCAGCCAGCAAAGCGCACGATGAAGTGATGACGCCCGTGCCGTGGTAAAGAGGCATTGGACTATACCAGCAGTCCACACCTGGCTTGGCCTCGAATGCTGGCTCAAGGTGGTTACCCAACAAATGGGTTCTGGAAACAAGGAAGGGACAACCTTTGGGTAGGCCAGTCGTCCCGCTGGTGTAGATCAAGCAGTATGGAAAGTCACCTTTCATGCCACTACGCCACCTATCCTCTGGGACGACCACAGGTCGTGACTTGATTTCGGCTTTCAAGGCCGTATCCAAGGTCACAATTCTAGCACCTAATGCTTCGATTTGTTGTCGACTCCCTTCTATTCTTCGTTGGCATGCATTGTCGGGGTCAACAATCAAAAGCCTTGTCTCGCACACAGCCAGACAATGCATCAATGCCTTGCCTTCGAGGTTGTAGTTGATGAATGCAGGAGCTGCTCCCATGCACAACGTCGCAAACATGATCATCAGAAACTCGGCACTGTTGTGGAGATACATGCCTACCAGGTCGCCTGGTTTTATTCCCTGGTCAATCAACCATTGGGCATATTGGGCGGTCTGATCGTGAAACTCTTGAAATGTATATGTGCCAGCTCTTGACCAGATGGCTCGAACGTTTGGTTGACGTTTGCATGTATCGGCCAAGATGTACCATGGTGACAATCGGTCGGCCTTGACAGCTTTTACATATTCCCTTTCGGCTTTCTTCAACTTTCGAATCAGATTGACCTCCTTTCTAATCTGGTACTTTCCGTCGAGATAGGCAGCAGCAGCCAGGCCACCGGCGGCGACAGCAGAAGCGACTTTGTCAATTGTTAGCATGTAGTTCACAGTAATGTATCCCACTAGACTTACCCAATGCCATGGCTTACGAAACTGTCCAACGTTAGCAGAGTTAGCACAAAACACAACGCCTGAAGCACTTTTCACTCGGAGACCTCAAGAAGGATGCGCCTAAGATGTCGCCGAAGTTCTATCCGGTTTCTATGAGCTCAGTGCTGGGAGTCTTCGCAGTCGGTGTATGAAAACAGCCGAGGCATCTATAGCTGTCTTCTGTCATTCGCTGTGATGTACTACTCACCCCACGTTTCGGAAATCAGCCGCACATCTGCTTTGTGGGCTGAGCAAGCCACGGCCATATTCGTACGAAATGGAGAGTACTGTAGAGCCGGCCGTACTTCTTCGATCCATAACAATACATACAGTACTGTACCTACCGCTTCGGTGGTTCGCCTGGTACTGGCTACCGATACTTGGCAATTGAGCCTTTGGCAACACAGCGATCGGTCTTTCCCTTTGTGTTAGCTCTTGGATGAACTATGATAATTTGACATCCTTTAATCTGAACTGGCAGCCTTTACTACACCACTATTTATCTCGACACCAGAAGTGTTCGATGGTGTTTGCCGACGTCAAGTTTTGCCGCAGAGATGTTCCCTGCTTGGGACAGGTTCCTACAAGATGACTACTAATCCGCCGTTGTAAGGCAGATAGCTGCATACAGAACAACTTCCAAAGTAGTGAACATTACCTGCTTCTTCCACCTCCACAATACCTCTGCATACTTCAGCTAAACATCATGCGGAGAGTTTTGAGCTTCACGACTCCAAGTCTCCAACTACAAACTTACGAAAAGGCGTGAAAGCCACTCCTGAGCTGTTCATCTCGGAGCACGATTGTGATAACCTTAACAGCTTTGTTTCTCTGGTAGATACAACCTCAACATGGCAACTGACAAGCTAGCAACCTGGGCCTCCAGCCTGGAATTTTCGTCCTTACCGAGTCCTGTTGTTGACGCTGCTGTGCGATCTTTTCAGAATTCCCTGGGCTGTATAGTGGGCGGATCCGACCATCCTACTGTTCAACGTACAATCCAAGGCTTGAAGTCGACATTCGGCCATGCAAAATCTTCCATATTCGGCCAGATCAACAAGACCGGCTCTGCAAGTCTGGCAGATATCTCCAATACAGCCTTGATTAACGGAATCGCGTCACACGTCCACGATTACGATGACACACATTTGCACACGGTCATCCATCCTGCTGGTGCTGTCGTGGTAGCATTACTGGCTTACGCTGAGAGTGAGAGCAGTCAAGGTAGGCCTGTGTCAGGAAAGAGCTTCATCACCGCTCTGGTAGCTGGAATTGAGGTAAGTCTGAGAGTGGGCAACGCAGTCTCGCCTAAACACTACTCCGAAGGCTGGCACATTACTGGTACAGTATCTCCAATCGCTGTTGCAGCAGCGTTAGCCAATCTACTACACCTACCACCAGACAAAGCAAACAATGCGCTAGGAATAGCCGCCACGCAACCAGTAGGAATCAGAATCCAATTCGGAACAGACACCAAAGCATTCCACGCTGGTCGCGCAGCTCAAAACGGAATGCTAGCCACTCAACTTGCACAAGCGGGATTCACCGCCGCACCAGATGCTCTAGAAGGACGCCGAGGTTGGGTAGAAGTCCTAGGCAACGGCTCAAACTCTCTAGATGAGCAAGTAACCCAACTGCTGAAATACTCAACACAAAAGGACGGTGACTCGCAAAGAGGCATCTGGGAGATCGAGAAGAACACATTCAAGCCCTTCCCCTGCGGCATAGTAATCCACCCCACAATAGACGCCTGCATCCAACTCCACAACGAACACAACCTGAGCTCTAACAAAACCACCCTCTCAAAAATCAAATCAATCCATCTAAAAGTCCACCCCCTTGTCCTCGATCTCACAGGCAACAAAACCCCCAAAGACGGTCTTGAAGCCAAATTCAGCGTCTACCACGGCGCCGCAATCGGGTTAGTTCTCGGCTCCGCAACACCAGCGGAATACGAAACGCACGTCGTGAACGATCCGGACGTCTTAGATGTCCGAGGGAAAGTCGTCGCAACCGTTGATGAGGGTATACGAAGTGATGAAGCTGTTGTTACTTTGACCATGCAAGATGAATCAAAGATCGAGAAACATGTCAAACATGCTATTGGCAGTCTGGCAGATCCGATGACGAACGAGCAGCTTAAGGAGAAGTTCGTAAAGCAAGTTAGCCAGATCCTTGGAGCGGCGGGAGCTAAGAAACTAGATGGTATGGCGTGGAATGTGTTGGAACTAGGTGATGTAGCTGGTATTGCGGAGGCAGGTCGGTAGAAAGATAAGGGATACTCAAGTCGGTAGATTGATAGATTGAGGTATTCACTACTTGTACTTGTACTTGTAGTACAGTACATATATTCGCAAAATGCTACAACTCATACCCTAACATCTATACACCTACACCTGCCTACAATATTCACACGAACCACTCACTCACTGCACTGCACACCAACCATTAGAAGCCCTATACCAACCACCTCCAGTAGATAGAGCTCAACTAAAATCTCTTTCCACCACCAACCAGCCAGCCAGCCCCCTCCCTCACATCTTCAATATATTGACTAGATACCTACTCAACTCAACACAGCACGCGCAACCCTTCCCTTCCCTTGCCTTCCACTTGTCGCGTCCCTCTCGTGAACAAACCACAGTTCTTGATACGGTGTCAAGCCACGTTGATTGCCAGCAGCTGAATGAATATCATTTGTTGATTGTGCGCGCATGTAAGGGGGATTCATGTATGGCTACTTACTGTATGTACAATAGGGGAGGTATTGAATACGTAGCCTTGAGATTGGATGATGTATGCATGTAGGGGCCTCTGAGATCAAAGGTACGTAGGTAGGTAGGTAGTATGGGGATTAGATGTGAGAGCTTGGCGGACTGGCTTGGTGCAAGCGAATGTTGCGCGGAAGTTGTTCAGGAATACTAGGTATATTACCATTGCGCGCCACTCAAGCAAATTCAGGTACTTGCAGTAGGGTAGGAGGGCAGGAACTGACGAACGCAATGAACGTGGGTGTTTTCGCTGGAAACTCGAAATGAGAACGACGCTTTCTATGTATGTATGCATATATGTATGTTATTGCACAGATGGTTGTGTACATCTACCTGATCCAACAATCCCAATGCAACGGACGCTGAATGCTATCTTTCTACACACGACTTTCCATTCACGCGCTGAGATCAAGACTTTTTACACAATGCCGTACATCCGCTTGCATACCCAGAAACATGCGATGGCGAAGAAAGTCAAACCAGCAACGACTAGGAAAAGGAACATGTTAGCTTCTGATGCGATCCAAGTAGGGTAGAGTAACTTACTTCCATAAAACCACCACAGGCTATCAACCTCTTGACCCGGCACCTTGACGTTCATACCCCACATACCACAAATAATGTTCATGGGCAAGACAATCGTACCCAAGACAGATAACTTATTCAAGACATCGCTCGTCTGTTCGGATCGTTCGTTCATTCTGATACTTACTTGCGCCAGATAATTGCTGTGCGCTCGGCTTAATAGTGTTTCGTAATGGCTGAGATTGGATGTCATGGTTAGAATATGGTCTTGGATGTCACCGAGGTATAGTCCGATTTCGGTCTTGGGAGCTACATCCCATTGCTCGTTGCAACGTTTTGCGAAACCTTTGATGACATCTGCTTTGTTGCCGAGTAGGCGGTACAGTGACATGACTTTCTTACGAGCCTCTCCGACACGTCGAAGCATGTTGTAACCACTAATATCCTTTTTCTTTTCTTTTTCTTCTTCGTGAACACTGGATTTGTCGTCGTTACCAGCTTGTTTACCAGTTTGTTCTTGGTTGAGGGCGAAGACACCAGGCTCGTAGTTCAGGATAGCTTCATCAATATCGTCGACTTCGACTTCGATGTTGTGAATCATGGGGACGTAAACATCAGTGATGTCGTCGATAATGGCGTAGGAAATCCAGTCGGCAGAGAGGATTAGATAGTCCTTAAGTTGGCGGATGCGGCGGCGAACGTTAGCTGGATGAGGAATTTGTGAGAAGTGGAAAGTCAGAATGCCGTGGCGAAACACTACAACGTAGACGTTGATTGGCTCAAGATAGTCCTCACTGTTGGTATCCTGTTCGAACGTGCGATAGTTGATGAAGTAATAGTTCTTGAAGAGTTCAACCTTCTCACGGGCTTCTTGCATCATGATATCCTCCGCTGTCAAGGCATGGATGCCGAATGCCTTGGAAAGAACACGCATCTCCTGATCAGTCGGAGACATGACATCGAGCCAGAATGTTGGTCGTGGTCCGTACTTTTTCGGCTTCTCCTTCTTAGTACTTTCTGCTCTCTGTGGTGTTTGTTCGCCTGATGTATGTGTAGATCGCGGCTTAGTGGAATCACGAGACTCATCTCCGTTTTTCTCGGATCGAATAGAGCTGATACGATCAGGTTCTTGTGACCGACTTCGGGGAGGTTCATTCACTATAGAGTTAAGACGGCTGATACCGTCATTCTCGTCGGTGGGCTGCTTTGGGCTGACCATACCAGACCATTGTGCTCCTTTTGGTTGTGCTGGTATCTCATTATCAGACTCGCTACCACTAGATTCTTCTAACTCCGGCGGATCAGGAATGAAGAGTTCCCTGAAACTGCCACCTGGTGGTACTAGCTCGGAAATAGTCTGAGCATGTATCGTGCCTTCGAATTCCTCGTTGAAGTAGGTATATCTGAAAGGCGCAGCCTCTTCCTCACGATGCCAAGCACTAGGTTTAGAAGGTCGAAGTCTACCTTCGACCAAGACTGGCTCATGAACTCGCTGAGCTCGTCTTTCGCCGGCAGCACGCTCTTCTTTTTCTTCACGAGACCATTCATCAAGCACCCAAAGCTGGGGCCACTCTCTCTTCTTTCGGCGTCGGCGTTGAAACAAGTCGTCATCCCGCGTGGTAATTCTATCAAAGTCGTCTTCTCCCATTTCAGACAAGGCTTCAGGTGGGAGACAAACATCCATTTCACCACCACCAAAAGTCATGTTTCTCTTGGACCTTGAAATGCCATCTGGATTCAAGCGTGGGCTAGGAGGGGCAGAATTTGATTCACCCTCAAGTATTTCCTGTCTATCGATATCGATCAGGGCGTCCCGAGATCTTGGTTTGTTGTTTCTGGAGCCATCGGGTGACCTGGCGAGGAAGTCGGGTTCTGGCATCATGGGGTCGTCTATGGAAGCTTTAACATGGGGACTACCAGGTACCGAGGGAGGATTGTTGATATTGTAGCCAGGGTCATCATAATACTTTGGTAATGAATGGGAACCGCCTTTGTTGTTCTTCCTTCTGTTATGGGAGGATTTGCTAGATCCCCGAGTATTGGAACGGAAGAGACCGTAACCGCTATGAGCTGGGCTGTGGTGTCTAGGCGGAATGGGCATGAGGGGAGTACGATCATTTGCCTCTTCCTGATCTGAACCTTCATCATCGCGGTATCTTTCTCTTTCACTTGTTCGACGTGAGGGATGGTAGCGAGCCTGTTGTATTAAGTCGGAACTGCGCTGTCGACCTGCCGCCCCCATACCAGCTTTTTGTGCAGCGATTGGATTCAGTCGGCTTTCTCTTCTTGTCCTCATAGGTTGCTGATAGCGATGATCAAGCAAAACATCACTGTCCAAGCTCTCGTGGCTTCGATTACGCCTTTTATAGAAGGAATCTCCAGGTCGAACAGGTGAAGTGTCATCAGGCTCTTCGGCCATATCGTCCTCAGCTTCACGCATAGCATCCATATTGCTTGTGATACCCGATGCTTCGGACGGTGGTGCAGCAAAAGACTGGCGTCGGTTCCTTCTTTTCTTTCCACCACGATGCTTCCTCTTTTTGGGAGGTTTTGTTGTGTCACCTTGATCGCCAGTCACAGTAAGGCTTGGTCTTGTGACCGATGATTGAGGAAGGCCATTCGAGTTCAGTGTGTCGCGTGCCTGGGAATTCGATTGTGGTTGGGCATTTTGAGGAGGGGGCAAAGGCTGCATGTTACTGAATGAACTTTCCTGAATATTCGCAATAAAGTCTTCAAGCAAAACAGCAGGCTTGTAGGATGCTTCAGAATTCTCGCGACAGCAATATCAGAAGGCTAACGATTATTTAGAACAAGGACCGACTTGCAGATGGCAGAGATAATGACAGTCCGCGATTAAGAACGATTCAATGTGCTGTAATGAAGAAGGATGATAGGCTCTTCTTTGAATATTCGCCTTTGACAGCCTTCTCCGAGAGGCAGCGATGACGATACAAAAAATGCCAGTGAATGGAGCTTGAATTACTACTCCACATACGAGGTGTGTGTGGCTTCATCCGCCGTAGTCGTTTCTTCTGATTGGCAAAGTAAGGACTACTTCAGCCACGCTGGAGGGTCGCCAGGAACAAGGAACGGGGAGCCGGCTACCATTCGTCGTGATACCCTGCCGTACTACTGTACTACACTTTGACCATTAACGACATATTGCAGACATAGAAGAAGTTGTTCTCCGTACTTGAGTATCATAACAGAAGTTTACTTACGGTATGACTTGTAGTATATTCAGTCAAAAGCTACATGCAGGCTGGCATCAGAATCGGATTTGGGCCACTGCTGTTGTACTACACTTGGATTCTATCTTTCCACCCACAATCCCGTGCCTGACGATCAATTCAAGAACAATCCGACAAAATCAAAACTTACTTGTCATAGGAATCGAGATACGTGATTGGTCGGGACCACTGAATTTGGACCTCAACAGAAAATTGTGCACAGATGATATCCTCTAACGGAGCCTTTCTATCTTCACCGCACCATCATGTTTCACCCTTGCTATGATACCTATATTTTGACCGCCTTCCTACTGTACGGTCCGGGCGGAATTCTCGCTTTCCACGTCAATTCAATACGGGTACACGATCCACCTACTTCACCTGGATCCAATGTAACGAAGTACCATTCAGTCTTCACATGTGCTTCATGCCTCAAATCCTCCACAACCTCTAACCATCCGATCCAGTCTTATCCATCTCTTCGCTACCCACCGCGGTTTGAGCCCACTCGGGGGTATCTTCCAGCACAATGTGACATTTCTATTGGATCCTATTGATTACCGATATTGCAATGCTTATCTTCATTCTTCCATGTGCCACTGTGCATACTTTCAGTCGATGCAAACCCTGATTCAAACCTCCATTTAGATGCACTTTCTTGCATACTCAATTTTGCCGAGTTGTGTTTGCACCTATCATCTTGGTTGCTGCTTTCAAGTGAATCCGCCGGCTATAGCAGCCTCAACGCCTCCTAAGGATGTGTTCATGAACCTGAAATCCACTTCACATTACTGCGTTTTATCTTATTCTTGTCTTGCTTTTTCCCGCCGTTTCTTTGGTTTTTATACAAGGACATACTGACCGCAGAGGATTCTTTGCGGGAGCTTTCCACAACCATCCAACACTGCAGTCATGGCTCCATCAGCAATCGCTATTCCACCCATTACAGAAAAGATGTTCCCAAGGCCATCACTACCACGGACAGCCACCGCAAACATGGGCACGAAAAGGAAGATAATATGCTTCTCAGGTTGATATACACCTACCTTGACTGGTTGACCACTAATGAATGTACAGATTTTGATGGCACAATTTTCATGCAAGATACTGGCCATCAACTCTTCGACAATTTCGGTTGTGGTCCAGACCGCCGTGCTGTCCTCGCAAAACAACTGGAGTCTGGAGAACGGACATTCAGAGAGGTCTCTGATGAGCTGTACTCCTCCCTCAATGTCCCTTTCGAGGATGGATTTGAAGTTATGAAGTCTGCCCTCGATATCGACCCAGATTTCGAAACTTTCCACGAATTCTGTGTCAACAACAACATCCCCTTCAATGTCATCTCTGCTGGTCTGAAACCCATGCTGCGAAGAGTTCTTGACCACTTCATTGGAGAGGACATGAGTAAGCACATCCAAATTGTCGCCAACGATGTGAAAATCACCAAGACCGAAAATGACGAGCACAACTGGGAAGCAGTTTGGAAACATGATAATGATCTAGGTCATGATAAGGCTGTCAGCATGCAAGAAGCTCGCCATGTTGCGGAGCTCGAGGCGGACAATGGCACCATTCCCATGATTGTCTTCATCGGTGATGGTGTTTCTGACTTGCCTGCTGCTCGAGAAGCTGATGTACTCTTCGCTCGACGCGGACTCAAACTTGAGGATTACTGTATTGAACACAACATCAAGCACATCGCATTCGACACCTTCGCAGATATCCAGAAAGAAGTCACCAAGCTTGCCAAGCTAGACGAAGAGAAGACCAAGGGTCGTGGTCTCCCATCTCTCTTCAATCCTCGTGCCAACCTCTGGAGAAGAGCCAGCAGCAAGAACGCTATCCCTGTCTTCTCTGCACTTACCCCGAGAAGGGAGGACAAGGCATTTCTGTGGCCGGAGGTATTCACCGAGCCTGTACCTATTATGGTTGCAGAAGCGGCTCCTGTTGCATAAGGTCATTCACAGATTTCAATCACATTCTTGCTTCACAGCTATTTTCATGCTTATGCTTATTCTAGCTACGGAGTTTCTACGCATACGATTGTTGTTCTGACTTGAGGCAACCACGGGTCTTGGATGAGACGAGCGATGATGACCAGTGATGCACCAAGACTTTATCCACAGAGGATATCACCATAGACCTTCATAGACGATAGATAGATACCCGTATTATTCCGTATAAATGCCGTACTTTTGCAAAACTCACATCATACCATAACGTCTCGTAAGTGTATCAACAGCAGGAGCACTTTAGCAGACGGAGAAACACCGAATTTTAAAATGGAGGTGGTTCCACACTCTTAGACCCTAAACCCTAATTTGAACAACCACCCATTACCCGAATTGAATCTTCAATATACTCGAAGCTCTGTCAATAAAACGAGAGTTTGAGACCGTCAGTCAAGTACTATATCATGATATGATAGTTGAGATTGCTGTAATGAGCTTTCCAGGCACCCAACCCTCATTCATAGCCCATAACACCTAAGCACATATTTTCACATCTAGATGAATATTTTTTGATGCTCTCGGCGTGAATCTCAGTGTCAATCCACCACACCAAGCATATCAGCCACTCACACAGCCCACAACAATACAACACGCAACACACCGCCACCCTCGTCCAAACAAACAACCTAACCTGAAACCATGACCACTCTTCCCCCAGCATTCCTCAAAAAGAAATCTCAAATCCTCTCCTCAATATCAGCGCCTACCTCAACCGACTACACTGACAAATCCCCCAAAGGCACCATAGACACCGAGATCATTGATCTGATATCCGAAATCAATACTTTGGACAATTACGTAACGACAAGCAGTTGCGCCGGTCGAGCTGCCGTTTTCGTCGAGGGGTATAAGGCACCACCACCACCACCACCACCAACAACAGTATCAACAGCAACGACAACAAACCACATATCCGGATTCAACGCCTCTACAACTACAACCACCACCAACAATAACACCACCACTACAACAGGCCCAGGCGGCAAAGGCCCCGGAAACCGTTGGCTCTACGTCTCCCACTCCCCCGTCCCACTCCCACCAGACCCTAACGACCCATCAACCCCATTCCACAAACTATTCAACCTCAAACACCCCTCCCCCTCAACACCCTCATCGCCATCACCGAAAACATGCCCCACAGACCCAAACACACGCCTAATAAAACTCACTTTCTCCCCGCTAATCCTCCATATTCTATGCTCTTCACTCCACGCAGCACGCCCACTACTCGCAGCAGCTATAAACGCCGGTTTTCGCGAAAGCGGCGTACAAAGTCTCCGCTCTTTGGACTCTGAGTCCTCATCTTCGTCTTCCAGACAAGCTGACGCGCAGAATCAAGGGCAGGGTAGTGGCGTTATGCTCGCGATTCGTACGGCTGGCATTGGCTTTGAAAGCGTGATCGGCTGGGTCGAAGAGCGTGAGACAGAGACTGGAGAAGGGAAAGAAAAGGACGAGGTATATTATAGTTGTGTGGCTGAAGAAGTGCTGGCGCTGTTTGTTAACGTTGTGAATGCGCGGTTTGAATTTAATGGGGAGAGGAGGGAGCGGTTGAGGGGGGAGATTAGGGGTATGTCTGTATCTGTGGAGATGGATAGGGATGGGAATGGTGGGGCTGCATGGGAGGATAGGGATGTTAGGAGGCGGAGGAAACGGGAGGAGGGGTTGCGGGTTAAGGAGATGAGGAATGGAGGTGGGGAGAAGGAGGAGAGCAATGGTCATGGAGATGGGGATGAGGATGGCGATATATTGGGCGATACCACAGCCTTCTTCCTCAACGGGCCATGACACAATCTAACTGTCCTCCCGCGCGGGCAAGCAACCAAAGACTACAAAACCCCAACCCTACAACACCGCCTTCACCTTCCTCCCCCTCGCCATGAAAGGCTGCCTCACCACCGTTCCCCTTATAGTGATCGTACTCTCAAAATCCCAAACCCCTATATCCTCCAACCCCGTCCCCCCAAACAGCGCCCTAACACCCTCCTCCGTAAACCCATGATGCGCAATCGTATTAATCGCCGGATGAGCCCCCAAATCCTCGGGGGCATGACTCTTAAAATCAATGATCATCAACACTCCCCCCGGCCGCAAGCGCTCGACTAATCGGCGCGTTACGAGCGGGAGGTCTTCGAAGTGGTGGTAGCCGCCGCTTACGGCTATGAGGTCGAAGTTGTGGAATTGTGGGGAGGAGAGGGAGGGAGGTGGGCCGGCGGGGTCGAAGAGGTTGGCTTGAAAGGCTTGGGCGTTGATTTTCTCACTATTGTCGGCATTGTTGGAGGAGAAGCGTTCGTTGTATTCCTTCACCATATTTGGGCTTATGTCCAGGCCTACGAATTCTGTGGCACGCCCGGCGAGGATGGCGGTTATTGTGCCGGGGCCACATGCGTAATCTAGGACTCGTAGTTGTTTTTGTGGGGTGGTGGTGGTGTTGTTGTTATTGTTGTTGTTGTCCGGAGCTTCGAAAGTTGTTGACGGGTCGAGAAAGTCAACGCCGATTTTGGAGAGGTTGTTCAGGATGAATTCGTTGATTTTGTTGATGAAGTCGCCGAATTGTTGTTGTGTGTGGTCTGAGGTGTAGGTTTTTGCGACTTTGCTGGTTGGGGAGTGTTAGAGAGTGGTTATGTTTTTATGGATGGATAAGGTACGTAGTTCAATGTGGTGGGAGGTTGTGTGTTGAGTTATGGGTGTACTTACTCCCAATGTGCTATGTTTCTGTCATTATGGGACATGTCATGGTGATGATGTTCGTGATGAGCGTGGTTTTGGTCTTCTGAAGCCATGCTGAGATCGTGACCGCGAGGTGTATTCACTTCCTGTCTAATAGTAAACAGTATGTGTTTATGTGCTTTCTTGTGCTAGGATTTGCTTTCTATAAAGTTTATCTGTGAGGATGTTGCTGCTTATATGCGTTATGGTACTCAAAATCCGGAAACATTGTTCATGTCTTGTGTACGGAGAGTTCTTCAGAAGTTGCCGTTCTTGAACTGATTCATCACGCATTTCCATCTCGACTTAAGTCAACGATAGATTCTCGCACACATTCTACAACCTCATACCACTTGATTATTACGTTACGGAAACTTTCTAAGTGCCATATCAATAATCTCCGTGTCTATGGGAGTCATAAGTTGAGGTGTTCTTGGTAATCAAAAGCTGATATGATGTCATCAATTAACGCGTCTGCGACGCGCTGAGGACAATTCGAATACGTCCAAACGTGGCGAAAGCAGGGGGCCGGAGCGCCGACGGTGTTGGGGGTGTAGAGCGTACCACTCGACTCTGCTTTCGCCGGTGTGAGGAGAGTTCCTAAGCAAGATAAAGCTGGTGCCACAGGAAATGCCAAAAAGGAAGTCCGCTGTTGCGGCTTCGACACCCTCTTCGACAAAGAAGCAGAAGCGCGAAATCGTAACAGCTGCAAAAGTCACCGTGACTGACGACACGACGCCTCGCGCAAGTTCCTCTAACCGACCTCGAAGAGCTGCTTCAACCCATACTGCTCCAAAGCAAAGCAAGTACTTTGAACACTCCGAAGAGGAAGAAAGTGGAGACGAGGCATCTGAATCTGGTTACGAAGATGAAAATGGTGTTGAATCACAACAGTCGGATAACAACATTGAAGAGGATGATTACGATTCAGACGAAGAAGAAAGGAAGCCCGCGAAAAGGGGTCGCAAGTTAAACTTGAAAAAGGATGCAGTTGCAGAAGTACTTGAAGGAAAAAATGACCTTTGGCGCGAGGGTGTGAAGACTGGCTTAGGTCCAGGACACCAAGTTTTCATTGCCAAGCCGAAAGCAAGAGGGGATGGAGGCATTCCATATATGCCTGAGAAGATACATCCCCATACCATGGAATTTCTGAAAGATTTAAAGAAGAACAACGATCGAGTATGGTTCAAAGCCCACGATGCTGACTATCGAGCGTCGTGGAAAGACTTTGAATCGTTCGTCGAGACGTTGACGGAAAAGATCGCTGAAGTTGATGAAACAATACCCGAGCTTCCACCAAAAGACTTGGTGTTTAGGATATATCGGGATGTACGTTTCTCATCTGACCCAACTCCTTACAAACCTCGTTTTTCTGCTGCTTGGTCGCGCACCGGGAGAAAGGGTCCTTATGCGTGTTACTATATTCAAGTCCAACCAGGTGGCAAGTGCTTTGTTGGGTCGGGTCTTTGGCAGCCAGAAGCAAGACCAATGGCCTTGCTGAGAACTGATATTGATCAACAGTCAGCACGCATCAAGTCTGTATTGACAAGTCCGGGAATGAGGAAGCACATTTTTGGTGGTATTAGCAAGGACACGAAGAAGGCGATCCAAGCGTTTTGTGATCAAAACAAAGCAAACGCGTTGAAGACGAAACCTAAGGTAAGCCATTAGATCTGACTGGTCAAGGTGCTCATCATCAATGCTCCTCTGACCGAAAAGCCGGCATCGATTCTAACAAACAAATCTAGGGCTACGAAGCTGACAACCCTAACATCGATCTTTTGCGTTTGAGGAACTTCACCATTGGTGCAAATATCTCGGACGATGTTATTATTGGCCCTGGAGGACTCGATCGGATCATGGAGCTAGTTTCCATTATGCAGCCTTTTGTAGGTTCTCCTCTTGCATTGCATGTTGGGCATCTTTGCATCATCGCTAACCAATAATTGCCACAGGTATCGTATTTGAATAGTGTAGTAATGCCAGACGACGAAGCAGCGGACGATTCAGATGACACGTCAGATGAAGACAATGCGTCCAGTGAATAGGTCTGTCAAGCGCTGCATGCAAGGATTGCCGTTGCATCAAGATGTCTAGTTTACAGCTTTCGGCATAACCGTGCTGGTACCAGTCATCTCGCCAAAGAATTCCATACGTAAATCCTCCTGAAAAGGAGCTAAATGGTGGTTACTGTGAGCAGCCATGATCGGCCAGCTGGTTCAACTGGGAGATTAGAAACGGGCCCGAGCCGTGGCGACGTGCAGGTGTCTCAGCGCATGTGACTTTGACGCTATCTTAGCAGCACCTCCGCTACAACGCTAGCTCAGCGCCGGATAGAAAGATGGGTTGGGCCTAGGCGCCACCATGCTAACCGTGATCATGGGGTTGGCGCTGCGACGACGGCTTGCCAGCGGCCTCGGCATTTTTACCAGTCTCCAGATCGCTTACACCGTTTGTGGTTACACAGCATGAATGTACAGTAAAGTACAGTAGTTGGTCCATGCCTAGTGGGCACATCAAAGAAGCGGAAGGTGCCGTGCCGTCTTGAGCGTTTGGTGCTGATAACTTGCTGCTGGAACATCGAAAACATTTTGTCACACAGAAATGTCGTCTCACCAGCTGCTTCCACGATCATTTTGCTGATCAGCCAGTATCGAGATGTGCTGTGGATATGTGGCTTCGTTACGATAGTCAATATGACACGTATTGTCAAGGTATTTCCCTCATGGGAAGGCATACACTTTCGACAGCCAAGGGTCAGCGATTGGTAAGGTCGTTTAATTGATGCGCGGCAACCGGGAGCGTTTGATAACGCATCGATATGCCATGCCAATGCAGTAACACTCTACACCACTGTACGCCGCTTTACCTGGGTGTTTGTTGAGCTATGGTAAGCAGGAAGTCATGTTGTCACACCGCTTCCCTAGCTTATCCCATTCTTGCTTCCTGGTCTTGATCACATGGACAACAACACTCGGATGTTTGCTTCGCACTACTTTAGGCGAAGTGAAAGATGGAAGCCACTGCAGCATTTGGCTTCATCCGTGGACATGTTCGATCCTTGTTATTGATCAAGATAATCACCCACTCCTTGATACGTATTGTTATCGTTGTAAGTACTGTAAGAACGTTGGTGCAGACCAGTCCTCCGTGTCATCCGCATGCATGAACAAGGAATCATGTCTGACTGCTTCTTGTGGATCCATCGTTCTGTAAACAATACCGAGTACAGAGAGATGGAGTATGTTAAGGGGGTTTTGGATTCAACGGCAAGGGAAGGCGGCACAAGGCGGGCTGGCACGCCCCGCTCGCTTCATGCACATCTTACTTTGCCCTCGTGAATGAAGTATCCTACAAGCTGGCTGAGTTCTATATTTCCTCTTTTCACAACTCGTGCTCCTCGTCAGTACAGTAGAATGATCTATCCAGAATGAATTGTCTGTTGGTTGGAGACGAGTTCAAGTGTATCGAAGCTCAGAAGTAAGTGGGATGACTCAACTAAGTATCGTGACCTGGCTTGACCTCCCGTGATCCTGGACCGGCTGCACATAACTGTGCAGTATTGTGTGTCAAGATCGTCGGATCAGGGATATGAAGAGTGGCTCCCAGTTCGAATCAAGCTTCTTGTGAACAAGCCTATCAAACATGGGAGCGTTGACCATCTTTATCCGCGATTTGCCTGGTCTTTCGGTTAACGGATACCCAGCCCTTGTCATACACAAAACTTTCAAGCTTCCCTGCGTGGTGAGTACTGCACAACAAGGTGCAATTCGCCGGGCGACATGCTACTTCAAGTCGTTGCATCAACCATGTATGCAGAGCTGCAGCATACGTCCTCTAGCTTAGCATTGCATGTTGCATGAGCAGGATTGTTTTCTGCAACTTCGTAACGTAGCTCCAAAGATCGTCGTAAACAAGTCGAACACGCAGCCAATACCCACCGTCTGTCATGGTGCAGAACTAGGCACGGCTAGTGCGGAACACGGGACGAGGGAATTTGCGTTGTCGGTTCCCTTTCCGACCCCGGTTGATCGTCACTTCTGGCTCAAACGATGGCACTGATTCACGTTGAGTGGCTGGTCGCTTCATGCGCGATAAACTTCGTGGACGCTCATCGCGAACGATTTGGCTGTTGCGTGTACTGGACTGTACTGCAGTGAGTCAGCCAAAGACCGTAGTAGTTTGGCAGCACACATTTCCGTGACTGGATGAATGAATGCGAGGAATTGACTCGGACTTCTGCTGGCTCGCTTGCAATACGTGCTAGGCGAGAGTGCTGTTCATGGCAACTGACCCTTTTCAGGCCTGTGTGAAACCTCATGTTATACCACCTCATGAAGTAGCTGGAGATGTTCCCGTTCTGGTGCGTGTTTTCTTCAATAAAAGCTGGGGAGTGTCATGAAATCAATTTGCAATATTCGGATTTCAATGCTCTCTGTTGCCGGACAAGCAGATAGCATTAACGGGCAGGGTGAAACTCTAGGTTCGGCACTTGTCACCTGCGGAAAGCCAATGACTTGCATGCGAGGTTTAGGCTTGTTCCAGGCGGCCATGTCCTAGACATGCCCACTACAGAACCGCGATATGCCCCTCTTTGCGCGCCATACCAACGATCTCGTCATCACTGACCACCATCCTGCGCTTGAACTTTTTTGCTGTATGGGTTCACATCGATAAGGAAACCTCTGGTCGGACATAGGAGATCCGCAGTATTGATAGATGACTTCGGAGTAATATACTGCACTCGTTTGACACCCGGTCTCGCAATAAGCAAGCCGTGATCGAAACAGGAACTGGACTATTGGTCTCCTCTATTGTCTACGATCGCGGCACGGCACCTGCACTGGCGCCATGGATCGCGGCACTTCTGCAGTCGTGTGAACCAAGCGGGAATTCGGACAGGAAGAGGTGTATTGTATGGCAAACGTACTGTGAGTTCGTCTTGGCCACTGGCTCGTGGATTACTCAACTTGGAGATGAAAAACTCTGAATGATTCAATGGGTATATTGTGTAATGCCGTAGACGTGATCGAGGAACATCATTGCTCAACCATAGAATCCGCTTCAGAGGCCAAGCGAGGCGGCTTCACGAAACATGCTCCTCGTTATGCAACCAAAACAGTTCCTGTGGTGGAGCATCAACGTTCTGCTGAAGCAACCTGCACCTGCACCTGCACCTGCACCTGGGCAATCGAACGGACAAGGGCAAGACAGGCAAGGACTGTTCACGCTAAAGGCCCGGCTTGCTGGATCAAACGCTACTGCCCACGCTATCGGTGCCTCGGACTGGGACTCGATTATGGATCTCCCACGCTTTCCAGAAAGACCGCGTTGCCCCATTTTTTGCTCGTCCGACTGCTGCGACCCGGACAGACCGCACCCAAACAGGCATTTCCTCGTACTTTTTAGCTTCTGTCACACAGGCTTGGTCTGGCACTTCGACACTAGCCCGTCGGCACTAAAAAGAGCCTACCGCGCCGCTTATCCTGGGCGCGCGGACACTCGATTCTATCCGACCCACCCCTCTTGCTTGGTCTCTGCAAAGCACACCAATCACCAATGTAATCCTCGCCTGTTCAGCTTCTTCGTCAAGTCGCCAATCCGCGCGGCCCTGCTTCACCTTCTTGTTCCACATCATTCACCCACCCTTACAGTTCTTAATCAACCACTCATATCCCACCACTTCACTTTCGCCTTCTTCTCACGCCTTCTCACCTGAGGTCAGTGTCAAAATTTACGTCTCACTCGTCACACTTCCTCTACCGCATGGAAACGCAAATACCCGGTTCTTTTGTCCATTCAGCCAGCAACTGTGTCAGCACTTGAAGTAACTAGACTCTGCTGCTTCCGGCCGTCCTACCTCTCACCTCATCTATCTCAAACCTCGACACTCTGTGTTTTTGCGTTACGTCGAGGTTTTTTGCGTTCGTACATCCGCCCTGCTGGTTCGAGGGTCGCTTTCATTCTGTCGATAATTTAGTCTTACCAAGACTACCACAGCACAACGTCGCACAGACCTCGGTGCTTCCCCACTGCCAGACGATCCTTACTTCATCCCTTGTCACTTGTCGGCCACTTCGGTTCGTCCCTGTCCGTGTGTAACCAGCCTGTATCAAGGAACCATCAACTCGTGTCTGAACGTCCAAAGGAAGAAATTGGGATCAATAATGGCACAAATCGCAGATCCAGCAAGACCTGCATACAACGCCCAAGACTATCAAGCTTACCCACAACATTCTCCTCCTCCGCGACACGATATGCCTAGGGATGATAGCAGGGGAACATATCCCCCACCAGATATGGCAAGGCAAGGGCAATATCCGCCTGCACCTTCACCATATCCTCCGCCGCAACAGTGGGCTGGTCAACCACCGCAACAGCAACAATCTTATCCTCACCCTCCTCCGCCACATCACCCTTATGTAGGATTCTTTCTCTCCATCGCGTGATCGAACTTGGCTGACACTGATTATAGGATCCGCATCACCAATATCACTACCCCCAACCATCACCGGCCCAGCCAGGTCAAGCGATGCAGCCGGATCCGTACCGTCTGCCTCCTCCGTATCCGCCCCATGGATACTATCCCCCACCAGCTTATCCTCCTCAGCCAACTCCGGCTCCCAGACAGCGTACTGCAATTGCCTGCAAGTATTGCAGAAAGAGAAAGGTAATTGCCCCCATATCAAAATCGGTTCAATTGTCACGGCATACTAATCAGAAGTGAAGATCCGCTGCTCGGGCTACGATAGCTCCTCCGATGGTCGCTGCCAGAACTGCGTCCGTTTCAACCAGCAATGTCTCTTCCATCCGGTTTCTTCGCAAGCTGCCTTTGTGCCAGCTTCAGCGCTCTACGGGCCAAATGCCGGGCGTGCTCCAATTGCTGGAGCAGACGGTTCACAAAACCAGAATGGGCAACATGCGCCGCCACCAATGCTTTACGGTGCTCATGGACAGCCACTTGGCCCGGCCGGACCGGGCGGTCAACCTCAGTACAGTTATCCACCTCCAGCACAGCATGCTCCTCCACCAAACTACCCTCCTGGACCGTATGCAGCATATCCGCCCCCTAATTATGGTAACGCCCCACTTCCGCCTCTCAGTGCGCCAGCACCACATTATGACCAGCAGCTTCAAGCGCCACCACCGATATCTAGTGAGCATTCTGATCGTGGAAGTTTGAAGAGAGGACCCCCTGATGATGATCCTCACAACGAGCATAATGGCACTCCTCATTCCCCTCATCCGAATACAAAGCCGCGTCGCGGTTACGAGGGACGTACTAGTGGTAGCTTTGAATACCCCAACGGAGCAGCTTCTCCAGCAACATCGACTATGAGCTATCAGTCATTTCCTACCAACAACTATAGTAATGGGGCTCAGACAGTCAAGGGAAACAACTCGCCACCTCAAGGATTGACACCCAACTCAATTCACAGTATGCATTCTCCGCACACCAACGCTGTGGACAACAAGACACCACCACCAGGTCAACCCGGTTCTGCAGGCTCTTCCCAGAATGGACGCAGCGGCATGAAAGTGCATGAAATGCTAGGAACTCCTAATCACATGCCAGGACGTGAACCACATGACCAGCGAGGCAAAAGTGACAACGAGATGCTGAGCAAGCTTGACGGGAAGAAGTAGAACAACTTTCGAACACCGAACAAACCATATCAATAGCAGCGGTAGTATGCATACCGCTACGAACTTTCTTTGTGTTAAGAGTACGACATATATCAACGGGGCAACCCAAGATCACTTTGATTACCACGGTTCCACCAATAATCGAATATTGAGGTGAACAACAAAATGGGCAGGTTGTTTGAACACTTTGCGCACCAGAGATTCCCCACAACATGAAACGCTATAATGGGGAGGGACTATTGAATTCCGCGTTCTGAATCATCACAAACAAAGATGGATAGGGTGGCTGTCTGATTTTTTCATGAGATTTTTGCAAAGTCTAGCTTTGGGTGGTTATTTGATTTTCTGTTTACTAAGCATACATGTACTCTAGCTGGTGTGGAAGGCCCTGCTACCAAGGTTTTGCCTCTTTGTTCAAGGACAGAAGGTGATTCCACGACGCGTTGGCGGGCATCTCGCATCATTGTCACCGTCCATAAATACACTCGTTCGGACCTGCCTCATTGTATCAAAGATCCAGTTTTGCTCTTTCCTAATTAACTCCACCTGAATGCTGACAAGATAGGATTGCGTTGATTATCTCTCCTTGACAGCTGTTCTACAGCAAGCTACTAACTACTCACCTTCTTGAAGATCGCCAATGCATAATATCTGGAAACTCTCTCAAGCATCAAGTTCCAATCAGCCAGCGTACCATCGAAATCAAAGCCATTTCTTTAGCATTTATTGTCCGTATCCTCCGTACCGGCCGTGGCGATCAGGTCGGCCGTGTCGGGGCTTTCCGTCCCCAATTCTGATACTGGTAATTTATGGAACTTTCCGGACATCCTCACCGTTACAGTATCGATAAGTTCAATGCACTCCGGAGTACCAAGTAGATTCTTTGACCATGACGACAGTGCGGCAGTGAGAGTTCAGATGGTGATGAAGGTTGTTACATTCACTAGCGTTGTGTGACAAGAGGAGTTTCGGTAACCTATCACATGCGACAATCTCAACACTGGAATTCCGCCAGTCAGAGCAATGCTGATACCCTCATTTCTGTTTCCTGAGAATGGAGCACGAGACCTGAAGGCAATGCGAGCGAGGGTGAGCCCCTCAATTTGGTGGCATGGCCTTGATTACTGTGCAATATTTTCCTCACCTGCCACTTTGTCACTCAGCTGAACCCCTGGCTCGACTCAGCAAAAGTCAATTTCGCCGTCCTCCGACTCTGTTGGTCAGGAATTAACGGAACTGTTGGAAACAGGGAAATGCATCTTCATATCACACTATCGCTTACGCGTAGCGCTACTACTACAGTACAGTACTTGTCGACTCGGTTGTGTGAAAAAGGCGAAGCGCCCTTGGCCACCGCGTGAGAAAGTCACCTGGTCTTCCTGACCAGCAAACAGCAGGCACGGACCGCTGCAGGGATCTACCTTGTTAACACCCAAGCCGCGCTCCGTGATGCAGAATCATGCTTACAGAGTCGTGGGAGTGCTCGTCTCCTACTTCTTCGTTCAACGTCAGTCTTTATACATACAGTACAATATTTGCACTTCATAGCACATCAATGTTCCGGCAAATGCTGATGATGACCGTCCTCGATCTGTTCAAACTTGGCCAAATTGGCTGTTTGTACCATGGACCATCTATCTACGCTACACCGTATACCTAATATGGATGTGTCGACGACTTGCCCTATCTGGGAGGAAGATGCTTCCATTCTCCACCAAAATTTGTACCTCAAGCTCTAAGTAGAAGGAGCTGGACGCTACCGCACAGACGAACTATTAGCTTCTACAAGATTGTCTCCAACATGTGCATACTTTGAAGGTCGTTAGCAAACCTAAAAAGATTGCAACCGAAAGCCTGTCGATGTTGACCACGTCGACAAGCATGCAGTGTCTGCGAAAGCATAACCTGCAGCATCGGGACAGTCCTTGTGACTTTGTTTATTACCAGGCAGTCCCCAGATGTCAAAAGCTACAAATACTTCAACATGCAAGATATGCACGGAGATTTGATCCAAGTAACAGTAGATCACACATGGCCCGCTCTTTAGTTCCATCGGTATTTGTTTCTTGGGCAAATTTTGCATGACAGCTTTGAGCTTTGCGCTTTACGCTTTAAGCTTGGATACGTACCCCAGAAGACATGCTATCCTGGTCGATCAGAAACTTACGTGGTTCAGATCTCATACAACAGTGGGGCTTGATGGATTGTTGGCTTCAGTATGTATGGCTGCCATTATGAAGTTGATCTTTCTATTCGTATCCAATATATCGCTGGTTACATAGGTCCACTAACCGTCTGAATAGGTATCCTTGGAGTGACAGAAAGTGACATCGTATGCACCGAAGTGCCGAAAGCAACAAAAAGAAGCATCTCAAAATGTGGTCACACAACTTAAACGAATCATCGATGCTTGCCGGAGCCCGGGCTCATGTAATAGGGGTGTCAACGATGAGACGCCGCGACCGAGACGAGCCCGAACTTAGTTCAGCTTTATAGAGCTTAGTGATCTATCAAGGTGCCGATACACCAATGCAACCGCTGAAGCATCAGCACCACTGGAGGAGCCGCAGCATCTACCACTTCTGGTGTGGCCATCTACCTTTCATTCGAGTTCCTACAGTCCTACTCTCATATATCTAAATATAAAGAGACAATTCTGTCAGCTGTCACGACTACGCACCTAAAAGCAAAACAAACGGTCCACAGTACTCAGACGTTTCCAAAGCATGAACCAAAGCTGGAATTTACGCTCGACCAGAGGCTAAACATGACTTGCTTCTGGCTTCTGGCGTCGGGCATTTTCAAGGGGGAAGTTGCTTGTCTGATTCTGAACAATTTTCTGTCATGGTACAGTAAGTTACGGCACGCCTGGATCGTCCGTCGGACCACATGACTTGACGTTCATGCGAGTTCAGAGCGAGGCAAATCCTGGTCTGGCGTGCATAATCCCACTAGTTACTACAGTAGCTCACGCCGCAAAATCTGGCCAGAAGCAAGCAGAGATGCATCTACAGAATTTCAGCTTCGAGGCGCTACGGCAATCACGATCTCAGCAGACCAGTATGCAAAGCTGAAGCAAGTAAGTGGCCTGATATCCCTAATTCGCGGGAGCTGAGAATGAACGTGATTGTTCCTCTACTAGTGCTTGTGATAGATCTAGGAAGGAGCATGTACAGCTTGCACTGCACAGTACCCACGAGCTGAAAACAGCAACCTGGAAATGAAATGACGGCTCGAACCGCACTGCAGAGACTTCAACCCCTCAATGCAATCAAAAGGGTGAAGCCGAGAACTGGGCCTCCTTGATGCCGCCGAACCTACACCTGCGCCTGCGCTTGCGTCTACGCAGTCTGGGTGCCACCGCTACGTTTTCTCTCAGCAGCAGCATGCAGAGCTCGACATATAAACCGTGAATATGTTTGCACAAATGGTTGAAAATCGGTATTACAGCCTTTGTCTCATCTGATATGTCCGGCGGCACCAGTACAAATCACAAGTAGGTCCTCATATGTGTTCGAAGTGAGATAATAGCATATTTGTGTTAAAACACAGCGTCCGAACTCCTATCCTAAACCAATTCTTTGTTTTACTGGTATTCCCAACCTGCAAGATCTCTTACTATTCGACATCTACACGGTATTCAAGAAGTGCATCTAGAGATAGCATTCCTTGGACGAACATTCAGCTTTTGACACTGACAATGCTCAAGAAGACTTTAACTAAATTGCTACAACTGTTCTCCTGAATCAAGCAATCAATACTACACTCCCTCGACTTCTCCTGCTTCCACTCGTGGTCCTCTCCTTTCTCCTCCTGCTGCTCCTCCTCTTCTTCTTGGTCCTGCCGTGACCGCGCTATGTTTCACGCGCTCAAACATAAGGGAAAAAGCACAAATACTCACTGACGATCTACACCCCCTTAACCTCAAAGACTGCCCTGAACGTTCCTCGCAGATCTCAAAAATCATACACTATACCTGTCTTGACAACGTCGTTCCCAGAGTATCAAGCAAGCTGGTAGATGTCCAAGTACATCTCCAAAACCCTTCCTACCTCCCCATGGTAACAATAACGCTCATAAATCAGTCTCGTTCCATCATCTTCTGATCCCCCCCACCCCACAGTCAAGATTAATCAAGTCATCCCTCCAATATCGGTGAGAAGAAACAATAAATACATCTGGTTCTATTCACACCTACACTTCCTACCAGCCCACATACTTCCTTAACAAAAGACAGCGAGATGAAAAGTTCGTCTAATCCATTCTGGCCTGACCCGATACTGTGTACGGCGTCCGAAGACAGCGAAGAGAACGGTACATCTATTGCACGCGGCTGCTGGGTTCCTTGCTTCCGTCTTTTGGAAAGATATTAGGGACACGAAAATGGGCGTTATACCTGCACTACTACATGAGTGTTTTTCATATAGCGGAGTATGGAATATCATATCATGCCATATTATCTAGAGAAACGGCATACTGTACATCTTTGTGTATGTATGTGTACATCACTCCATTCCTCCATTCACAAGCTGAGAGAAACAAGAAATAATACTTCAAGGCCATCACTACCTACATATAGCTTTGACACGTACAATACAAACGTATCTTTACACCTACCACAGTACACAGTACATGTACCATCCAGCTATCCCATGTACGACCACATATCCACGAAGCACGTACCAACGGAACGAAATACTAAGATAAAACAACGACCGCCAACATATCCGTCAATAAGTATGATAGATAGATAGATGAAGCAAGCACCTACGTATATTATATGAAGCGAGAAGAGGAGAGGAGAGGAGAGATGATAACAAAGTGATGTGACGGTACCAGTATGATGCAGCATCGAAATATACATTGGTAAAGAATGTCAACAACTTTACATCAAATATCTACATGGTACATAACGTACAGTAAGGATACCAGAGAAACCACGCAGAGAATGAGGAGACTGGAGTCTATGTACAGTCCTTGCAGTTGGGCACGGCGTAGGATGAAGAAGGATGTTTGGATGTGAACATTTGCTATCACTAGCGATGTTATTGATCAGCATAATGTGTGGGTCTGTTTGTATTCCAGTTCTCAAGCTGCTACTCTCTCAGCCCATTTCGTTTTGAACACTTTGCTTCACTTTGCTAGCCACTGTATGTTGTTATAGCTTCCGTCTGTCTCGTTCTACTCAACTCCATTTCATCATGTTCGATAAATTTCATCTTGACACAAAATTGTCATCGAACGGACTATTGAAGTAGGTAGCTAGCTAGATAGCTGTTTGCGTACATGTATATATCCATAATATCCGTTTCGCCCTATTCCTGCATCCATGATGACGACCACATTCAAGACTAGATCCAATCTCCAAAGCAGAATAGTACGGGACGCAAAACTGTTGGTGGGGTGCGTTTCTGTTTCAATTCCGTCTGGTGCCCAGTAGCTGCCTGCTTGTGCTGTATCCAACCAGCGAACCATGCCAGTTATGAATGGAGTGCTGAATGTTAGTGCAAGTTCTCGAGCCACTTCTTTCCAAGACCAGCCCAGAGTTCGGTGGAACTGAGACGTGGTGGAAATTGGAGCTGCGATTGTGATGTAGCTAAGTGAGGTGGGTTGAGGGGTCTAGTAAATGTGCCTGCGTTTATGTTTGTGTCTGGGCGTGCGTTTGCGTTCACGTTGAGATCAAGACTGGGATGAGGGTGAAGCTGAGCGGCTTTGTAGGAGGGAAGACTGGTTGGGTTAGTGATCGGGACGCTGTATGCTCGTGTTTTGTTGGGATCGATGGTCGGGGTGATGAGTTGGCGGTTCATGGAACCGTTGAGGAGGGAGTGCGGAGGGTTTCGCGCAGTAGGACTAGATGAGGCAAGCTGAGAGCCTATGGGACCGAAGTCTTGGGTGTTGACTTTCGTAGTTTCTGGTATAGCGCTGGCGCTTGAGAGAAGCGAATTGGTAACGGCGGTACGATCTGTTGTGGTGGACCTGGGAGGATGGACTTCAGTGTAGCTGGTTGGAGGTAGATCGGAAATAACAGGAATCGCAGAGGAGCGTCGATAGTTGCTGCACTCTGCGGGCGATGTAGCAAACGCAGGTTTGGAGACAAAGGAGGCAGTTGCAGTGTCATCGGACTTGCCTTGTCGCGAGGTAGTGAGGGACAGCCCACGCATTTGCTCATTGACCGTGATAGGCATTGTGGAGTTGAGATTCATGTTGAGTGGCATACCACCGTTGGACTTGTCAGACGGGGTGTCAGTGACAGGAACGATAGTCGTTGAAGGAGTGGTCCATGGGTTGGTGAATGTAGTTGGCATAACTTCAGTGTTGATTGGTGCCAGATTCTGAATTGGTCGTATAGCTTTCGGCTTCGATGAAATCGTGAGCATTGAATCGCTGATGTGGAGGTAACTTGATTTGCGTGAGCTGCTACTGCTATCGTTTCGTATTGACGTTGGAACGAATTCGGTCGCGGTTGCTGGGTTGAACGAGGACTTTCGTCGGCCCTGATCGATAGAGCTGGAACTGTTGACTGCGGCTGGGGCAGCCGTAATTGCTCCCAATGTATGAATACCGTCCAGAGTGACGCCAATAGATGTCCTGGGAGAGATGTCTTCATCTTGGAAACAGTCATGTAACTGCTTTTCAGTGGACATACTTCGCAGGAACTCATTCAAAGTGATCGTCTCCCATGATTCAAACTCAATACAGCGTTCGAAGCACCATTGATCACGACCTCTGTCCACGTAAATCATCATAACAGCGTATTCCAGTCGAGTTGCAAGTTCAAATGGAAGTTCGGTGCCCTCCTTCGTCCACTCGCCCATAAGAGAGCCAACTTTGTTGCGTGTAAATGTGATGAATCTCTCGAATGTGGTCTTGATGTTGTGCCGAAACATGAGATCATAGCCCGTATCGAAAAGTTCGAGCCAGAATTTGATGGTGTCGTTTGGCACTCCTTTTGCTGGTCCAAGTGTTTGAAATGGCCAGTGTTCTGCAAATTGACTAATTTCTATTCCTCGTCCATGGGAACCAGCGGCTTGGCAGATAGCCAATTTTTGGAGGTAATTGAAGGCTGGGACGTTGACGGCCGCGAAGAGAAGATCAAAGAGGAGTGTTTGCGAGAGACCTACTTCACGGTTGTCGATGTACGGATCTGAATAGAAAGGATATGGATCGTTCTTCAATTGATAAGGCACGATCTGGTTCATTGGAGATGGAGTCAGCGAGCAACCGACCTTTTGGCAAAGCACAGTGAGTTGTTTGTAGGCTGCTTCAAACAGAGCATTGCGCGCTGCAACTGTATAGGTTCCGGTCGAGGCCCAGGGAAACTTGTAAAGCGTGCTGATCAGGGATTCGTAAACTCGTTGGTGACATTTCAGAACGAAAGGTGACTGGACACTTATATCAATTCAAAAAATTTGGGGCAATTATTGGGCCAACTTACTCGACCAGGAGACTCAGCGAATTTGATGATTCCATAAACTTCTTCTAATGTGATAAAACCTCGAAAGCCTTCAGACCAATTCTTGTCTCTTCTTTGTGGGATAACGTGGGGCTCTCCGTTGAACTTGTCGAATTGGATAAGTCTTGCTCGAGGAAAGATAGCTTCCATCAACTCGGCTTGGTTGCTGAGGTCTAACGTCACATTTCGAGTGCCAAGTTTGCTGAGTTTGCCAATTTGCTGGTACTCATATCGGCTCACACAGTCGTACGCCGCTTCATGGTTAGGAAATTCGACGAAACAGTCCATCGTCTTGCCAGTGGGTTTTTCCATGATGATGTGAATAGGGTACCCATCATGATTCTTCTTGATCATCGGGGTCGGCGCAAATCGGTTGACGAATTGGACAATTTCCTGATAATTGACAGTGAAAGGAATCTGCATAAATGTGGTCAGTATATGTTGGCTGTGCATTGATACACTGCAACGACTCTTGCTGAACGTAGCTTCGTGCTTATTGCATTCATCGACATGTCGAAGCTTACATTATTGATCTTGACCACACCATATGTAGCGAATCTTGCGTCCTTCGTGATCGTCCGGAATGGCGGTTCTGTCCCAAGGTCGATGTCCTTGTTCTGTAGGACATATCTCAAGTACTTGCCATTGATGTTGTCTCTGGCTTTTCCATTGATAAAACAATAGCCGGATACTTCTGGTATTGCGGCAGGTGAGATTACAGCAATCGTGTTTCCAGATGAGACAAGTGCCTGACCTGGTCTTATGGCAAGCGAGCTGTTTCCAAGCGTAGGAACAGGAGGGAGAGTCGCGACCATTGTAGAGGGATGAATCAAGTCACGCCTTGTCTGATAGATCTGGTGCAACTGCGAGTCTTTGGTGGGTGGTAGATAGGTTGGACGAGAGTGGTGGACTGCGAAAGACGCAGGACGTGAGTTAGAGCAGCCAGTTAGCCCGCGGAAAGGATGTTGATCCATATGCATGGTGACAAATTGACAATAGAGTGAGCGTGTTATTGTCGGGTTGGTGATTAGCAAGTAAGAGGGGGACAAAGTTATGGGAAAAGTAGGTGACAATTAAGAGGAGAAAATCATGTCAATCATGAGTGAAAATGTTAGACAGCTGAGTGAAGGTCAACTCGACCTTCGTGCGCCGTTCCTGACTTATGGTAGCATTGCGAACTTCTGTTTTACCGGAACAGAAACACACATGATTGTTACCGCTGCTTTCGAAGATGTGAATTGTAGAATACCTGAGGAACCTGGTTGGTGCTTTACAACTAGCCTGTAGGTCTGGTTTTCCCGTCTCAAGAAGTAGTATGAAGCATCTGGTGAACTCGCAGTCGTACCGTCATCTTGAAGACCTCTGTCGTAGCATACTAAACGCTCAATTGAAACTGCTTTTACCACCAGCCTAGCACGTACCTGCCCATCTACAAGGCTTCTGAGATTTGTGTAGGTACTTTGACGAATGATTTTCCTAGCTCAGCGTTCTGCACTTACATATACTTCGCAGCTAAGAAATTATGGTGCTCGCCATGCCATAGCATGCGATGCCCAAATGTAAAACGTTAGCGAAGCTCTAAGAGTGAGCGTCGTATCGAGGCCGCGTATCTCTAGGGACAACTTTTGAATTGGGTGAAGGTTTTCAGTCAAACTGCGTCACGCGTTAGTTGCAATAACAAACAGCAAGATCCGCCACATACTGGTGTCAAGAAGGACTCGGCCACAAATCTCGCTCGAGCGTTCAACTAGTGGTTGTTAGTCATAAATAGTCCACAATCCAATAGGTCCTCACAAATAGCTTCATTTCTGAAATTTCTTTATCAACCTCTTCCATAAACTGTATTATAAAATCCACCAACTTGTGTTTCAGCATCTCTTCAGTATGAGTGTTCGTGATCAGAAAGGAAATATCATAGCCCTATCTTCTGTGAGCCATGGGATATGCAACTTGCAAAGTGTAAAGTACCTTGATCGGCTTCCGTCTTAGGATGAAAAAGGGCTCGGCTCGCTGGGTCAAAAACCGGGTGAATTTATGCACCAACACATGTTCGATCTCGTCTGCCTGTTTTATCCTTATGCTGACTCTGACACTGTTTACACTTGGTTCTATCAAAACTTTCTCGTTCTCGTTTCTCGCTATCGTTAATGGGTTTAACAGTAGTTCGGGAGATGTGACAGCCTCAATCTCTGGAACATTGTGTCGTTCAGAAGCTTGGGAAGCGAAATTTGACAAAGAAAGAGCAGCAGTCAGAGATGACCTCACACACTGTAGGTATGGTCGGAGTGATTGTGACTGTCGTTGTCAGTATGTGCTTTCATTCATGCTGCACTGAAGCGCGAACCATGATTATGAGGTGGTTAGCGGGCCTCCTGGATCGCTAAGACCTGACTTTGTTGATCGGTCGGATTTCCTAGGTTGGTGGCCGTTCTCTGTCCACGGGTTTTGTTCAGTCAGTTCGAGCTGTGTATTGCAGTGTCGTACGTAGACATGAAATCAAGCCCCACGTCCGTTCCCCGAAGGTATATGAATATAAGGCTGAAACGATATCGACGAGGCTAGCCGCGGTTTTAGTGTCATCGAGTGGGCAACCACGCTGACGTCGATCATCGCAGGGCCTGGCATTCGGAGTTTCTTAGCGCGTCTATCTGCTTCTCACATAAATCTGTACTTGTGCCACATTCGTTGAACATCATAACACCCACTGGTCCTTGACTTTTCTCCCCATACATTTGTCAAGTCTGATACATCATCTTCCCAGCTTCAAAATGGCAACCATACCGAGTGAGTCTACCTGTTCAGAAAGACTTGACTCACTGACTGACTCCAATAGTTGTAATTAAACACCAGGGCAAGAAGTACGATGTCGAACTTGACCCTACCACGAATGGCGAAATACTCAAAATGCAACTTTTCTCCTTGACGGGGGTCGAACCAGATAGACAGTCACTTCTGATAAAAGGTGGCAAACTGAAGGATGACACAGACCTATCTAAGCTCAACGCCAAACCTGGCCAGATATTCATGATGATGGGAACTCCATCCGACAAAGGTGCGAGCCTGATAGCTCCGGTCGAGAAGCCCAAATTCTTGGAAGATATGACGGACGCAGAACTGGCAAAGCAGGTCGGGGCTACGCCTGCAGGCTTGCAGAACCTAGGAAACACATGTTATATGAACTCCACACTGCAGGTATTGAAAAGTATGCCTGAAATGCAGCAACAGTTGCTGGCGTACAAAGAAGGCAGTTCTGGCGGAGCAAATCTGCAAAATCTCGCCCAATTTGGTCTCGGTGGCATTGGTTCCTCAAGTGACCTGATTGGTTCTTTACGAGATCTATACAAGCAAATGTCCGACACACAGGAAGGGTTCCCACCACTAGTCTTCCTCAGCGCCCTTCGAACAGCATATCCTCAATTCGCACAGAAAGCTAGGACTGGTCATGGCTACGCCCAACAGGACGCAGAAGAAGCCTGGTCTCAAATATTACACCAGCTCCGTGACAAATTGAAGCTCGAAGGTAACACACAAGCTGACGCCTCCCTTGGCTTCGTCGAGAACTATATGCAAGGCACCTTCGAGACCGAAACTGCTCCACCTGAAGCCGCAGAACAAGAAGAGGTCGTGAAAGGCACTGACAATTTCCTCAAACTCAATTGCCACATTGACAATGAAATCAACCACCTTCGCGACGGCATCCTCGCCGGTCTGAAAGAACAAATCGAAAAGCGCAGCCCGACTCTCGGCCAAGACGCGATCTACACCAAGACCTCTCGCGTGTCCCGCTTACCAAAATACCTCACCGTGCACTTCGTCCGCTTCTTCTGGAAACGAGATGTCCAGAAGAAAGCCAAAATTCTCAAGAAAGTTACATTCCCCGAAGAACTCGATGTAGTCGAATACTGCACCGAGGACCTCCGCAAGCGCCTCGTCCCAGTCCGTGACCAAATCCGCAACATCCGCAAAGACGAACAAGACATGGAACGTGCACGCAAACGCCAAAAGCGCGCCCACCAACAAGAAGAAGACCGCAAAAACGACGCCGCCAAGGCCGTCGAAGCTGCCCCAATCGCAAAGCTAAAAGAACAAAAAGAGAAAAAGGAGAAGAAACCCGAACCCGAAGCCAACAACGACATGGACGTCTACAAAACAGACGCTGAATACGAAGCCGAGCGCGAAGCATCCATAAAAGCAGCCAAAAAGGAACTATACGCCGTCATCGATCCCCAACTCGCTGCTGACGACGGCGCAAATAAATCCGGTGTCTACGAACTACGCGGCGTAATCACGCATCAAGGTGCCAGCGCCGACAGCGGCCATTACACCAGCTTCGTCAAAAAGGAAGGCCGTATGGTTGACGACCTCAAAGCTCCTGGTGGGAAACGTCGTGAAGAAGATGGGAAATGGTGGTGGTTTAATGATGATAAGGTTACTGAGGTTGATGCTGAACGTATCCTGGCTTTGTCGGGTGGTGGGGAGGGTGCGAGTGCTCTGATCTTGCTGTACCGTGCTATTGACTTGCCGACGAGGGAGGAGATTGAATAGGAGGATAGAAAGCCTTTACTTCGAAACAGAAATGTTGAATGAGTGAATGGATGATGGAAGTAGATATGAACAGTCTAGATTAGCGTAGCATGATACAATCGAGCGTTCATTTAGCATCTGCATACCTTACATAAGACACCTGGGTACCTACTTAGGTAGGGTACAGTCAGTATACTGTATCCTGAGTGTGATCATCAACGTCAGTGTTCACTCTTCTGCTCTGCTCTATACTCGCCGTACAGTAAATGAACGCACAGGTACAAACTCAGCTACTAGTGCATGTGCCCTACTACCTGTGGTACCTACCCATATACGAGTATCTCACTCACGGAGTCTATGTACGTGTATGAACAGCACCTACTTACAGTACCACTACGACTACACTACTGTACTATACCTACTCCTGTACCGCTGTATTACCTCGCTAACTTACATCTCCACCACGAACTACCCTTCCTACAAAAGAACATACAGTAGTCCCCCTATCTAGCTCAACTCGTGTACTTTTGCTTCCCGTTCTTTTTGTATTCCTTTGCTCGGTCCGGCAATACACGGACATACGCCACGCTTACTGCTCTATTGTGTTGGATTCTGTTACGGTTGTGGTATCGGCTGCGACAGTGCACTGGTCTGTAATGCGCTATCTAGGTAGGTAGGTAGGTAGGTAGGCTGGTACTTACACACAGAGGATGGGGTATTCCATTCCATCTAGTTCGGCCTTAGGAATGGTCGTGGCAGACTTGCTTGTTCTCATGTGTAGTGTGCTTGTAATACGAGAGTTGTCTAGAAGCTACTTAGGTCAATACGACTCCCAAGGTACCAACAGAGCCCGTTACAAAATTCGTGCTATGGTAGCCACGAAATCTACGGCAGACAAATTAGAACGCACCATGTCCCATCCCCTTTCCAGAGACAGAACCCCTACCACCCCGCATGCCCACACAAACTTGTACCAATGATGTGGTCGTAGCAACTAACATCAACGCCGTCGCTGTCCAAGTCGTGCCCAAGAACCGCTTGCCACGGGTGGCGTGTATGCCGAGATCGGTACCGTACGCATTGAAAGCATCAACAGCTTTGACAAGGATTGTTGTTGCGACGGCGCTGGCGAGCAGTAAGGCTGTGAAAGATAGGGCGTTGATGACGGTGTTGAAACAGACGCTTAGGCGGCCGGTTGTCATGAGGCTGGCGATTGCGCTGAAGAGTGCAAGGCCGGTTAGTACGATGGCGATGATATACAGAGTTTCAGCTGCAATGCTGGCCATACGGATTGTGGATTCCGCATCGGTGATTGATTTGGGCCAGGTGATGGAGGACAGAGTGATTGGACTGGGTAACGCATCCTGCACAATTTTGGTGATGTTGAAATGAAACATTGCGTTTCGAGGAGAGCAGTATGTTGCTTTTCTCGTGACATGGCTTCCATTCTCTGCAGCTAAGGACGCGTTTGGGCTGTAGGTGCCTTTGCAGTAATTCATCATGTGGACAGAGTAGAAGTCGGATAGGTTGAGGGAGGAAGCGATGTCGCTGGTAATATCGGTCGCGAGGTCGTTGATATCACCTTGAACGTTGTTAACCAGGTTATCGAGAAAGCTGCCATCACTGTCGGTTGTGTTGAAGATATCGACATCGTGGCCCAGACGAGACATGTTCAGCGTAAGAAGGTCGCCATTCTGCAGGAAGCCGCGTGACGAGCCGGAGAAAAGACAGAGAAAGGTGAGGATCAGCGATGCTGCCGTACAGAGGAGTGGCAGGGTGGATGACCTGCGCATTTTGGTGACTTTGTCGAATACCGTTGTCCACGCTCGGAAGGGATGAATATGATATCGTGTGTTCTATGCTTCTCGTTATTGTTATCGATGCATGAGTATAATTACAGGTAGCAATAGACGTTGTTGCAAGGTAGAACCAGGCGGAAGAGGGGAGCAAAGGGGATCAGTGTTGATAACGAGCAACCGCATTCTTGTTCGTGACAAGGAAATCATGGTATTGCTCGTGCTTGCCAGTTAGTAGTAACATCAGTAAGGTAGGTAAGTACTGCCTCGCTTTTCTGCAACATGAGAAGCGCTGGGTATCAATTTGTCGTACATTTCTCGTGAGACATGGTGCCCAGTACTCGTAGATTAATGTCGATCATGACTTGAATATACCGGGTCATGATGGTCCCATCCAGAATAGATCATAGACCGCACTGATCAACATTGCTTGACAAAGTGAAAGGAGTTTGGTTGTTGCTGTGTCGAAGTATGCCAAAGCTTGGACAACAACGTGCTCTCTGTGAATCATTTGCTGGGGTGATAATCATTCCATTAAACTGGTTAAACTCCGGATCATTATCGTCGATTCCGATGCAAATCTGGTCAGCCTTGTCAGCTTGGGTAATTTCCCCTACTGTAAAGTACAGTTCTTCTCGAGCATCAATGCTCATCCCCCTGCTCAATCATCTGTCGCCAAGTCGCATCAAGGACCCAGTTGGCATCTTTTCGATGCATAGCCACTCCATTGAGAATCATGAGTAATTCTTGGAACATTATTGGAATGATCCCTATAACTAACATCCAGAGGAACACTACCAACTACATCAATTCATAAGGTAGATACAGCTGTCATCTTAATTGCACGAGTAGAAAGATTCGTTAAGTATGAAGTGAACAGGTCTAGCAATTGCCAACAGCTTTCCATTGTTAACTGCTACTTGAAAAGTCTCAGCTATGCATTGTTGAATGCATAACATGATACCGTCGTGTCAAACATGACTAATCATCATCTCATCATCTTCATGCTCATCGTGCCATTGTAGAACACTTTCGCCTTCGATTTCGCCCTGCCAACCCGAACGCCTGCCGATGTTAAGATCGACTTTTAGGTTAGCGAGCCCCCCACGCTGTAGTGGTATCATGTTGAAACACTTTTTATCGTTACTTGCTAATTTGTCCTACACCAATGTTGAACGCCAAACCCTAATCAAGCATTGCACTTATGCTTCTTGAGCACGGAAGTACTTGGCAGCGTTCACCATGTTGACTAGCGCAGCCTTAGTCTCCTTCCACTGTCGAGTCTTGAGACCGCAGTCAGGGTCAATCCAGAGCTGTTCTGGCTTGAGGTATTTCAACATCTCTGCAATGCGGTCCTTGATCTCCTGTTCAGATGGAACACGGGGAGAGTGGATATCATAGACACCAGGTCCGATATGTCGAGGATAGGCCTCATCAACGAAGACTTTCAGAAGCTTGGCATCAGACTTGCTGTTCTCAATCGACAGAACGTCAGCATCGAGGGCGGCGATGGCGTAGAAGAAATCTTGGAACTCGGAGTAGCAGAAATGACTGTGGATCTGGGTACCGTTCTGAACTCCTGAAGTGGCGAGACGGAAAGAGTCAACAGCCCACTTGAGATAGTCAGTTCGCTCCTTACCCGTCCGCAGTGGGAGACCTTCTCGAAGAGCCGGCTCGTCGACTTGGATGACATAGACGCCAGCCTTCTCGAGGTCAACAACCTCATCACGGAGGGCGAGAGCCAGCTGTTGAGCTTGGACAGATTGATGAACATCGTCACGAGGGAATGACCATCGCAGACAGGTGATTGGGCCTGTAAGCATACCCTTCATTGGTCGTGGAGAGATAGAGGCAGCGTAACTGGACTCCTTCACGGTCATTGGTGCAGGTCGAGAAATGTCACCGACAACGATCGGTGGTCGGACACATCGAGAACCATAGGATTGAACCCACCCGTTCTGAGTGAACGCGTACCCATCAAGTCGCTCACCGAAATATTGAACCATGTCGTTTCGTTCCGGCTCACCGTGGACGAAGACATCAAGGTCAAGTTCTTCCTGGATCTTAACGACGTCCTGGATCTCCTTCTCGATGAACTTTTCGTATTCCTCAGCGGTGATTTCACCCTTGGTGAACTTGTTACGCTGGATTCGGATCTCCTTTGTTTGTGGGAAGGAGCCAATGGTAGTGGTAGGGAACTTTGGGAGCTTGAGAGTTTTTTCTTGTTCAGCGATACGAGTAGGGAAAGGTGCGAGTCGGTTATGCATCTGTTCGGTGACTTTCTGTTGTCGCTCCTTGACGGTCTGGTTGTTGGTTCGTTTGCTAGAAGCTCGGGACTGCATGGACTTGGCGTTGGCCTCAAGCTGCTCTCGAGCGGCAGCTGGACCTTCAGTGACGGCCTTGGCGATAGTGGCAACCTCTGAAGCCTTCTGCACAGCAAAGCTGAACCAGTCCGCAATTTCAGGGTCGAGCTTTTTCTCGGAGTCCAAGGAGTGAGGAGTGTGGAGCAGCGAGCTGGATGTTGCAACAATGACACGATCCTTTCCAAGCTTCTGGACAGCGGTCTCGACAAGTTCAATTGCCTTTTTGAAGTTGGTCTTCCAGATGTTTCGACCATCAACAACACCAGCAGACAGGACTTGGTGTGAGCCAAGCGCGGAGGCGACTTCGTCAAGCTGCTCCGGGTTTCGGACCAGATCAACATGAATAGCATAGAGGCTTTGCAAGTTCTTGAGCACATCGATGTTGTGGACGATGTCACCGAAGTAGGTAGCAAGGACGATCTTGGGTGCGGCGTCACCAAGGGCACCGAGTTTCTCGTATGCTGGCTTGAAGGCGTTCTTGACCTCTGATGGAAGGTCGAAGACCAAGACAGGCTCGTCTATCTGAACAGTCTCAGCACCCGCAGCCTTTAATTGCTTGAGGAGATCCTCATAAATAGGCAGAAGCTTATCAAGAGCAGAGATTGGCTCGATGGTCTGGCCACGGTCGGCCTTTCCAAGGGCAAGGAAAGAGACGGGTCCTAGAATGACAGGTCTTGTGTTAATGCCCGCCTCTTTTGCTTCCTTGAATTCGGCAACTGGCTTGGGGTTCTCAGCGAGTTTGAATGTCTGGTTGTCCTGGAGCGTCGGCTTGACGTAGTGGTAGTTTGAGTCGAACCATTTCACCATCTCCAGGGCGGAGACATCGACACCCTGGTCTGGCTTCTGAAGACCTCGTCCCATGGCAAAGTACTGGTCAATAGGTGCAAGGTTGTTCTTGTTGTATCGCTCTGGAATGACACCGAACATTTGGATGTGGTCAAGGACATGGTCATAGAAAGCAAAGTCGTTGCTTGGAATGATATCGATGCCAGCATTTTTCTGAATGTTCCAGTGCTCTAGCCTAAGTCTCTTGCCCTCTTTCAATAGCTCTTCCTGCGAGAGTTTGTCTGCCCAGTATGCTTCGGTAGCTTTCTTGAGCTCCCGATTGGCACCCATACGAGGGAAACCAAGAATAGATCTGCTAGCTGTTAGAGACTGTTTCAACTTGGATATTGTGGTTGCACGCACGATTGAACCATCCTGACGGTATTGGACGTGAGTCCTGCTCTTAATGTATGGAAGTTTCTGGTGAATGACCTGGGAATATATGGCCGTAGAAGAAACAACAGGATTGCAATTGGGCTATATAACAGATGATGCCCAAGTTTGGTAAAGTGACTCAAATTTCAAGATTGTGAACAAAGTAGAGGGGTGAATAAATACAAGCACGAACAGGGTGGTGGGACTGCTCACGAAAATGTCAAATGGTGGAATTTTTTTGTCTACAGTACACCATGCACGACATGCGATGCGGGGCCGATCGAGCACGCGTAGCCAACCACGCGCTGATTGACCGAAGTCAAGATCCCAGTCATTGTACGCCAACAGGATAGCTGTATTATTATTCAGAGTAGAGTAAAACAGTAGATAAACGATACCAAGCTTGCATCGCCAGTAGGATCAGAATGGGCGCATTCGGTACATGGTTCTTTGGTATGTATGTTGAGCTATAGAAATCCGAAGTGTGCTCCCTTCTCAGACCATTGCTTTTCTCTCAACACGATGCTCAATATGCTCAGACTCAAAGTGACCTCATGGACTTATGTACATAAATGAATGGCATGGACTCATTGGATCCACCGTGAGGAAGCTGTGACATGCACATTCTGCATAGTTGACTCGCCGCTCTCGTAGCTTCTTATATATAGCATAAAGTGTTGAGACTCTTCGATGTGTCGCCGTTGCTACTATTGGTTCGTTAGTAACCGTGGGAGACATAGGTCCATGTCACGTGAAAGCGAGTCCGGAATAATGGTTGACATTGCATTTCCGACGAAGCGTTTGTCAGAAAAGTAAATGATATTGCTACGATGATACAACACGATTGAGATGTGCACATTTTCAAGTTTGCAGAACATGTGTAGACGAGCTTCGCTACTTCGCTACTCCGATGCCCTGGAAGTAGGCTTTGAAGCTTACGTCCGTGATCGCAAACACACCATCGTTCGCGATCATGCTAATAGGCACCCAGACACCACCCTGCAAGAACGTCACAACACCTTGAAGTGTGTCTGGTCCTGCTGGCTCCGTAAATCCCCATGGATTTCTAAGAACAATGTACTGTTTCCCGGTGGCAAAATACCATCCCAGAACGGTGTAGCAATGATTTCCCACAATGTTTGACGTGCTGTAGTTCAAGCCTGCTGGAGCGGTTGCATAGGTCCATGCCACCATTGGGTAGATCGTCTTGCCGCCTGCACTATGTTGCCGTACCAGTTGATATAGTTGCGACGCGGTCTGCGAATTGTTATACCAGTAGACAGGACTTTTGCCTGTGATCTGGGCGCAAGCCTTGACACAGTCACCATACGCTGTCTGACTGATGTCTGGCTTATCATGAGTGTCGTGTAAGATCCACTTTGCGAAAGCCTTCTCGTACAAACTCGGCCAGAGTTCACCAGGGTCATTCGAACGACAGCCAAAAGGTTGGTTGCTAGCAACGTCGACGAGAATGTTTTCGGAAATTGTGATGTCTTGGTTGGAACCACCATCTTTTCCGCCACCTTTGGTATAGAATTTGATGGTGACCTGTCCATCAACGTTACGAGCTTGAATCAGCGAAGGCGTAGACCAGATTACCGCAGCTTGTGCAGCAATGTGGTAGCAGTTTGCGATGCTGCCTTGACGAGGATCACTGTAGGTTAGGCCGTTACGTGCCCAGTCGCCGATGTCTCGCCACACCCAGGTGCCACTAGCTGGACCATTCCATGGCGGACTCGAAGCTGACGGTGAATCCGTATGGAACTTGTTGTTAGGAACGGCAAAGTCCAGGATCTGCTTGGTGACTTTCAGATTGGTCAGGGTACGGTACTTGGCCGGAACCTCATGCACGAGATGGAGGTGGTTTCCATGAACTTTTGAGCTTATGATCTTGAGATCATCCAGAGTGTTGATTCCCAGGTCTTTAAGCTCTACACTTGCATCAGTGGTAGTGTTAGACTCGACGATCTTGACAGCACTCGGTCCAACAGGTTCGATCTTGTTGTCGGCGACCAGCTTCATTCCTGCATACAGAGGAGACTCGTTCTTGATGTCAAAAAGTTCTTCGTATCTCATATGAAGAACGTTCTCAATGATTTCATTGGCATTCACGTCATTCCAGTCAATCCTTCGACCGTAGATCGCTTCAGTCAAAGCTCTTGGATTGATAACACCAACATTGTCTGGTGTATACGTAGAGTCTGCCATGATTTCCGATTGTGGGGTGATATCTGACATGGCTCTCTTCTTGGAAGAAAGTATGAGCAATTGGGAAAACTAAGGACTGATTCAGAATGTGCAGGTCGAGATATAAGTACTTGTTGAAAAGTCTTTGGAAAGGCCTGTCGAGGCAAGTTCGATCCCCGAGTAAAAACAGATTCGTGGCATCGTCAACCTGCACCCACACCTTCTCAGCAATCTGATGCGTTGCTGCTTACTTCGTGCATCTCGACTTGAACTTGGCTGTGCAGCTGACACCGATCAAGGCAGTAGAGCACGCATCGCACAGCTCGTGCAACAAGGTGTAGCTAGATAAGTTCTTACTGCATGAGCTCGGCCACAGATGTGGAGAATGAGGGAGGCCGCAGGAAGTCGATTCAAACGCACCTCCAGATCGTTACTGAACGATGATCATAAGTCAAGAACGATGACTTGAGCGAGCCCTGTCTCGTCAGCGATGACTTCGCGCAGAATGTATACTGCTAATTTTGATAGGGCGTTGTGGCAAACCGGTGTCATGCTCTCGTCGTCCTCGCTGCGCAGATGCTTTTCGAAGACGTCGGCTTACACTCGGATGGGAGGCCAAGAGTCGCATTCCGAGGACGTTTGCCAGGCGGAATCAGATGCTTGGCATCCCGAGCGCCGAACTAGTACTCGAGTGTACCATGGAGTTCAGGGGCCCTTCATCCATGCAGGCTCGCGATTGGTTGACTGGCACATCCTTCGCTTCACGTTCGCTTACCTGACTTGGCGGCACACAGTTTGAGAGATTGCCCTCCATTGGACACACTGCACAGCAAGCCAAGACTCTAAAACCCCTCTTCGACACTTGTGGGTGTGAGTGTTGGTGGCAGAAGACATGCCTTATACTTTCAAGTGATCGCTGAAGCACTACATGCGCAGACTCGAGACAGATGAGGAAGAATGAATGCCGCGAATTCATAGCGTCGTGAGTACGGTAATTGTAACAGGTCGTATTGCTGTCTTTGAAGAGCATAATGCTTCCATGGATAACTAAGCACGGGGTTCTAAGTGTTGTTGTGAGTAGTCGCTCCCAATTTGTCCAGACAAGATATCATGAGCGATGTGAAGCTTTTCATCGATCAGAGCCAACTACCTATGCTTGTCCCAGGTGGTGAGAGTACACGAGCAATGGGCAGAATCGATCAAAAAGGACGCTTCTGATACCGCAGCTTACAGTATATGGACAGTTCTGCTGACACTAACTTCAAGAGACTCGCTGCGGTACCGGTTTGCGGCGCGGTACCGCACCCGGACGTGGCCGCCTGATAGGCGTGGTCTCTCTGGCGTCACCCATTTGCATATGCACAGTACGGTCCACCTCACAATGACCTCCATCGTAGTCGATGCACCATCGCTCCTTTTCATCAGTGCCAATTGTCCTCCCGAACCAAAATCGTCTGTTCATACGCTTGATCACTGCATCCCTTCCACTTGAATCCAGCAGCTCCATGCGCATGTCGGGATTGCTGACCCAGTTTTTGACGAACTCAGATGCACACAAATACGAAAACATTGTGCCTATTGTATCGGGTTGTCTGGGCATCTGTCGGAAAACTCGCACTCTCATCCACCAGAACAATGCCACTAGACCTGTGATGAGAATGCAGCCGGTGAGCGCTACAGAGCCGAAGACGCTAATGTTGTAGGCGGTGGTCGTTTGGCCTTCGTTCCACAACACGCCCGCGACGGCGATGATGTTGAAGTCACTGAGAGCCGCGACGATGCTTACGACGCACTGCCACCACATGCGGCCTTGTGAGAATTCGTAACGGGCGAGCAGGTATAAGCAGCGTGGTAGATTCGACCAGCAGGTACCGTTGAGCGGCACTAGGATCGTTGTTTCGGCTCGTGCGTTGCGCAAGGACATGCGACGGAATGGTTCGCTGACACGCACGACACGCTCCAGGTGTTTCATCTGGATGTCGACTATGGTTGCTAAGCCTACCAGCAACGTTTTAGGCACGATACCATCGGAATTGAGGAAGGCGTTGAATCCGTCGGTGTTGTTGTCGAGGTAGTAGCCGAGGATGAGAGCGAACAATGCTGATGTAGTGATGAGATGGAGGTAGGCTTGGATTTGTTCCTGAAGCCTCGTGTTGGAGATAATGTTTCGCTTTGAGCGTTGTGAGGTTGCGGGATGTTGCCCCTCTATGGGCATGTAGCTAATGGTGGGCTCCTTGATCGAGGTTGGCAGCCAGTTCATGTCGAGGACGGAATGATCAACCTGCTTCGCAGAACGGGTGCTGACGATGCCGAAACGTGGTTGGCCTTCATCGGGATCATCATGTTCATCTAACCGAAACAAATATCCTTCAAGAGCTGCACTGAATGCTGCTTCATCTGCATCTGGATCGATTTCTTGTAGGAGCCGCAGAAGTGGTTCGTGATTGAGAAGTGCCGCCAAAGAAGAAATTGAACTCGGATTGGAAGCCACGGCAATGCGGGATTTTCGTGTTGACCAAATAACAAGCAGCAGCAGCACCATGCAGAATATCAGAATGCCTTCCACCACTCGAATCATAGGGAGCTTGATTATCCATGCAGGATTGCAGGGACGCAGTATACCGTTAACATGACAATAGGACTTTGGCTTGCAAGTCATCGACGCTGTGGCGACTGGAGCGACTGTCTCGAGCATGGCATACATGATTGCTGTCCAAATCGGAAGCAGACGACGATGGCCCAAAGCTCGGATGGCATCCAAAGATACGATGCTTGAGAGGTACTGTGCAAGCATGGAGTACTTGGCAGTAGAGCCTATGGGGTTAGCCAGTCGTTCAAAGGGCTCTATCATCTTCAGTGATGCTGCGATAACTTCCCAAAACGATTTGATAAATACGGCCATGATTGGGGGCAGATACAATGCGTAGAAATAGCTAGTAGCTGTGAATGTTGACTTCTTCATCACTTCAGACGATGACAAGTGAAAGGTAGATTGAGGGGCACTGCTAGCTGATGTTGTTTTGTTGGATGCAACCTTCGTCACAGAAGACATCGACGGAGTTGAAATGTTGGTGTTCATCGTTGCATTGTAACGACTGATGTCTGTCATATTGATTCCTGTGCTTGCATTAGATATAGTGCTACTATTGCTGAACAAGAGTCGAGATGTTGCCGTTTTGACGAGGGAGGAATTGGTACGATTGAATAGCTCAGCTGACATAGTCGTGTTGTGCGCTCTAGATGTCGATAAGATCGTCGCCAAAAAGGTACTGTTTACAATTAACGACGTCGTTTGGGGCTCATAAAACTCTGAAGCGGATGAAAGAGCAAGTGGTCTTGGAACTGTGGATCTCGTGTTAGATGAACTGCCATGGTCCGAAATAGCAGGACCTTGAGCAGTGGACGATCTGGTAGACTGAGCCACAAAATCCGGGGTCTGAGACGCTGTTGGAGGTACGATCGAAGGAGAGAAGCTAGCAGATGGCATATCGGTATTAGTGGTGATATTCGCCGCTGAGGTGGGCACCGCGGAAGTTCGCGTGGCGGTTGAGAGGACATAAGTGGGCAGAGTAACAGCAGCATCCATATCGTCGTCATCTCCGATCTCTGTAGTGATAACCATTTGCGAGGCCATAGGGGCACCACAGGCAGCCGATTTGGTTGTCGTAAGAGAAGTGCCATTGATCAAAGTGTACAAGCCGCTAGTCCAACAACCATAGCCCATGTCCACAATGCTAGAGGAACAACCTACGAAGGTCAGATAGGGAATTTTAGCATCGATATCTGCCGTAGCTAATGCCCATTTCGCGCTGCAAGCTGCGGCAGGATTGGAGCATATGCGTGACGTCTTGAACATGGACTCTATTTTGATTTGTTTCTCTTTCGCTTGGCTATTCCATGTCATCAATTCTGTCGACAAGAATGGAGGCATACTTTTAGAGTATGGCAGAAAGGTGCTGGAAAAGCCATTACAGAAACGCGAGTAGCCTGAGATGAGAGTGGCGAGGTCTGTCGCATAGTTATGGCCGGCACAAGGTAAGGTATAAAACTCATCACAATCCAGATCTAGCCAGGTTGTGTATGTTGTGAGGGATCTTTTGTGCAAAGTGGTCGTGGAAGTGAGGGACCTTGTTGGTGAAGTTGACGTTGTAAATCTGGTTGTGTCGGAAAGAGTCCATTCAATCATGCCAACGCAAGTGGCAAATACAGCAAGAAACGACAAAAGAATGGGTATTCGAAGAGCGGCAGGCTTGTAGCGAAGCTGGCCTGTGGCCGCCAAGACGGTGTCATGTTCTGCAAGCTGTCAGTTTTCCATACTAATGCTATATCCACATCCAGGTAAAGGACCTTTGGAATGAAATGTGGTCCGTGAACGTTGTTCGGGTAAGGCTCGATACATTTTCCTCGCTATGTCTGGCTCTTTGCTGGCAGTCCTAAGGTACAAGTGCGGACAAGCAGTATATCTGAGGCACTGTGAGGTTGATGTGACCGGTCTTGCAAAGGTTCAGAACGACTGCCATGAGCAATATCGTGTATTAATAGGCATCGGGAGTGTGAACAAGATTTTGTGTCGATACAGCAAGCTAATGCGAGGCCAAAGTATAGCTAACCAGGGTGTAGAGCCACAGCATACGCTTCTTGGAGTAAGGCTGAGCATTATCAGGTCCGCTTGTAGGCAAGAAACCTGCCATCACGCTGCGAAGACACGCACGTATATGCGCTAAAGATTTAGTCGTGCGCTGCCCGCACATACTGGATCTTGCAGCAAATGGTAGGAAGCCAGAAACCTTGGAACATTCAACCGCACAGTACTGTAGGCCTGCGAGGGTCCACGACTTACACAGGACAAAAGGACAAGTGCCTCCAGTGAAAGTTGGGGCCGAGCGCGCCAGGCCACTCAACAGCAATCAGCCCCCAAGTTACTGTACAACTAGCAAATATCGAGTCAGATTAAGCCAATCAGAAGACCACGTTAAGCTTCTTGTATCAACTCGAGGTTGGTAGGGCTTCAAACCATGCGAAGGTTTATTCGAAGTTCATTGGAGGTCATGTTGCTCCGTGTCACCAGTACACGGATGCAGGTGTAGGGTTTCTGACTGAGCACTGCTAGTCCCGGGGTTTTCTTTGTGGACGAATTGATGTGATGCATCTCGAATTCATGTCGACGTCTATGAGACCCCAAGTCGGCAATCTCCAATTAATAGAAGCATTCAGTGGAAAAGCCTACCTCAGTCAACGCGAAATGCTCTCTATCATACAATGAACCCTTTATCGAACGAGATGCTAGCTATGCGCTTTGGGCTTTCGTTGCCGCGTTCAACTAATGTTGCTGATTGAGTCCATTCACCAAGCTACGACTTGTGCTCGTTGTTGACTTCAGTGCCGAGAACACAGAGCTAAAATTATGTGCTTTGCTCGAAAGTGGCGACATAGACACCCAAGAATTAGCTTCATGCGTTAGACAGCATGCCTTATTGGTTAGACCCAAACAAGGCGGTGCGCTGGCCGATACTGCACCGAGCAGAACCGATAAGTTGACGACTTCCCATGCTTGTACCTTGATGTGGAGGTACTAAAAGACCAGGGCTGAGTACGTGTATAAGTTCGCAACAGCATACACGGTAGCAGAAAGTCGTCCGTCCCCTGATTTATGGTGTAGTCTTCCTCTTTTCCACACAAGGTTGCTTTTGACCATCATGGGAATTCGCTAACACAGTTGTGGCACATATTGTCGTGGTAGCAAGTGAGAATGGCATTCGTATCTCACAAATGGTGTATACAGCCACTTTGTGGACTTGAAACAGCAATACACGAACAAATTGCTAAACATGGCCAAGTCCTCGGACATTTGTGTAACGTTACGCATAACCTTCGGGAACAAATCCGGCAGCTGAAAATAGCAAAGGCTCGGCGTATGCCGTAAGTGTGACCCTTGCGTATCTGATCCGCACTGTTGTCGATGCTAGGCTTTGTATCTTGTTCTGCACCAACCGTCTCTAATATTGTATTCTAACAATCGCCCAAAGTAAGCAGTTACCTGTATTAATCAAGTAGTATCTTTATCTGGTGATCCTCAAGATTATGGAGTAAGGATTTCATTGACATACAGTCCTGAATCTCACTCCTTCTGATCCGATTGTTTTCCTCTACCTTGACTCGTGTCAACACATACCACACGAGGTTCGGATATATCCCTGCTCGGCTAAAAGGGGGGGGCCGCCTGACAACGTAACCAATGAAAGAGTGGTAAACATAGCTCACTTGTGCAACAACCAGCAGGTTGTAACTGCTTCATTATTCAACGCAACGAGAGTGAATGGAGTCAATCCAAAAGAGGTGGCAGTGTTAGTTCCGTCTCGAACAGCATGGGACGAGTAGTAGAAGAGCCAATATTGATGACTCAATGATTTCTCAGGCCACCACAACACTGCTTGCTAGGCGGCACTTTCGGCAGACATCGAGTCTGTAATCTATTCTCTGCCGATGTGTCCTTGTTTGATGCCGGTAACTGCCAGTAGTCCAGTGCTGTAAAAGGACCAAGATTTCGATATCGAGTCACCACCAAGCAATTCAGTCCAATGCCAAGGCGCTAGACCTTAAAGGTTTTCTCCGCCTGCACAAGATTGACCGCAGTCTTACCATCACCAACGTCCTTCATTTCTTCAACCTCCAGAAGTCGGCTCGTCTTCACCAATCTCATCTCAGTACACTTTACACACCTCGCGCAATCATGGGTAAAGTTCACGGATCCCTCGCCCGTGCCGGCAAGGTCAAGTCTCAAACACCAAAAGTACGTTTGCCTTGTTCCGATACTGTGGCGTGAATTATAAGCCTACGACATCAATATTGCTGGATGATTTCTAACAAGTTCCGCTGCAGGTTGAGCCTCAAGAGAAGAAGAAGCTACCAAAGGGTCGAGCAAAGAAGAGAATGGTATACACTCGACGATTCGTTAACGTTACGATGACCGGTGGCAAGAGAAAGGTATGATATACGGTCAAGCATGAAGCGAGAGTATGGTTGCTAACGCCTCATCCAGATGAACCCAGCACCAACCACATAGTGCTGTTTTGACTCGCGTTGCTTGAAGAAACTGCATTCGACATACCTTCCGCGCTACGAGTGCTTCGAACCCCAAAGGTCACGAAATCTCTACCGGAAACGGTGGTTCAAGTCATATGTGTTATGGAATGACTGCGTTGATATTGGCTCCCAAGAGCCACTAGAAGGTGGACTCAAGGAAGGGACAGGTGCAAAGTCACTGGGCGTTTGTGTGGTCATCAAGTACATAACAATATACCTCCAATTGCAAGAACAAGATTTGTGGTCGTTCGTGCCTCTTATTTTCTAGTTGTCAAATTCCACAGGAGAAACTTGGGTTCGTCTACAATATCGCGAGAGGTGAGGTGCTGAATCACCGGTGGAGGAACGAGATGGAAGACGGAAGTGGCGAAGCCAATGAGCAATGTTTCTGGTGTACGTGAAAAAAAGAGCATTTCGATGTAGAAATTGTTCACCTTGCACTTAGTAGTAGTCAGATGTTGTTCAAATATAACAACGCGAGACATTGCAACGATGCGATTTGGTTACTGTCGTTGTGTAAAATTCGACTTTAGTCAAGATATTACCAGCACTGACTTTCTAGCTTCTGTACTATTAAGGAGTGTTCAGAAACAATCGAGACTGGACACCAAGCAGTGCTAATTGTCTTTATGATTTTTACTGCGATAAACCTGCATCGTCTTGTTTTGTCGTCGCTGCACAGGTACCACGCTAGAACGTCAAACCATCGGTCGACTTTACGCAATTCCTTCAAAGCACACCTTATCTATACTCATGCTTGCGCCGCGATCTGTCTTACGTCGTTCACTTCGCTACAGATTGTCTGGTCTAAGCCTGGGAGTGCGCTCGCAGCATGACCGCTATGGACCTCATAAAGAATATTTCCAGCACCCTTCGCAATACCCGGTCGACGGCATACCAAACGTCACACAACCTGCGATAACACAACCTTCGATAGGTATCCAACCTCTCCAACCAAAAGGACCTTCACGCGCACGACGTGCTATCCGATCAACATTCTTGACGGCGCTGTCTTTGTTGTTGGGATATTCAGTCGGCACGGCTGTTGTGACATGGGAATACCTTCAACCCCCTTATGAGCCAAATTCAGAGGAATATCAAGAACTTATTGAAGATATAGAGGACTTGGTCGAAACCAGTCCGCTTGTGGAAGACCTACGCGAACTAGGATGGACGGAAGAGAGTGTACGGCCAATTTCCTCCCAGAGCCAACACCTGCTACATGGGGGGTTGTCTGGCACACAAGGCATAACAGTTATGAAGCATTTCCGGCCACCTCATGGACCCTACAGCATGTTTGTGTTCTTTGCTGGATTCGGTGTGGAAGGTTGGCCTGATACGGTACATGGAGGCGCTCTCGCAAGTGTCTTCGATGAAGCATTGGAGCAAAACTTCAAGCAGTTCAACGAGCTAAAGCGGGATGTTGGAGGCGAAGCTGGATTGCAATTTCTTCAACGTGTCAGACCCGGGGAGGTGTATGGTATATTCGTCATTCCGAAGATGTTTCGGCCTGACACTGATGGCACTAGTCACTTTATCAATATGACTACAAACTCATTTCTATTGTCAGCTGATAGTGTGCCTGATTTCGAGGTAGTGGCAGCACCAGAAATGGGTGGTGTGCAGACGCGACTTGACTACAAAGGTGGCATTCTTCATGCGGTGTCATCTTCTGTATCTCATTTGATGCTGTCAGGCTTGATTAAGCAGGAGGAGGAAACCGACGACGCATATAGCAAGCGCCAGAAAAAAGGAATCAAGCAAGTTTCCGATGATTTGTTCGTGAAGCTTGCTGGCAAAGATCCTATGGCTCAGGAAACACCACCTGGTGCTTGATTATGAGCACAAGAAGTTTGTGAAGAGTCAACAATGAACTGAATTCTGAATACACATGTATAAGAATTGAAATCTTGGCACGACGTCGACCAGCACCGTTGATTGTACCATGGTAATAACGACAGCTACAAGTCTTTGCAAGGCTTTGACTTGAAGACGATCAGCCGACAAATGATCAAAACCCGAGTAAGGAGGAATGGTTGGGCCAAACGTCTGATCACAACGAAAGCCGGTCTATTGCTTGTTTAGGGCCGAGTTAAGCGCAATGACACCATACTTTATGAAGGTGGTCAAAGTGTTCGTACTCTTCCTCGTGCCTTGAAGACTTGGAAACTTCTGGCAAGGGACCTCAGTCAAGGACAACTAGTGAACATACAATAGAAGTGCTGAGTACAAGTATAATCAACCACATGCACATCTCTACAAGACCGCTCTCGTGCTCTCAGGGGACCTTGTAGATCCACTCCTGCAGATAGCGGTGTCAACAGCATGCCATCGGCGACTTCCAAAACTGTACTACTTCATCTACCAGTTTACCGAGGTACTTTTTTATATATACAGTACCTTCCTCATTGGCTGCCAAGCCTAGTCCTTGTATTATGCAGTGTGACAACGTAGGTACCTTTATGCTTCGTTCAATTTGAGCCGCAGAATCCGAGTTGTGCATTGGTGCCTGAGGTCTTCCACCAAACAGAGACAAGCAAGCTAAAGTTTGAATGACTTTTCATGTGAATAAATTCCGAATCTACCACCGTAACAAAACACCCACAGTAGCTTATATCTTGGTCAGTCAACTTGCTTCTCGTGTGTACCAAAAGCAGTATGTAACATGGCTAGTCAATAGTGAATCCTCTCACATTCGAGGGTATCGACTACACTTTACAGTACGTGCTCAAGAAGTACTGTACAAGCTACTGTACGGACACGAACGCCGCAGGTGTACAATCTACCAGCACACTGATAACGGGGATACAGTAGTGCATTCTGCAATGCATTCCAGTACTGTATTCGGACCTGACCCAAGCGTATATCAGTCAATGTCTCCGAGCGCATCACTTTCCGTATCAGAACACGTTCCCATGGTTCGATGAAGATCCGCACAATTGTGGATGATCAAGTGCTGGGGAAGTGGAACAAATTTCGAAATAAACATCTGGTGTCTGGGGATTTTGTGGAAGACTCCACAAACAAGCTTGCCACCTACGGAGTACTGTCGCTGTTTGCCATGCTCGCCAGCTCAACAAAGTACTGTACCCGAATACCACATACTGTGCCATTCCAAAATCAAGAAGTCTAACCAGACAATTCAGCTATGGCAGATTTGCCTCTGTCATCGTGCGGCTCCGCTCTTCCTTGCACATGCATCGAAGCTATCGTCGCATTTGGCAGTAGGTTAGTATTGCCCGAGAACCACGTTCCGTGACTTGCCAATGGCAATGCATATGCTAGCCCAGTACAGAAGTGATGACTGCGAGGCGAGCCTACCCCTGTCCAGCCACCGAAGCTTAATTCACTACATGTACCTTTACTTTCCGTTGTGAAGCCGGCTTTGTTTTGTTAGTTTTCTTTCGAGGGCTCCAGTGCTTCTCACTTGATCAATTCGAGAAATATCGCCGGTCCACATTTGTGACATTCTTCTGTGATGGATCCATACCGAGAATCTCTTTCAAATCTGGAGCTGGGGACCCCGCGCTTGGGGTTTGGAGACCTGCCCAGAGTTGATAAAGCCATGATTCTCAGTAGTCCCCGTTCCCTCCCCGTTTACTGCTTCAACCCCAGGTGCTCTGGAGATTATATCCCTCATTGAGTCTTCCACTCTTGCTACCAGTATGGTTGGTCTACACAAAGAACCCGTCGCCCATGACGCCAGCTCTCATAGCAGTGATGTGGTCGCCGATTCAGAGAAGGGCGTGTCCGCTGCCCAGATTGAGCAGGTTCACACCAATGAAAGGGTCCCAGGTCATGCATACTACGAGAAGAATGGTTTGCGCACCTATGGTGACGGTGAAGATCATGACCACGAACCTCCAGTATGTCCTCCAGATTTATCTCGAACTTCTTCTAACTGAACGTAGATGACCCTCAAAAGGGTTATGAGCTTGGTAGCCATGGCTTTCCTATGGACTGGCTCTCAGATACCAGTGTATCTCCTTGGAGGCATACCACCTATCATATATGCTGATATTGGAGGCGTCGATCGATGGGTGTGGTTCGTTCTAGCCAACCTTTTGGCCCTGGCTGCCGTCTGTCCCTTCGTAGGATCACTCTCAGATCTACTTGGAAGACGATGGGTGTCATTGATTGGTTCTACTTTGCTGGTTATTGCCATGATCATTTGTGGTACAGCCAAAACCATGAACCAATTCATTCGTAAGCAGAAGAACAACTGTCCAATGATCGGCCAGCTAACTATATGTAGCGGGAATGGCTATCTCCGGCATGGGTGCTGGTATTTGTGAATTGACCTCCCTAGCGGTCACATCGGAACTGGCGCCCACCCGAAAGCGAGGAGCATACGTTGCCGTCCTTGTTCTTACCATTATTCCCTTCTGTCCATCGGTCTTGTGGGCTCAATTGATAGCAGCTCACGCCAACTGGCGGTACTGCTGTCTCTTCGCAGGCCTGTGGGCTCTTATGGGTCTCCTCGGTGTTCTGTTCTTTTACCACCCACCACCACGACCGGCAGCGCTGGGCCGGACAAAGAAGCAGATTCTTGCAGAGATCGATTATGTTGGTGGCCTCTTGAGTATTAGTGGCATGATTGTGTTCCTCGGTAAGTCATCGAATGCCACGAGTTTCAATGTTCGTGCTAACAAGCGATTAGCTGGACTTCAATGGGGTGGCTACCAATACCCATGGAAATCAGCTCACGTCTTGGTTCCGTTGATTCTCGGCGCCTTGCTCCTCTTCGTCGCATTCCCTGTCTGGGAGATTAAATTTGCGAAATTCCCGATGTTCCCATCTAGAATGAAGCAAGATGCTAGGATTTTGGTGCTTACATTGATCATCACTGCTATCTCAGGCGCCAACTTCTTTTCAGTAAGCATTGCCCAAGTATCAGTTACTTCTCATATCTAACCCAACTCTAGGTACTCATGTTCTGGCCAACTCAAGCCTTTAATGTGTATGGTCACGATCCAGTTGGCGTTGGTATCCGTGGTCTTCCCATCGGCTTCTCCATTCTGGCCGGTTGCGTTCTGGTTCTTGCGCTCTTATCAGTCTTCCGAGGACACAACCGAGAGCTCCTCATCGTGTCGAGCATAGCTATGACCGCCGGGTGCGGTGCGCTTTCCATCGCTCGTGTCGACAACATGCATCAACTTTGGGGACTTCTCGTCCTTGCTGGTCTAGGAATTGGAGGCATTGTCGTGCCTGCCTCTATCATTACCACCATTATCTGCCCCGACGACATCATCGCGACTGTAGCAGCACTCACCTTGTCGATTCGTGTGATCGGTGGATGTATAGGCTACACCACATACTACAACGTGTTCGTCAGCTACTTTACACCAAATGCCATCAAATATATTGGCGGCACTATGGTCGAGTTGGGCATCACAAACAAATCATATATCGTGGAGGCGATCACGTTGACTGGAGCGTCGCTACTCCAGGACCTCAAATTCATCCCCGGAATTGCTGGAAATGAGACAGCATACAATATGGTCGTTCTAGCAGGACAGATGGCGTATGCTGAAAGCTACAAGTATGTCTACCTTGTATCGATTGGTTTTGGTAGCATCTCGATCATTGCTTCTTGCTTCTTGGGAGATATCCAGAAATATATGGATGACCACGTTGCAGTGGTGATGTGAGCAAAGACTACCAATGTCCTGGGATTTGTGGTTATCACACCGTATAACGATTTGCCATTTCACATGGCGATCGATCTATAGCTCATTCAGAAATAAATATTGTCGCACAACTTCGTTCATCGGTAGTAAACAAGCTGTAATGTGGTTGCAATCTGCTTGTCAAGGAGCTCCTCCAACTGTTCACGCCCCAATCGGTATCTCTAATAAAAACCACCGAACATTTAATTCCTCCGAGCTTCGGCCAGAACAAATCCCTGCCGCAGCTTGTGAATTGTGAGTCCAAAACTTTTTGGCACGCGAACTCAAGTACTCTTTCTGTACCAGCACAACAACACTTCAAACTTGTCTCGTGGTCACTCGAATTCTGTACAAGACTCCTGCTGACGTTTGTTGGAAGCATCATAGTACTTTTCACCTTGCCGCATGGCAGCCTCTCAGCGCACAGCAGCTCTCCTGCTGCAACGCGCAACTCAAAACACACGATTCTCACACCGAATAACAAGTGAAGTCCGAGCACAAATTCGATCCAAAAGCACAAACTCAACTTCGGCACTGGCTTACAAGGCTCTTCATCGAAGATCTCCCCTCCCTCTCCCTGTAGTAGAAACCTCCGCGTCCGGCTCCTACGGTGCTGCCGCCGCAGTCTCAAGCATCTTGTACGAAACGCCCGCAGTCTCGCAAGCACCATCGAAGAAACATGTCCTCAACTGTCTCGTGCAGAACGAGCCTGGTGTGCTCTCGCGAATCTCGGGTATTCTGGCCGCACGAGGCTTCAACATCGACAGCTTGGTAGTCTGCAACACCGAAGTCGAAGATCTTTCTCGCATGACAATCGTGCTTCAGGGTCTGGATGGTGTCGTTGAACAAGCGCGTCGCCAACTCGAGGATCTTGTGCCGGTATGGGCCGTACTCGATTACACCGACGCCGCACTCGTACAACGCGAGCTACTCCTCGCGAAGGTCTCGATTTTGGGTCCTGAGGTCTTTGAGGAAATCATGGAACATCACCGTGAAATCACACAACCCGAGGGCTCTGAAGGAATGGGAGGAAGTCTGGCGGACGGGGACCAGCGATTACAAGAGCTCGAGGCCGGATATGGTGCTGATCAAGAACGACCAGGCATGCTAGAGAAGGCGAGACAGATGCTAGGCGCGACGGATAGTTACCATCCTAACCGTCTGGCTGCTAGTCAGGCCCTACGACACAAGCACGAACATCTCGAAGCGATCACACATTTGACACATCAGTTTGGAGGGAAAGTACTGGACATCAGCACGAACAACTGCATCGTGGAAGTGTAAGTCTGACTGAAGAGTCCCGGATTGAAATCATTTTGCTAACCTGGCTTTATCTCTACAGGTCCGCGAAACCAACACGTATCGACTCGTTCATGAAGCTCATTGCTCCGTTTGGTATCCTCGAGTCGACTCGAACCGGATTGATGGCTTTGCCCAGATCACCTCTCTATGGACCGAATGAGGAAATTGAGAAGGACGCGGAGGATCTTGTGGATGCTAGCACCCTGCCACCTGGTTAAAGAGGGGAACAATCGGTCTGTGGTTTATAAAAAAAAAAAAAGCATGAGTTGTGGTCAGGTTGTTTCCAAGTGATCGAAATCGGATTCATTGGAGGCAGGACTTGTGTAGATCCAGAATCCATTTCGGTATGATGTACAGTAACATTGTCGGCCACGATATGCAGTGTAATGCTATGTGATTCGAGAGACCAGCAAACAACATCCAGTCAAACCATGCAAAGGCATACATTGTACAGCATCCCTCATGAGTTGGTCTCCATTTGCTACACCTGTGCTCCTACTTCTGATTCTTACCCGATTCATCCCAGCTGAAAACAACTGCTGTTCTCGCAAGTAGCATTATCACCATCCTACGAGGCAACGAACTGGAACGTTTACCAGATAAGACTACAGCACTAAATTCTTATGTATTGGCCCTTCTTCATGTCTTTGAACCTGATTCCAGACTGCTGATAGTAGGGATACTGTGTGTGTGAGCAGGCTGTAACATCGAGTGTAGAATGAGGCTCACCCAACGCGTACTTTGAGTAGAAAAGAACTGTACGAGTACAGTAGGTTGAGTAGAAAGGATTTTATCGTCGACTCAGAGTTTCGATGTGTTCATAGAGCAGAGGCGAGCTATTTCATGCCGTCAAGGTTCGAACATAGATTATTGATCGGTGGAAACATAAATCCGTACGTGGGTAATGGTAGTTCAAAGCGAAGGAGTTATGCAATCTAGACAGCCTGAGGTACTAGACACGTTGAGTCAACCCGTATGCACGCAAGCAAGCAAACAAGCAAGTAGATACCAGCCGACGTTCTCACAGCTTCTAGACCAGACCAGATCGGCTCAGACTGGGTTCATTACCACAAACATCATCTCAACTCCCGGGCCCATGTTCCACGTTCCCCTTTTACACACACTTCCATACTGTACACATACATACCCACTCCTCACAGCAGCCCCGGCAGCACCCCCCTCCTCCCCGCCACACTTCTCGCCCCAAACCGGTCCCTATACCACTTCACCCCCTCCACAGCCCTAGGCGTCATACTAACAACCTCATTAACCAAAAACATCATCGCCGCACTATCGCTCCACGCCCACCCCAGTCCCCATGCCCCTCCCAAAATCCAATAGCCGGTCCACTCAAGCCATTCGGCCGTGTAGTGCGGGAAGAGGATGTACTTGAATAGACCGGTTGCAGGGGGCACGACGTAGACTTTTTGGTAGGAGATTGTGGGTTTGCCTTCGGAGCGGGATTTGCGGGCTGCTGCGGCCCGGCGGAGGGTGAAGAGGGTTTGTTCGGCGAGGATGTTTGTTGTTAGGCCTGTTGTGAAGAGGAGTAGGCCGAGGATTGAGAGGGGGGTGATTATTGCTGAATTGTTGGAGGAGGGAGGTGAGAAGGAGATTATTTGTTGGTGTTGGTGCTGGTATTGAGCGTTGTAGCAGAGCCAGCCGGCTAGGGAGGTGGAGTTTAGGTATTGGAATATTGACATGGCGATGGCGACGCGGAGGTGGATTGGGGACATGGAGGGGGCGGAGAAGAGAGGCGTTATGATGGCGCGGTTGATGTAGTGGATTATGTAGAGGAGGCCGAGGACTTCGTGGGTAAGCGGAAGGCCTGTGCCTAAGAGGCTCGTTGTGGCTGTGGTTGAGAGAGGATGGAGGTGAGGTGGGAGGGTGTAGAGGATGTAGATTAGGTTGAGGGGGCCGACTAGTTCAGCAATTGACCAGGCGTAGCGGCCGGGGAGGTTGTAGATGGTGGTTGAGGTGGACGAGGTTCGACCCATGGATTGTAGTTTGGAGAGTGGTGTCCATTGGAGGATGGTGAACTGTAGAACGAGGATGGTTAGCAAAATGATGAAGATAACGATCTTCTCTAGGATTTCCAATACCAGGCTGCTTTTGTCCATCAACTATGTGGTTGGTTTTGATATTGTACCTGCTTGTAACCCCTGCTTGAAAGGGCTTGGACACTCACCAATGGGAAAGCTTGGAAAATAGTCTGTACGAGCTGCCATGCTTGTGGTGTCGGTGGGAAGAACTCCTTGATTGATGGAAGGCTACTTAAATACGACGCCATTTCATCAGGTGTACATAGGAAGAAATAGCTTGTTCAGTGTTTGAGCCTGGCCGGCTGAGGATGTTTACAGTGGAAGTCGTGGACGGCTGACCTCTTAGTTTGGACTCGTGTGCTTGCAAGAACTGAGACCACCAGAATAGTATTGAGCAAATCAGGAATTGAATGCTGACGACATCAAGAGGCTCGACTTTGCTTTACGAATATATCGAAACTCTGGGTTGATGGAAAGACAGCTTGTAGTCAGCACGAAATTCTTCCAACTCACCTTTACATATGTGGACCTCATTTATATTACAGCCTCCTCATATATCTCACTATCGGCAGTTTGGATCCACGTTTTGAGAGAGTGGATGGAGGTGGGTTAGACAGGTAGGTCTGCTTGCTTGCTTGCTTGCCTGCCTGCCTACCTACGTGTAGGTAGATACCCTACGTATTATACACAAGGATGCCGGCTTTCAAATACCTACAGTACTACGTCATTAGTTTGAAACCTTTTACCTCGATTTTTAGAACCGTGTATTTGCGTTCCCACGACCTT
>JAKLMK010000047.1:0-191240 GCA_022813445.1 Neophaeococcomyces aloes | reverse complement strand
GAGTACGGGTGGGGCCACACCTTTAATCGAGTATGAGTCAAGCAGCTTCGGCAGAGAGGAAAAGCTGGCTAGAAGGATCAGAGCTTTGAAGGGAGCTTGTTGAAGCTTGGTCGTCCACTCGTAGAATGTTGCAGTCGAGACGAACGTGCCCATGGACTGGCCGATAAGGATGATATTGGAGGGGTTTAGCGTTGGTGCCGTAGAGCTATCAGCAGGAGCACGATTCCTGTCCACTATACCTGCTGGACTCCCACACAGAGCAGATACCACAGCAATTCCATCGTCAATGACTCCTGCTTCAGTCGGCGATCCCGTACTCAGCCCAAAACCTCGGTAGTCGAAAGCAATTACGTGAATGGGCCGGTCTGGTGTCGAAACGCTCAGCAATTGTTGGTATGTTGCTGGCCGGTAACTGGAACCGATGTGAGCTGCATTGCCGTGGAAGCTGACCACCACATGTGCGTTAGGATCATCCAGCAGCAAGCGTAGGCCAACGGTGTCGGCTGCTTGACTGAAAGGCTTCAGTCCGAAATCTGCCTGGCCGATAAGGCGATTCTTGTGCTCGCGGTAGAGATGCGTAGGTAGTATGTGCCACGCAAATAGCTTCGTCCCATTGCTCGACTGGATGGTAAAAGGCTGAACTTGATGATGCAGGAAGCCGAACTGTTCGACGTTGGACAAGTTCTGCCATCTCGCAGGATTTATGTTATGAGCGTATGTGACATTCCTTTGGAGTACCGGTATCGTCAAAGCTGCAAGACCGACAACATAGACCAATCCTGTAGCCGCGAGTGTCCAGAAGGCCTGTTTGAACCAAGTAGGCGCCATAGAATCGTTACTGCTGATCAAACTGGAAAATGGATCGACGGATATGTAGTAAGTGCAGCAGATTGGGAAAGTTAGGCGAGTTCAGCTTTCAGACACGTTGGCAGCTTTACTCAACGTTGCCGAGCAGGGTTGACTTGGTGGTCTTGAATTAGCATGGCCGCGAAATAAGATCATCAAGCTAGACATTTTTTCGCCGGCACAGAGCAAGACATTCTCTCGCTCTTGTCGAGACGATGTGTCATGGTACAAGATGTGGCTACGTGTATCGGAAGTTCTTAATTGAGGACAGAATACATAACAAGACGCAGAGAATATTAGAGGAGAATCGTTTATTGGCACATGAGCTTCTGCAGCTGTCTATCAACATCTACAACCATGTCGTGCCGATGTTAATGGCGACAACGAAACCCTCAAGGAAGCCGGCTTTTTCGCCTATTGTTCTTCCACGAATTTCTTCGGCCAGCAAAGCAATTTCAGGCACGTCTCGGGGTATTCATCCCGAGGGCCAGGTAGCCATGCACCGTTGATTCCTTCAAATGCTCCATTGAAAAGGCCTTCCTGATCGCGCTCCTCCAACCAATGGTAGATGTCATCGTTGGCTTCACTGGCGAGGTCGGTCAGCAGGTTCGAGATAGCGGTCTCGTACTTCTCAAAGGCTGTTTGATTCCTATGACGTCGACGAGACCATTTCGCCATGGTCATCTTCATGTCTAGAAGTTCTGGACGGACGGTACCTTCGATGGCTGTGCGGAGCGCTTCAACCTCGGTCACGACCGTTTCCCTGAACAACTCGACCACTGTCACGAATGCATCAGCTGTCGACGGTTGCATTTTCAGGATTTGATCGATGTCCTTTTGCAGACCCGCGCATTTATGAGTGAACCATGTCGTCCACTCCTCCAGTTTGGATAGCTCAAGGTTACCCATGGTTGTATGCCACTTCCAGCAGAATTCGATGTACTTGGTCGCATCTTCATCAGTACAAGGCTCTGTTGCGAGGTCCATATCGGGATCGACCATAGCCCCTCGGATTGATGTGCCGGCACTAGTTTCTCCTTCCTCACCAAAATTAAACACCTTCAAGCCATTGTCTAAAAACTCAGTCCGTCGTGCCACTCCAACGAATGGCTCCGTTTCAAACTCAGACTCAACATGTTCAATAAGGATAGACTGCGAAACTGAAGAGATATTGGCTGGATTTGTGTTAGACCCTGCTAGAGTCTGACCTCTAGCGCGTGTATCATTCTGCTTCTTATTGGAGGTCTTCGATATCTTTTTTCGGTCGTCTTGCGAAGCTTTCACGTCATGTGTAAGTTTTGCCGTTACTGCCAATGGAGTTTTGTCGGCTTTCTCTGATGATCGCTTAGGCCATTTTCCATAATCAGCTCGTACATCCTTGATTGCCTTCTCGAACGCCGAAGATCGATTCGTCTCACCGTCTTTCATTCCATGCCTCCAACCAGGGATGTAACAAGCGACAATCTTCCATGCCAGAGCAGCGGCATTTGCCTGTTTAACGACATCGCGGTTCTGCTTATCAAAACCGCAAGACCTATGAATATCCTGAAGTCGTGAGTATTCAGTGGCGTCTTGCCGCTCCATCACAGGTTCAATGTCGTCACAGAAGCTTTCTGAGAACCAGTCTGGTTGACCGACAGCAAAAGTAGGGTCTGCCAACATCGAATCATGATTCAGACCTCCGTACCCTGCGCCACGGTAAATTTGTAGTCGAGTTTCGCCAGTCATAGAGTCAACAGAGAATCCGATGCGGGATTCCGGCCTGCGAGAGATATGACGAGGTCTCGACGTATATTTTCTGCGCAAAGCTTCTCCCTCGCGAGTCTTGAGCAGTTTCTTGCTATCATCAATGGCCATTGCAAACCCTTTGGCTAAACTTGTCTCGAGCTGGCCGACCTCGACTTTGTTCTTCCACACGCCTGCAAGAATACCATTCTCCTTCAAAATTGGCGGTAACTTCATGTGCTCGTACCTACTCGGGATGTGGAAGAGTTTGGGACGATACAAGCCCCGTGGGAAAGGCGTGAAGTCCGACGAATCAGGCCATGGGCAAGCATTGCCAATCAGCGTCTCGGGCAAAGCTGCATTCGCGGGATGATCTCGGAAACAACCCATACCATGCTGGTAGACATGATGTGATCGACGTCTGTTCTCATTCCCGGCACACAACGCACAGTCACCTTCGAGACTATAGGCATCTATCCATACCTCCAAGTACTTGTCGTGATTGTCATGCACCTCGGTTGGGTGGTCACTTGAGCATGTACCACATACGGCACCAAGCCAGTGTTTTTCTCTTACATACCCTCTTGGATATGTGCTCATATTCTGCAGCTCTTCAATTGCTGACGGGTCAGGGGCTTTTGGCTCTTTGGCTTCGACTCTTTTAGCCCTACGAGCTAAAGCAAGAGATTCTGGCGCAGCATCAGAGTATTGAGCATTGAGTCGATCTTTCATTGTCTCAGAGACTTGCTGCTCTGGATCGTCCACCTCGTCATCCTCATAGATAGGATATGCTATCTTCGGCTCTGATCTAGGTGTGGTCTCTTCAGTCTTAAATCCGCGCTTGTGATTCCGTCGCTGAGACAACAAACGTTGATTGCGACTGGGGCCAGGAGATTGAGGAGGCGATGGAGATGCTGATACTCTTTCGGTGTTCGTGGCTCTGTGACCAGTGGCTTGAATATCAACGGTTGAACCACGGTTTGACTGGGCAAGTAAAGGTTGTTCTGTCTCCTTCTCTGACTCAGCTCTCCGATGTCGACGGCGGTTGCGACGTGGTCTGGGTCGTTCCGGGCGGTAGATGAACCGGTATTCACTGTCATCAAACAGGCCTTCTCGAGCTTCGAACGTGTTGTAGTGGTCAATTTGATCTCTTTCGCACATGCTATCCCATTCGTCGGTATAGACTCCAAACCAAGGTTTGGAGGGATGACCATGATCAAGACCATCTTTCGAGTGCAAGTTGCCACAGGCGCGGCATTGTGCCCTTCGATTTTCGAGCTGATATCCACAGCGGCGACAGAACTGCAAGTCTTCTCCAGACATTGGAGACGGACACGACACTTCTTACTGAGTGTGGGTATGGGGAGGAGGAAGGAAGGAAAGACAAGTTGCGCAACGAATTAGAAGACGACTCGTATAGTGGGTCTTGGCATTGGCGTGACAAGGCTGACACCTATAATACAAAGAGTCTGTTAGTGACCTACAACAATTGCAGACAATCTACTAGCGGCAAGTTATTGCTCTGACAGTATTCAAGAGTTCGGAAAGCATTAGGATGAATATACGTTTGTGTTACATAACCCACTACCTGACCGTCCAGCTACAGCAAACCTCCACTCGAGTTCGATGGCACAATTGATGGAGTTTATCGAGGCTGTCACATGGGACGATATTTTCAAGAGTACAGGAAGAGTCATTATGCTCAAGGGATGATAAGTTTTGAAGGGAAAGAGTGGTGTCGTCGGGGGCTTGCAGACCTACCTTATTTGCTCTGACCTTGTCAGTGTTGGACAGGAATCTTGATTAGCTGTACTCGCAATACGGCAATGGTGGTTCTCGCAGCTCACCAGCACGAGGGCTTTGCAGAGTATTAGACGCGATCATTTTTCTACATTCGGGTCGAGCACGCGATACCGAGTCTTGCTTATCAATATTGTCATTGCTTGTGAGACAGGATTCATAGTAGCACATTTGACTACCTATGTTGCTCCTCTAAGTATGCTCCTCGGTGCACGACGGATTGTGGACATGGCTGAACAAGAGAATGAAGAACTTGAAATATGCATCACAACTTCCATGTCCCTCTTGCCTGATGCATTCAGTTCCGCCAGTGAATTTGTTCCACCAAGACACATTCAGGCGATCAGGTAATAATTTGTGCCAAGACTCCGCGTTTGCGACATGTGATTTCCTTCTTATAACATTTAGCTGCGACACAACCTTGCACTTATTCGCACATGATGGCGATATTTGACATTGCAATGTCAAATTGAAAAGCTGCATGCTCGCCATCGTCAAGGACATCTTGTCCATCAAAATGTGGCCTTGTGTGCCGCACAAAACTCGAGTTTGGGGTGGATTTGGACCAGCCGCCTTCTTACGAGGCTTTGTAGGAGAGCGACTGGTAAGTATATCCTCATCGCATTAAGCCCAGCTTACCTCACCACTGCTCCAGGTCCTCCTTCAAATCCACACCCCTACTCAAACCCAAATCACACCGTCGTCGACAAACGTTTCATAATGTTTGCACAAAACACGACTGGTGACCAAAAGGCTCCTGGTTTGTTCAGCTTTCTTTAAAAAAAAGTTGGCCCACACAAACTCAGGCAGCATCCAAAAGAGCGCGCAAAAATGCCCAAGGCTATATTGCCAAGCTCAGGACGACAGACGAACAACTCTCGAATTTCTCCTGAAGGACGAAAGACTCGAAGTTGGTGACCTCGTCTGACCTCCAAACAAAATGCCAGCGCCTGTTCCAGATCCCATCCAGTTGTGGATCGCATCACCAAGTGTGATCCCATCAAAGCTGCATGGGTCTGGGACCTCATGAATGGGGGAGGACGGAGCGAAGCCCTGAATGGGAGTTTCTGAATGCTACCTATCCCTACCATTTAGAGAAGTGGCGTGCCGATGGATTGTCCGATCAGGACGCAAGTTACTGTGGCAGGAGTACGTTGGGTGCAACGCTCTACAAGGAGCTGTTCACGCACGCACATTCATCCTCGCAGACTCTTCTACAACCCTGATGTACTGTTATTCCATCTTGGTCAAATGAAGACTCGGGCCTCCTCAAAATAGAGGACCACCCATGTTGACATTTGGTCATGTGCACTCATCAGTCTGACTGATGTGGTCGCTTGCCAAAACGTATGTCAATAGGGAAATTGTCCAGTCTTATCCAAAATTATTTAAAGTATCGCGATCAAAAAGAATATCCGGTACATCTTTCAGGCAGCCAATGTCAAAAAATTGACACGCTTGTGCTCGAACCATGCGACTTGAAGAGGTTTGACACTCCTTTTTGCGGGAGATCGTCATACTCTTCAGCAAAAGTCCTTCATGGAACGAGGCCTGACTGAACACCGTCTCAAGGCTGGCGTGCTCTCGGATTGTCCACTGTATTCCGGTTTGCAAACCGTGGAAAGAGTGACTTCCAGCAAAAGAGACCACCGACCACCTTGGGTTCGGAAATGCATTCGAGGACCTATCAGTTGAGTTTGATGATGGGGGTGTGTAATTCTTGCCTGTTCGGGCCAAGGATCCGCCATCCCTGATCAATCATCTTTCACAACCTAGTAGGGCATCCTCTTGGGAGGTTTTTTTCCTTTTCCAGATTTTTTCCTCCACATCTCAGGTAGCTAGTTGTAGTCTTTCAATGTTGTGGTTGCTACATTTGGTAGTATACGATGGCTTTGATACAATAAGATTCCTTGTCTTCCTGCATAGTCTTTCATCATAATTCTTCCTTGTGCGTGAATAGATTGCCAATTCTACTACTAGTATCCAGAACCATTATGATATTCTCGTGTTGGACTTGGTGTTGGACTTGGTATCCGCGTTTGAGATCTAATCGACATTTCTAGTAAGCTGTAAGGCTGTTGCATGCGAAGATGCTGTGGCTGCGATGTCAATGATCTGCCAATATCGCGGATTGAGTGACAATTGTAATTGATTCATGCCTATGGTATAGAAATAACTATTCTGCGGGTCTTCCCTCTTTCTCTCTCCTTCGAACAAAACCTATGAAAACGTATGAGCTACATAATCCTAGCCATATATGCTATCACGACTCGGAGTTCATTCCATCGATATGCCGCAAAGAACGACAGGGCAGTACAATTATGACGGATGATCTTGCTCGTTATTGTGTAGGGAGCATTGGATCAGAGTTGTCAACTTCCTTGATTTGTCTCCAGACTTGCACGCACTGCTGAACACCTACCTCTTCTGCCTGTTGATCTGTTCTGGCTCGGCGCCTAGCCAAAGAGCTTTTTCTAGGATCGTTCTAAGCAGCTATGAATGCCGCTTCTGTAGGAACAATCGTGAGACTCGGTGGCGGCAACGACTCAAGCCGTTGGGGTGCTCAAACCGGTCTCCGCAAAATGAGGTGGTTATGTCCCTGTCTCCCTGGGAGCGCCAGCTTCCTCCATGCTTGATTGAGTGCTGGAGATCTCGGTGTCGACACCAGTATCGTTATCTGTTGCTTGCCTGTTTAGACCTCATGAATAGTGTTCGAGACAGTAGGAATGGCTGAGCTCAAGGAAGTGGTAGCTGATGGAAAACGATGTGAAACAAGAGCGACGGATCGCAAGGCATACATGCCGTGATGAAGGACCGGGCCCGCGAGTATATGAATTTTAAATGGACAAAAATTAGTATCAAAAAATCCCCAATACAATCAACCTGGCTAGCCCAGTGGAGTACAGCGCGCGCTTCACTGATGGTTGAACGGATGTTAGTGCGCACTAACATTCAACGCAAGTACCTTCGAGAAGAGCAGCGGTTGTAAATAGTGCAACCCAAGAAGCCTTGGATCAAGGGAAAAAGGCGTTTGCTCGCCAGCAATGAGCCGTTACAAACGGCTCTGGAAAATGCTGCCGAGGGGGGTTTCTGGGCCAGTCCACGGTCATAGTTTTGCTACTTACAAGCATTCAACCACTAATTTTTGTATATTTTTTAATGATAAAAAGTCTGAACTAGCGTCGGCAGCGAGGGTTGAACCTATAATCGTGCCTTTAGTGTACTATAGTAGGTCTACCGTCTGCGCTAATTTACCTTTTATAGCTGTATATAGATGACAAGGTCGAGTGCGCCTATAATGTTAAAGGAAATGCCTAATATTGCTTAACTTTGTGCGTATGCTTTTCTGCTTGTCCAAGGTCCTGCAGGTTCTGAGAAGCACGCGGTTTGTGAGAGTCATAACAATACCTCTTGCTCACACGAGTGAGCAGTAGCCTTCTGCAGCAAAATCAGAGGATGTCCGAAAGCTGGTTCAAGAGGTTCGAGTCGTTATTGAAGATTTAAGGGAAGCTGTGACAAGGTCCTAGGGGTCAGCTTTGAGTTATTGTTATAGTAGCGGGCTACAAACAACGGCTTCGGCTCTATTTCGTCCTGAATCACCGCTACCCTCACCCTCGTCTCACCACGCCAGGAAAGCAGTTGGCGTACAAGAAGAGCTTACCTCCCGCAAAGAGCCCGAATCTCAACATAATTCTCACCCCGTACAGTTCTGCTTGCATGTCCCGAAGCCTGTTGTTGCAATCCGTTAGATACAGTATGCAGCTGGATTGTCGTCCTCATTTGTCTCGTGTGTGCTGGGCTTTGTCGCCTTCCTTATACTACTGAACGATTCATCTTCGGTGACCACCGTTATCTTGACGCCTGTTAGGACACGTACATCGAGTATCGGTAATGAAAGTGTTGGATGCCTCAATGACGATGTCATAATAGAATGCTACTTCACATGTCGTTGTCGTGCCAAGAAATACTTCGGAGATGCAAATCTCCGGTTTCGTTAAACTCCCAAACCTTTTACTGTACTGTAGACGGGTGAACGTTTCGCGAGACCTTCCCCATACAGTTGTCTCACATGTCGCAATGCGCTGCTATCAGCGCGAATGAAGTACTTTCGATGATGGCGAGGTGAGCGGAGAAGGAACGCGGTAGTCAAAATGGGAGATGTCACGCCTCAGAAACGAGTGCTGCCACCAAGAGCGAGGAGGGAGTCGACGGCTAAACGACGAGCAACTTCACCACACCCAGCAACGCCAGCTACCATCAGTCCCGCATCGAAGACACTGAGTGAATCCAAGGCGAGAGGACCGAGGGGACCATACAAGAAAAAGCCTAGTAATGCGTACACCGCTACGCCTACCCGAAGCGCCTCAACGCCTACCTCCAATGGAGATGAGATACTGCCTACGAAGGTGACGAATACCGTTCCCCTGCCCACAAGTTCAGACAAACAACCAGAGATCTTGTCGGAGAGGGACTACCAGTCGGTTGCTGACAGCGCTATATTGGCTGCGTCTCTACATCGATCACGCATGCAGTGGCTTTGTAACGGTGTGTTCAAGAAGTACTGGACCAAGCCGGTCAAGCGCAAAGGAGGAGTGATTGAACCTCCGAACAACCCTGATGCCAAATCTATGCAAAAGCTTGGGAATGCCAGCATTACGATTGAGCCTCATACATTCGAAGCGATATTCTACGTGGTCCGAGAGGCTCAGGTCGTGCCTCCACTCGTCTACAAGCCTTCGCCACAGCAGTTGGCAAAGCAGAATGTGCAGGGTCCAGTTGTTCACTCGCCCATTCTCAGTACCGTGCCTGTTTCTTCCAACACATCAGCGTCGCAGCCAGGTCAAGGGAGAAGCGGCACACCAGCTCCTTTGTCGAGCAGGCCTTCAACGCCTCCTGGTGGGGCAAAGACAACTGATCCTGTGATTCAAATGTTGGCATCGCGTGCTGCAACTGACAGTCACTTGAAGGATCTGATGAAAGTGGTTGCCACATCTCGAGCATCACCGGAGCAGTTAAAGGAATTCCAGGCACATATCGATGAGTTCAACGCCATTGTCAAGCGACAAGAAGTGGAGCGGGAAAGACAGGCCAAGCTGGCCGTCCCTATCCCTTCCCCGGCTATGCCTACAACACCATATAGCAGTGTACCTCGAAACTCACCGTTGAATCCACATTTCACCCCATATCCTGCACAGCCGCGAGCTGAACCTTTGATCAAGCACATTGTTTTCGAGTTTACATCCCCCTTGTCAGCAGCAGGGGCTACTAATACGGATCGCTGGTTATTCCCCGATAACGCCGTACTCGACATGAGAATTGGGGGTATGGAAATGACCTGCTCATTCTTAGTGGAGCGCGCCGGGGCGGAAGTCTTGGGATGCATCAAAGACGCAGGAAGTGAAGAGCGGCGTGGGGTGGAGAAGTGGGACTCCAAGACGGAATACTACCAGCCAGTCACGATGGTGGTCAAGGCGACACAGCATCGCACCATTGAGACCATCGCTCGCAGTGCCAAGGCTCTTCCTGATGTTCAAAAGTACATGAGCGAAGTGATGGAAAAGAAAAGCCGTGCACCGCAGGAATACCTGGTCTACCAACTGCCACGAGACAAACCAGCGGCTGGTGAGTTTGTCGATAGTGCAGTCGAGCTGAGTGGAGAGGAGGACGACGAGCTGAAGGACTCTTATTCTATGTAGCTGCGAGCACCTGACCTTGGCACGGTTTTAAAGTTACGGTGGGCGATGCGGGAGGTCGGATATCACGTCCCGTCGACTCAACAATCTCTTTTTCGTTGAATATGGCGTGTCAACGTCTTGCTCTTTGCATGTAGTCAGCTACTGTAATCTGTCGCGTTGAAATTGTACAGTAGACCGTCCATAACTCATCTCCGGGTCGAGCAGCAAGGCTCCTATGCTTGGACATTTCCCTTCTCGGACCCTGGCGAAATTGCTGCCTCTTTCGTCATCCGTCCCGCCGGCTCCGTAGATTTTCGCACAAACGATGATCAGTGGACATGGAATTTTATTCAGCAATTGCACATGGTTGACACTTTCCCACTACCAATGTGACGATGTACCAGGTGGAAAATGTTCCGAGTAGCCACTCGTGGTGGACCAGGACCACCGATAGCCATCCGTAAAACCACACTTGCTCATTCGCCCATCTTTCTTCAGGTACATTCAGTGTCGCCACTGATGTCGCTAGCCACTCTTACTAGTGTTTATTAAAACCATGCCAATATCCTCACATGGCATCCCTCGCTAGGTCTATCAACGTTGAAACATCCGATGGTGGCCAGAGACCTTCCCAGATCAAATTCCTGAGGCCTGGTCAGATGGCTCTCTTCGCAAAAATCTCCGCTTACCCACCCTTGGCTTCGGCGACGGTGGTGCCTCCTTCTCGAAAGCAGTTTGAATTTACTGTAGTCGTTGAGTCATCCGAGTCACTACCAGACCAGCCATGGGAGGTGGCAATATGGTACGATCACTCTACCTGCTATGCCACCAACACTGGCGAGTGGGCAGCACTTCCCCTGCGGAAAGCTGACACTCCGCCGACCCTTCTGTACGACAGTCGCGGAGGGGACAAGCTCTACCGACACGCCTTCGAGGGCAGCTTGCAGACCCCGTTCCCGGAAGAACCCAGGACTTACAAGGGTCGCATGGTGCCCTTTACTGTGCGGTACAGAATCAATCCCCACGAAAATTGGACCTGGGTACAGGAGAGCTTCGGCATCAGTGATGGTCAGGTAATACTCCAGCCTCCACTCGACAAGGACTATCTGGGCGCTGGTCCCGTCGAACTAAAGGACGGCTGGCACATTCGCAAACTTCGAAGTGAAGCTCCTGGCGCTAGTCTATACAGCTTCGAATCCTCCGCTTCCATACCATACAATGCTGATGGTGCGAAAGAAGAATTCATAGTTCTAGGGAAGGTCCTGATGACCCACAAGTGGTTCGCCCTTGTCAGGATATGGTCCCCATGGCTCGCTCCACGACATGGTAACCATCACTTCCACCTTAACGAACCGGCAATTCTACTCTCGTTTCTTCGCACTGATGGCCAGCACGTCGTTATCTTGTCGGTGAATGGCATTGATGATGTTCTCACGACTTTGAGGTCCGATGGAGAGGGCAATATTATGGTCGCAGCACGGAACGATTCAGGCAAAGACCGCAAGTTTCGCATTCTGGCTGCATCATCATACAGCTTCGACACTGCAAATTCTGCCGTCATGTATGAGATGCGCAAGCTAGTCCGTGACTCGGCTGGCTATCAAGCTACTGCTCAATCTCTCCCAACACACGTACGTCACGAGTCGTTGGACTCGGAAGCTGATACAATCTTGATCACAAACATGCATGACAACCGCAATCCAGCTGATGACAACAGTCCTACTCCTCAGTGGCTCGCATCTTGGTACGATTCACTAAGTTACTGCACTTGGAACTCACTCGGTCAGGATTTGAATCTGGAGAAGATCATTGCTGCTCTCCAACATTTCCAAGACAACAAGATCAATATAGCCAACATGATCATCGATGATAACTGGCAATCCATAACTGGTACCCAAGGCGTCGACAATCAGTTCCATCGTGCCATGACTGACTTCGAAGCAACACCACATTGTTTCCCCGAAGGTCTGAAATCGGGCATCACTGAAATACGCAGCAAGTTTCCTCACCTTCGCGACATAGCCGTGTGGCATGCGCTGATGGGCTACTGGGGCTGTATCTCTGCGGACACTGGCCACCTACACAAGGACTACAAGCTTCGCGAGATATACCTAGCAGATGGTAGTCCAGCGGCAGGTAAAAAATATGCTATCGACCCGACCGATATCCACCGCTTCTACTCTGACTTTTACACATTTCTCTCCCAGTCTGGAGTGACAGCCGTCAAAACAGACGTTCAGTTCTATCTCGATCTCCTCAACAGCACCACCGATCGACGTGAAATGACAAACACATACCTCAGCGCCTGGACTCAAGCTCACCTAGGCAATCTTTCTGGCAAAGCCATCTCATGTATGTCTCAGATTCCACAAATATTGTACCACAGCTTCCTACCCACCAATACACCACGTATCATGCTACGAAACTCCGACGATTTCTTCCCTGACGTGCCCACATCACACCCATGGCATGTCTTTGCCAACGCCCACACAGCTCTTTTCGTGCAGCACCTCAACGTCTTGCCAGATTGGGACATGTTCCAGACCTCGCATGCTTATTCTGGTTTCCACGCTGCAGCGCGCTGTGTGTCCGGTGGTCCAATCTACATCACAGACTATCCCGGCTCATCTGACATAAACCTCATCCACCAGATGACTGCACGCAACCCGCGCGGTGACACAGTGATCCTCCGACCTAGCACCATCGGCAAATCGATCAGCACATACGACAACTACAACTCCGGCGCAGTCCTGAAAGTCGGCGCATACGATGGACGTGCAGAAACCGGGACTGGTATTCTCGGAGTTTTCAACGTCGCAGAACGAGACGTCAGCTTCGTCATTCCCATCACCAAGATCCCAGGCGTAAAGCCACAAGAAGAAGAAACCAAAAGAAGCTGGGTAGTCCGCAGCCATCTCAGCAGACGAATTACTCGACCCATCACCCCAACCCTCCCACTCCAAGGCAAAAGTCTCCTACAAGCAAACCTCCCAATCCGAGGCTACGACATCTGGACATGCATACCCGTCCACGGGCCCTACAACATCAGCGACCGCCACTTCAGCATCGCAATCATAGGCCTCCTAGGCAAAATGACTGGCGCATGCGCTCTCACAAACTCCCGCTTCACATCGGCCGGTCCAGCCGACTCCTCCGTCTCATCCGCATCCGACAGACAAAAATCCGCAACAACCCGCCTACGAACAGACATTGAAATGAAAGCCCTCGGCGTCCTGGGAGTATGGATCTCGAGTTCCAGTAGCGACGACGGCTCCAACACCATAGACATCGACAATGATCTCCTTATTCTTATGAAGGGACAAGTCGTGCCGAGACAGCGCGTGAAACTCACGACGGAAGGTATAGATGGGTTGGTAGCGGACGACGGGAGCAGAAGTGGGCAGCCGGGTTTGGTCGAGATTGATACAGAGGGTGCGTGGGATGATCTCGGTCTTGAAGCGGGATTCAACAACGAGGTCGCTATTCAGATTTACGTTGTGTGATGATGTGGATGTTGAATGGAGTATGGAATTATATGGGAATGGCACCGAGTCTGATCATTTGATTGAAATAAAGTTTAGATTGATAGACAAAATTTATCTACACTACTAAGTTACTACTGCGACTGCTGTGCCTGGTATTACTGTAAATACACTGTTCCTCCTTGCATCCTCATTGCCTTTCTTCACAAATGATCCTGTTCCTGATCCTGGTCACTTCTCCATTCCCCGCCCACACAATTACCCAACCTACTAGCACCCATCTATCTACCTACCCACCCACTCATCAATCTACAGATACATCCAAGTCCCCAACCACAATACCCACTCCTCTGTCCTCGACCCAGCAACCCAGCAGCCGAAATCCCATCCCAGCCCATCCACGCCGCACCACAAAACCCTTCCGTTCACACTGACCACTGTTTCTCAACCACTCGCCCCCATCAATGCACGGGGTCTGATTTTGGCAATACTCCTAGAAGAGTTGAGGGGTATTTAATCTGCGTCCGGCATTGATTGCCACAACAGAGGGAATGGTGGACGGGGGTTATGTGTTTTGATGGTGGCTGGTCGGTAGAGAGGGGGTGCATTCGGGATGTGGGTGGTTTTGAATGATCACGGTTTCGTGATGGGTCTTGTAGTAGTCGGTCATTGCGTTTCAGCTCTTGTTAGTATTGATTAGTACTTGGGGGATCATTGGCTGAAGAGGCATAAGCTGAGTGAGGATTGGATTTTTGAAGAAGGAGAAAAAATCATGACTATATATTCTATAATTTTACTTTACTCGCCTGCAGCGCTTGCAGATCCTCTTCATGAAATTCAGTGTAACGATTCGTGCCTGGTTTAAGCCAATATATCTTGTCGCTACTACCAGAGTCCCTGATAGTCTTGAGATCAATACCTTGATTCCGCAGTCCGACTTTCTGCTGCTTATTGTTGCCGGTAAGCGTGACTTCGCGGACGACTCTCAGAAACAGCGGTACCGCGTATTTCGGTAACGAGTTCGTAGCATATGTTGCGAGACTCTCAAGGACGTCTTGTTTGACGATTGTCCCGCCTTTACCGTCTTGTAAAGCTTCGTCTTTAAGTAAGAGGGCTGCGCAGCCGGCGCGACCTTCGTGGCCGGGCACGGATACACCGTAGATATTGGCTTCGTCGACTGAGGGGTTATGGCCCATGACTTCGCTGACTTCGGCGGTCGAGACGTTTTCCGATTTCCATCTGTATGTGTCGCCTATTCGGTCGCTGAACCATAGGCGGGCTTCTTTGTCGAAGCGTACGACGTCGCCGGTGCGGAAGTATACATCGCCCTTTTTTAGGACGTTCCATACTAGTTTTTTGTTTGTGGCTTCGGGGTTGTTGAGGTAGCCTGAGAATCGTGTTTTGACTGTGGCGGGATCTAATGCGAATAATAGTTCGCCAATCTCACCTCGAGGCATGGCCTGGCAAAGGCCGGTTTTTGGATCTCGCCATGGTTGCTCGGTTTCCCAGTCTACCTGCACTATTGCGAGTGTTTTTCTGCTCATGAACTCTGTGATCTTGCCGTAAGAGCCAATGGCACCGTCAGTGAAGTCATTTCTGTTGACGTTCCATGTGGCTGTTACTCCTTCTGTCATGCCGTAGACCTCTGTGATGGTTTCCACCCCAAATCTTGATTTGAACTTCTTCCACACATCAGGGCGTAGTCCGTTCCCAAAAGCCATACGAACCATGTGATTCCTATCATTGGGAGACGGAGGTGCAGCAAGGATATATCGTAATGTCTCGCCAACATATTGTATAATCGTGACATTCGAGCTTCGTACTTCAGGCCAGAACTTCGAGACAGAGAACTTTCTACCGATAACAAGAGTAGTGGCGGATTGGAGGCATGCGTTGAACCCCAATGTGAATCCGGTTGTGTGATATAGCGGCATACATGTGTAGAACCTGTCCGGCTTCTTACTAGTGACAGATCTCAACCCAAGGATTCTCGCGCATACAAGTCCACCAGCTCCCATGCGAACCCAGGGTACAATGGCTGCTTTTGGCAAACCTGTTGTTCCGGAAGTGTACATAAGAGTTGCAGGATCTGTTGGCTTAGTTGCATCGCGGACAGTATTTGGAGCTCGGTAGGGTGGGAAGTAATTCAAAGATGATTGTAGACCGAGATCGAGGATTGCGATTTCAAGCGGGAAGGTATCGTTTCGAAAATTGGGTGCTAGGAATGCTTCTTTTGTTTCAGTTGTAAGCGCTTTATGAGCGACCTCTGGATCGATGATCAGCAATCGGGCTGTCGATACCTTGACGCTATGTATCAAAGGCTTTGAAGTGAGATTGTAATTGATAAACGCTGGAGAGGCACCCAAGGACCACAGAGCCATCACTAAAAACAGGAATTGAGGCGAGTTCATGAAGTCCAAAGCCACGATCTCGCCAGAGACAATACCGTGTGTTCTGTGCAGCCATCCTGCGTATCTGAGGACCGTATCATAGGTTTGTTTGAAGGTCCAACTCTTGCCCTCAAAAATGAGGAAGACCTTATTTGCGGTCTTTGTGTTAGTCGCATATTCCTCGAGGACGTAGAAGTTGCTGACTCTCTTTGCTTTTTCGCGTTTGGCGAACTGACGCTGGGCGGTCGCAAAGGCAGATATAACCGTGAAGTCGCCAGGTAATCTGAACTTAGCGTTAATATAAGCTCCTGCTGCAACTGCTGCAGCTGTAGCTGTAGTTAGAGAAATAGGTCCTGAAGCAGGTCAGTCATACAGTCAAGAAAGGATATCAGTGCATATTCTTTACCTGCCATAGCGCCCGAGTTTGTTCGAAATAGGCAGGGAACTCGACTTCTCAAGGTTGGGATCGCGAAAGCTACGACAAGATATGTCACGCTGCCGCAAACTCTCAGCACCTACAGCAAGCGGTGTTTACACCACTCATTCGTTCTATGGTAGTCAGTATGGATCCAGTTGCCGAGGCACACCTCCGCTGTGTGGTTGAATTCAAAGTTGACTGCCGGCAGCTAAGAGCACTAATTAGGACTCTGCAAGGCTTACACTATCAGAAGTACCACGAATATACAGCAGGAATCCGACACAGCATCTGGAGCACGCCGTGAATCAAGCACATACAGAGAATTAATCGAGTCTGAACATCTCCGCAGGCACGTCGCTCTAGTAGATGGCTACGAATTGGGATTGTCAGATGTTGTGGCCTGCCATAAATGACGTAGTTCTCGAACACCAACGGCTATTCACGGTGAAGAGATAGCTTGATCCTCAGCGCCCTCAACGAGTAAGATCCATTTGATGAAGGTCGTTTCTAGAACGGTTCGGTTCACGGACCATCTGCCTGCTATCATCAGTGGCGATATATTGGCTTCTGCCAGAGCTTCCCACAATCACCTCCTCAACGAAGTCTTACAGTAAGCAGGTAAACAATGTCGCGGCAGCTCAGCACATCCCAAATGAGAAATGTGTTCACAACCAGACTACAAAAGTGTGCTTCCATAACCTATCCTCTCATGCCACTCAACATCAATGCCTTCTAATTCAGGATTCCAGTCTTGTCCAAGCTCTTGGTCAAACATGAATCTCCCCCAAGTATCCCATGCAATTGGTTCGAGGTCATATCCAGGTTGTAGGCACTGAGGCAACTGCAGTGAACCTGACATGTTCATCGTCCCGTCATAGCTGTACCCCTCAGTCACTGTTGGGACTGAATCGAAATTTGAAGCACTGTTGAGATCAATCGTATCGTCTTTGCCAGAGGAGTGTGGGAGATAAAGGCTTGGTTCTTGTAAGATTGGATAATCCAGAGAATCCCAATCAGCATTTGCGGGCGGCGTAGATGCATCGTGGCGTGGGCTGCTGAACATCTTTTGATTCGAAATCTTTTCCCTTAGCTCGATGTTGATCGTGCCGAAGTATGGCAACATGATCGTCCTCTTGAGTCTATTATCATCAATGCCAGTGTTCGACAAGATTTGTTTATATTGGTAATAGGTGCTTGCTTCGTTATCGTTATCGTCGTAGTACGCAAACGAGGTCAACTCCTCAAGCACTTGCAAACCTTGTTTGCTGATACTGCTTCCCTGTTCTAGTGTCCTGTATCTGAAAACATCCTTTAACGCCTCAACCAATGCGAGGTCAGACTCAACATGTCCGTCTCGACTTTCAACTGGTGAATATTGTCCATTGAATTGTGCTGTATCGTTTTGACTCTTCGGAGCCGCATCCTGGAGAATACCAACCAGCAGAATGCATCCGCCGATCAATGCTTGGAGGTCGTCACAATTGCACATATACACTGAGACAGAGGGTTCTGATCGGAGAGAATTGAACGCTTTGATGACATTACGACTACCTTCAAGACATGATTGGCGATACCTTTTTCCAGCCGGAGAGTTCCTAGGTTTGATCAAGTATGGCATGTGGAGATAGCTTTGGACAGTCCAGAACCAGAACTGTACCATGATTGATTCGTATCGATACTGTGATACGACTGAGACAGGCCGCGTAAGCATATCCCACCATCCCGATGGCATCTGGATTGCAATCGTTCCTAACGTGTGTTGTAGCATCTCCGTGGTTTCGTCCGATATCTCGCCGCTAGCATTTCGATCATTAATTTGTCCTGCCAGTACTGCTACCACTCTTCGTAGCGCTCGCATTTTTAATGATTCGTCGTGAATTTCAGGATTGCGGAGAACGGTCAGAGCTCTGGCATCAGTAAATGCAACATCCTTGATATGTGGAAATCCTAATACCATCGACATGAGATGCTGGATCTCAAAGACTGAAGCAAGGAAACGCTGCTGTTCAGCTTGTCCATCTGTCAGCGGGCCATCGATAGGATTACTTGTCCCATATTGAATCGCTTGAGCACAGTGTATGGCCCGCCTGATCCCCAACCATGCTTTGCGTAATTGGTTGGTCTCAGTATGGTGCTTTGCTCGCATCATGAAAAGGAGAACAATTTCCGTGTCTTCGTAGTATTTTCTTGAATCACAAACAATCTGATCAACGGCTGCGAGTATGTAGGTCATAATGTGGTTAGCAGGAACAGGAAGATTGAAGTTTAGGTCGTCGAGGCCAGGGCGCAGCTGGTCGAGAGACACAGCTATGGCCAAAAGTCCCATGGCAACAGAAACACAACTGTCCTCCCTGAGCTTCATGTGTACAAAATCATGGAGACTAGTATGTTCCGCCGTCTTCCGCAATGCGTAGTGTTGTGCCCGCCATGCTATCCACCTACGAGTATAAAAGTCAGTCCTTTTGGTTTCCGGTTTCGTGACTCTATTAACACTAACCAGTGGCCCCCAAATTGCAGCGCATCGAATATGTTCGGTACATTTGCGATTGTGGTCAGCAGCTTTTCCCGGTCAGATGCATGCTGATCTGGAAACAGTAGCGAAGTCCTTAAGTCAGCGGCATAGGACTCATGAACGCCGTGTTCCTGAAACTGTAGTAATGTCAGTCAGGAGGAGAGATCTCGATCTGATGAACATACTGTGTCATTGTTGAAGAGCGAAAAGATAGGACTTTTCTTGTCCAACCGTCCTTGGGAAAACTCTAAACCTTCGTTTTCGTGGGCAACGGTATCAGTCGGAATGAGCTTGTCAGTTCGTGCGCTTTCGCTCGCATCAGCATTCACCTTCTCTCGAGCGAGTCTTTCGACGGCAGATTCGAGTCGTTTGATTTGCACTTGGACGCTGTTACATTGAGAAGTCGATCCTCCACGAAGTGAACCTTGTCTAATGCATCTGCGATTGTGGGCAATGCACAGTTGACAGATATCATCTTTGTCGTTATCGTAGATGCATTTGACCTTGCGTCTTCGGCCTCAAGTGAGAATCAGCGTTGGCGCATGTGAGGAAGGTAAGAAGTTCCGTACACTCTCGACAAGCACGTGTTCCTCTACGCATCTGCTTGTGCACACTCTTCTCCTCTTGTGTTATTGCCATCTTGCGTTACAGTCATTTCCAATCGATTGATACCTCATCAGATATTTGGTTCAACCAAAATCAAAACATATTGATACCAAGGCCAAGTGGCGTTAGGCGATCGAACAGTGAGAGAAGCGGAGCCACAATTACAATTGGCAGAAGGCAAAATGCTGCCTCGTGGCTCAGCGATAGTCGTGAGATTTCATGGACGTGGAGGAAACAAAAGCTGTGATTGCAAGATCATAGAAACATTGCTTAGTAAGACACTTATAGTGAGTACTCTTCGCAAGCTCATTCAACGGATGTATTGCGTTCAGCAGTCAGACCGGAACGTTTGTACTCCCATGTGCACGTAGCCATATCCTATTCGTCCTCGTGATTGTATCAAGTACGCGGTCAACAGCAAGTCGAACAGCTATTCGGTGGCCCCGACAACTTTGCAAACTACGTTCGCAGAAGAAGAAAAGTCGATATGGCATCTGTGCAGTGAAAATTGGCAAATGAATATCCACGGTATAGTGGCACTACCTGGAAGAGCGGCTCAGATGTGCACTCTTTACCTTTCCAAAGATATTACTCCTCCATGCTCTCTTCTCCCGCTCTGCCGCAGACTCAATGTCGCTTTGTCTTTGCTTTCTGTGCATAGTTTCGCCAGCAATATCCGCTTTTGTTACAGGATCAGCTAGCGTCTCCGTCTCCTCTTTCCAACCTGGACAGGTCAGACCACTAGCTTCGTACTCCTCGTCCGACACAATCTCGACAAACTTCTTCTTCCATTTGCCAGTCCTCAGTATTAGTATGTTGCCATTAAGTACCAATGGCTCGACGAATGCCCATTTCGCATCAGTAGCAGGAACGTAACTAATTTGGTCTTCCATCGCTGCATTTGCACCGTCTTTGCCGACCTTACCACCGATATAAACGCCTCTGTTATTAATCATACGCTGTCCTTCACTGCGAGAAGCGACGAGCCCAGCTGAATATAAGATGCGGCTTAGAGGTTGTTGAATGACGAGAGATTGTGGTAGCTTGATGTTGACATCGTAGCTCGAATGTTGGTCGAGAGGTTTCGCATGTTTGTTCAACAGAGGGTTAATGTCAACCGGTCGTCCATCTGGTGTTGTTGTACTCTCTTTGAGTTGATTCTGCACATCTGCCAACGTCAATTTGTTCGAAAACACTTGTAAGTGCTGTGCTTCAGCTTCGTTTGCCGCTGTCGAACCATGAACTAACTCCACAAAATTGTGAGCTAGTTTGCGCTGAGCTACCCGCTTGGACTCATCGGCCTTGTGCTCCACTATAGTCTGGCGGATTTCTGACATAGGTAGGAATGTGAGGAGCTTGAGGTATCTTTCGACATCTTCATCGGCGGTTCGAATAAAAAATTGATAAAGGTCAAAGCTGCTCGTGAGCTGTTTGTCAACCCAGATCGCATTGCCTGCACTCTTCCCGAACTTTTCGCCCTTTGATGTTGTCAAAAGTGGCACGGTAAAACCCATTGGATCGTTACTAGCAGTCGAGTCCTTGGTATCAGTTGCCAGCTTTTGCATGAAGGGGACATCATTCTTCATGATACTCTTCACAAACTCTGCACCAGCAAGGATATTTCCGAACTGGTCCGCACCGCCTATCTGGATTTGTGTTCCTGTTTGAAATTGATGCCACCAATCCCACCCTTGGATAAGAGGGTATGAAAATTCAGCATACGACATGCCATCACCCTTCTCAAGTCGATTCTTGACCGAGTCACGACCCAGCATGGGACCGATTCTGACATGCCGGCCGAGTAGACGCAGGTAATCTGCAACAGTAATCTTCTGCCACCATGTGGCATTGTTTAGAACAGCTCTTCTCCATGCCCATTCTTTCTTATACCCTTTGCCTTCGGCATATGCTTCTATATTCACTCCAAGCTTTTTGAGTTGCTCGAACATGTTTGCAGCATTTTTGATACGCTCTGTCGTTGCTTGTTCAGCTCGTGCTGTAAGTCGATCGGTAGGGTCTCCAATTCGCGCAGTAAAACCACCCATCTACAAGCTATTAGCACCAGCAAGATTAAGCTCAGAATACAAGCCCGACCAGTAAATTTGCAGCATAACCATAGATATACATCCACCCTAGTGCCATAAATGGTACCATATGACCAACATGGAGAGAGGCAGCGGTCGGATCGACACCGCAGTAAACACCCACTCGTCGCTCTATTAACAACTTGTTGAGTTCATCTCTATTGCCGACAATCTGATTCACGAGTCCTCGCTCTTCGAGGACTTCGAGAATAGACTTGGCCTTCCCACCCTCAATATCATGCTTGCGATCTACCCAGTCTTCTCCGGAGATCTTGATTTTGCGAAGGTGATTCTGGCTAATACTTCGTCGCTGTTGATGTGTGAAACTTTCCGCCAACCATCTTCGGCAATCCAAGCAGATGAATCGCCTCTTTCTAAGTGCTCGTGATAATGGTTGGTTCAGGGACATCTCAAATATGGATGTCCTTCTGATCCATTGAGAGAAAGCGCATGCTGAAAAACTATAACGGACGAGTCGGCGATTATCATTCCGAATGCCGACGCGTTAACGCGTCCTCTCTTGTCCGAGCAAATCACTACCAGTGATTTTCACAAGTCCATACGCCGATTGTGATTTGACAGCTACCTCCGGGTTGTGTTGATTCGGCAAACCTCATAGTGCAAACATGCAGGTCCTGCGAGGTAATGACTTCCTATGGCGGCAACAATAACAAAGATTGACACGGACGAAGCTTGCAAAAGCGCGTCGTCCGATGATAGGATTGCAAAGCACAATGCCTCGTCCGCGCCGTATGGTAACCACCCCCAATTATCACTCGCACTGTCCAGACTATATAGCATGATGGTCTTGCCTGCCTTCCATGGCGTTACTTTTTGCATAGTGGCAGTATTAACTTCATATCACAGAATAACGACGGACATTTGACTATTCAACCATGAGCAGAGCATTCCAATCAGTCAGGAGAATCCTCGTGACAGGAGCCACTGGTAAACAGGGTGGTTCGCTGATCAAAGCGATGTCAGCTTCGCCGTCAACACCTCCATTCGAGCTTGTGGCGCTCACACGAAATGTCAATAGCCCTAGCGCTCAGAAACTTAGCCAGCTGCCTAATGTGACGCTTCTACAAGGTGACTTTGGCGATGTGCCAGCTATATTTCGAAACGCAAATGGTCCGTTCTACGGCATTTTCAGCGTTCAGACACCTCTAGATCCTCACAAAGAGGAAGCAGAAGGCAAAGCGCTAGCAGAGGAAGCGGCTAAAAATGGTGTCGAACACTTCATCTACACGTCTGCAGATAGAGGCGGGACTGAACAGTCAGATCGGGATGGGACACCCGTCCCACATTTCATTTCCAAGTTCAATATCGAAGAACGCCTAAAGACCATTGCAATGGAGACAAATGGTCGTATGAAATGGACCATAATTCGACCTGTTGCTTTCATGGAAAACTTGACACCAGACTTTTTCGGCAAGGTTTACGGGACTGCTTGGCGTCTGAATGGTCGAAAGATGCAAGTCGTTTCAGTCGAAAGCATTGGTATCTTAGCTGCGGAGGCGTTCAAGAACCCAAACCAATATGCTGGAAGATCAATATCCTTGGCTACTGACAGCCTGACATTCCAAGAGGCTAATAGTATCTTTAGAGAGAAGTTTGGACGAGATATGCCCAATACTTACGACTTTATTGGCAGGATTGTGTTATATCTGACTTGGAAGCACTTAGGCATAATGTTCCAATGGATCAAAGAAGTAGGCTTCGGTGCCAAACCTGAAGAGTACCGATCTCGCATGCCAGGTATGCTGGATTTTGCGGAATGGCTTGAACGGTCTAGTAAGTTCCGGAAGTGAGATTTGGTGCAAGAGAGGCTTGCAAAAGGAGTGGCCATTCATTCGAGGTCATCTTTGCCGAAGCTGGTAGGTCATGTATTAGTACGTTGGTGTGGTCTTCAGCACTGGAGTTAAATAATATGATACTCTTTTGAAACGACAAGCATACTCTACAACCACCGTCAGAATTGCAGAGAAGTTCTTGTACTCCTATGACCCTGGCTTTCTTCGTGCGAATCACACCACTGGTTAGCACGTATGGTCACGTATATTGTTCGATTGTGTAGACCTCGCAAGTGTCTTGCGGCTGCAGTAGTCAACGACACCTGACCATAAAGCCTCGTGCACGCAACAAAAACCAATGAGATCGATGTTGAGCATGGTGATCCGACCAACCATGGGGCTAAGCTTTCTGTCGTGCTTAATGAAGCTTGTTTTTTGCATCTCTGAAACACCAAGGGCACAACGTTTTCTATCCCCATATGATGACATATCTGCAGCCTCCAACGAATATACATCAAACCGTGGTGAACAGGAAGGACGACCTTGACACCATGTATGACACTTGAGTACCCCATCAACAGGTTTGTTATCCAACACGCACTGGCTACAACGTGCTGAGAAGATACACCGAAATCACTGATGCTGATTGGCAGTATCATTCTGGGTTTGGATGACGCAGTTGTCTTGACTGCCGAAGCGCTTTACGTCCTCATCAGTCACAAGTCAGAAGTCAGCTACCAAGTATTCGCTGCCCTGCTCCCGATGCATCACAATTACAGTTCTCCAACCCGAATGTGATCAGGACACAAGAAATGATTCGTTATCTTCGAGTGGGTCGAGCATCGATCAGCACGGCTACCAGTCTGCATCAACACATCATTGTACAATACTTGTTGCAACAACATATCCGGTGGTCCAGCTACTTGGTGACATTAAAAAGTGAATATCTCAGACAAACTAATGCAAGTGTCTTGGCCAATGGGATATTTGTATCATGCTTATGACATCGTGGTTACGGGCCGGGGAGAATGGATGAATGTGGTAATGGAGTATCAGCGGAGCGAAGCCACCAATCCAACCATGATATTTGTGCTTAGCACTCCCACGTTTGGAATAGTAGGCGCTGAAACGACCAAGATACTACATGTAACAGTACTTTCCAATGTCATCAAGTATGGAGAACTTCATCGTACACAACAGCATCCGACCACTTCACGATGCTCGAACAGCGTGGTCACAAGTTTGTAACCAAAACTGACTTGATAGGTATGTTCCTCGCTTTGTATGAAATGTTGGAAGTGGGCTTTAAGCGACCACGCGTTCACAAAGCACTGCCAGCTGATCTACCTGATTTGCAAGTGTGCATGAGGCAGGTACTACCCGTTGTTTGACCAAACAGTTCCTGCATACCTACCTGGCAGGCACATGAAGCTTCCACCAACGATTGATGCCAACAGCGTGACTTCCCTTAACCAGTTTTCCTGTTCCACTTAGGTTACTTATATCCCGAAATCTTTTCTGTTCGCTCATTACTGCCCTTCATCATAACAATCTCCAAAGTCGCTGTCTTGATTGAAATCATTACTACCCATTCTTGCAAAACAATTACCCCACCTACACACTTCCACCATGGCCTCCTCCGCCAGCCGTATTCCCGTCATTCGTAACCGTTCTTATCAACTCAATGGTCTGAAGTCTTACGCCTATGCTCTCAACAAGTACACAATCACACCAACTCAACCTGGCAGATTTTCCAGGAAGGATGCTCAATCAAAGCTCATGGTAGAGAAGGCTGATGGAAGCCAAGGTGTTGTATCTGCCAGTGACCAAGAGAACGACTCTTTCTGGTCTTGCCCTGTTTCGATCGGTACACCAGCTCAAACAGTCAACCTCGACTTCGATTCTGGTTCAGCAGATCTGTGGGTCTGGTCTACATCATTGAGCAAAACTACTCAGTCTGCCGGTACCAAGGAGGGTATCAAGATATTTGACCCGACAAAGTCCTCCACCTTCAAGAACACTCAGGGTTCCACCTGGAAGATCAGTTATGGCGATGGTTCTGGTGCTTCCGGCAGTGTTGGCACAGACAACGTGACTATTGGTGGCATTACCATCAAAAATCAAACTGTTGAGCTTGCTAGTCAAGTTTCAAGCGAGTTCCAGACCGAGTCTAGCAGTGGTCTGCTCGGCCTTGCATTTGGCAGCATCAATACCGTTCAGCCAACACCAGCAAAGACACCAGGTAAACATTATTGCACATTGCTTGGAGATCGGGCACTGATATTTCTATAGTTGAGAACATGATTGCTCAATCAGACATCCCCAGCACCGCTGAACTCTTCACAGTCTATCTTGCGGATGTCAAGGAAAGCGGATCTCAATCCTTCTACACATTCGGCGAAATTGACCAGTCAGTTGTCACGGCTTCAAACCAGCAAATCTCCTACACACCAATCGACAACTCTCAGGGCTTTTGGATGTTCTCGTCGGAGTCTGGCACAGTCAATGGCAAGACCATACAACTCAGTGGCAACAAAGCTATTGCTGACACTGGTACCACTCTGATGCTTGTCAGCGACGAATTTGTGTCAGCAGTCTATGCTGCCATTCCTGGTTCCAAGAACGATTCATCGGCTGGTGGTTGGACCATTCCATCAGGAAATGTAGACCAGAGACCAGTCATCACCGTCGCCATTGGCAACAAGCAAATAACCATTGAGAAGGAACAACTTGGCTGGTCTGACCTCGGCGATGGCTCCAACATGGTGTTTGGCGCCATTCAATCACGAGGCACAAACCCCTTTGACATTCTTGGCGATGCATTCTTGGTGAATGTCTACGCTGTGCGTTCTTCTAACCTCGTTTTACCTGACACTCTCACTAACATGACGCAGATCTTCGACGTTGGTAACACGCAATTCGGTGTGGTCCAGCGACCTGATTCTACGTCGGCTGGATCGACTACAACTGGAACGACCACTGGTACAACTGGATCGACTACTGGTGCAAGTGGGTCAACTACTGGTACAACACCTGCATCGTAAGTCATGGCAGCAATTGCTTGCGAGCCATCCGAGCTAATGTAGAATAGTGGAACTCACTCCAGTCACCACCACCACCATCACAAACACCATGAACACAAGCAAGAGTAGGATATACGAAAATCACTTGCGGTGCTTACGAATTTACCAGGCTCGGCAGATGAACAGGTCCGGAACTGATCATGTCATTACAGCGGGAAGCAACATTGACATCGACATGAGTAGTAAGTGCGAGAACAGCAATCATCATGCATACATAGATGGTCATCCATAGCTTAGACACTATCGTTTGTATTGCGTGTCCAGTCATAAAATAAATACATATCCTGACCATGTATCAACCATTCGGCTAAATGATCGCACAATGAAGAGTGATGCGACTCAAGTGCAGAAAAGATGCCTGAAACAACTCATAGCGCAAGACGAGCCTTGTGTGCTCCACAGATGTGATGCAGTGGTAACGAAGTAGCATCTTATTGCACAAAACTCATTTCATTTCTCAACTGTATGTCTGTGAAACGTGACTTCGTCCTAAGAACTGCGGTGCCTGCTTTGGAAGATTCTGTCGCATATGCTGCTGGACAACCAGGTTCGATCACAGTGAAACGTGGCTTGTGTTCCGTGCAGGACTCAACTGCTGTATTGAAGAACTACTGTAAGATTCGGACTCGAGTTGCTGAGAAGTGATGTGCTATGCCCAGGAAAATCATGTTTCCTCGATATCATTGCCATAGGCATACATACTCCGTTCTAGCATTAGCCGCTCCAGTCGCACTGAATCTAGGAAGTGTGGCCGTACTTAGTGCTGTACATCGGGTAAGTGATGGACAAAATGCTTTCATGAGTGACTCGAGACAAGCGGCCATTTTATTCGAGCTCGGCATGGCTGTCGATCTGTCTATACCATCCATCTGGTGTGGAGAATCAATCTCAACTCGTCTTCTCCATTGCCATGCTCTGATATCTCCGTCCCTTTTGAGACATATGCCTTCTGCTTGATGTATCTTGACTATAGTAACTTGGTTGCTCCAATCCTAACTCTATGAGATCTCTAGAATCAAGATTGATAGAGCTATCACGAAAATAGACTGGCTGAGTGGCAGCCATGACGGATTCGACCTTGTCCTACAGCAAAGAGACTACTGTTTGCCCAGATTCGTGGAACCTATCCATACTTTTGGCTGAGGTGCATGGTGTACTCCAGGGTAAGAATGGTCGAGCGTTTTGGCCAAAATCGTGTTTCTCACGAGGAAGGCACCCGCTGGTTTGTCACTTTCGATTCGTTCGCTGTGCTTCTCGCTGTTGTTTCACTTGTCAGCAATTCCAACAAACCAACAACACCTTCACTCCCCTACCACCGAAGTGCAGTCTAACATATCCTCCAAAACTCTCCTCCACTTACTGATCGTTATTACCATGTTCGGTCATTATCGCGACGATGACTCCACAAACAGAGTACCCAGGATACTTTGATGCAGCTTCCCGTAAGTCCACAACGACATGAACCTCCCAAACCACCCGGAACTCCTCTAACTTTGGTATAGTTATCACTGTTATCTGCGCTGCCTTAGGTGGTTACAATGCCGTCGAACTCATACTTCTCATCTTCACAACCTTCAATGTCTATCGTGGACTATACTTCTGGTCGATGGTCGTTGCGACTTTCGGTATCCTACCTTACATCGTCGGCATGGAAGTCATGTACTTTAAGCCATCTTCGAAACTCCCCGGCTTGATCATAAACAATATCGGATGGATTCTTATGGTTGTGGCCCAATCTGTCGTCCTCTACTCTCGACTCGGTATAGTCCTTGGCAACATGCAATCTCGAATACTGTCCTTTACCAAATGGATGATCATTGTCGATGCTGTCATATTCTATACTCTTGCCACAGGTAAGTTATACCTCCATTGTGAACATGCCACAGGAATACGCAGGCTAAAGAGAAGCAGTAATCGTGTTTGGCATGCATTACTCAGCAAACCAGCATTTCGACGCTGGTTACATCTATGTCGAACGTCTTCAGATGACCGGTTTCTGCATTCAAGAATTCATCATCTCCGGCCTCTATATCTGGAAAACTCTCGACATCCTGAAAGCTGGAGAGAAGAAACAGGCTCATCGAACGCTTTGGCAGCTCTTCTTAATCAACGTTGTAATCGTTGCACTGGATATAGCCCTTCTCGTCCTCGAATACTTGAATTTGGCTAGCATCCAGATCGCATTTAAAGCACTTGCGTACTCGGTAAAGCTCAAACTTGAATTTGCTATACTCGGCAAGCTTGTGGAATCGAGCAGCATTGCACAAACAAACATGGCAATCTCGTTTAGTAACACCATTGCACTAGACTCAGATCACGAACCCGGTACACGAACAAACAGCGATGCCTTCAAAACTAGCCCTAACTTGCGACAACCTCAGGAACCTCGGTTTGCGACAGTGGCGCTTTCGACATGGGAACCTCGAGCGGGACAGCAGTACGGCAAAGACCACGTAGAAGGGAATCGAAGTCACGACTCGATGCGAACGGCGAGTCCTCAGACGGAGAATTCGGAGCAGCATCTCACTCAAACGGTACAACTCGTGAGTCCACCCGACGCACGGAACACCAAATGCGACTCGTATCATGAAATGATCCGATTCATGTCGGAATGAAAGGGCATATATATGTGACATGACGCTGATGATCACAATGAGATATGGAACCATGAATGCAGCGTACATTATGATACTGAATAGCAAGCCAGGCAGTGGGTTTACTGCACTGCGCTAAATGATATGAACATTTCGAGAAGTTGTGTCTTACTATAGCTAAGCAGCTATCTCCCTGTACATTTGAAACACAGCTTGATCCTTGTGCTTGCGTAAAAAGAACACCACAAATGTTTGCCTGAATTTTGAGGCCGAACTGCATGCTTCGATAACCGCACATGTCTTGACGTCCTATACGGTCAAGCAGTCTGTTTTCATCTACCTGTTCTGGAGTTAGTCCAATTGCGAGATATTGGTATACGGCAGTGAGATTAAAATTGCTGCTAGAGCTGCCTAGCACCCGAAGTCTACATCAGGAGCAGCTCCATGCGGTCGACACTCATCCGCCGTTTCGCGACACCCGTCTCGACACCCTCAGTCACCAACCTTACGAAATCTACCACCTCAAGCTCAAACCAACCATCTCCAAAACCACCTTCCACAACGCTCTCGTCAGCATCCAAAGCCTCACGCGCCGCAAATCGTACCAAACCTAGATCCCCGCCACTCTCCCTCGAGCACTTCCTCCTCCGCTCCCGTGTTCTAAATCTCTACCGCACGATCGTGCGTGCAATATATCAGATTCCAGATCCTGATGCACGGAAGGAGCCGATAGCTCATGCTAAAGGAGAATTCATGCGGAACAAGAACGTCTCGGAGACTGCGCAGATACGGTATTTGGCGAGCACGGGGAAGGCGGAGTGGGATGGGATGAGGAGGTATGTTGAGGAGTTGGCTGTGAGGTCGAGGCGTGAGGGAGGGGACTGAAGTGCTTACACCAAATTTCTCGATTCATGTGCGAGGATATGGCAGTCTCGTACACCGTCTGAATAAGAATGCGGATGATATCTTTTCAGTTTGCTATGCTGGACCAGATAGCTTACTACATTGATTGATGGCCAAAAACGCCATTTACTAGTCATCATGGCACTACGCATGGAAATGATGTGCTAGCAGGAGAAAGCTAGAAGCAGATACTCATGTCCAACCGGTCGCGCTCTTACGGTTTATTTCAATGCCATTGAGTAATAGGGTTATGCAAGGACTCCCACCAGCAGCAGATCTGTCTTCAACTAGACGGGATATGTATGGTACTTGCCAAACCAGTGTGTCAATGCGTTCAGGAAGAGCACTCCAGTGGAAGAAAAAACCTTCCACGCGAAGGTTTACTTCCTCACTTTCACTCCACCTTCACCTTCACCTTACTTCAACCTCAACCCTCGCTCCTATCCACAAACAAAACAACCAAAAACAAAAGCACTTCCACCCTAGCCAGATTCGAACCAAGGACAAAAACTCAATCGGACAATTCGTCCTCTCAAGAAAAGTGCCTTCTTCGAGTTATGCGCTACAGCTTCGGCTGCGGAAGTCATTTGTTGACTTGATTTAAATTTCTTTGTTTAATCGTTATCTTACATTTGCGGATAACTCTTCGTCCAACCGTTGCACCAGATCGCCCTATGAGCGGGGTAGCAAGCTCTGCGTGTGGCTTTTTTTGGTTGAACTTTTGGGAATTGAAGACATATCGGGTATTTGGTGCATGTGCGGGTTATAGGCCCGCAGCGAGGGACTCTACGATGGTCATGCCGAGACTTACACTGGTGAAGGGGCTGGAGGGTGGATGGTTTACACTGGGTGTGTTTACTGTCTGTGGTATTTGATCGAACCATCTTATGCGAAGCTTTGGGCTTTATGTTGGATGCTTAGGAGATTATAGGCGGTCGGAAACGTTGGGACTAGAACTGGGGAAGCAATGCGATTTATAGAGACATGTCTATGTCAAAATCATGCCGAATTTCGAGGCCAGCTCAGAGACCTACCGCTCGCCCGAACAATCAAATATTAGAATCTGAGCTTTGTTGAGAAGGAAAGGTCACTTTCCACTGACCATTGATCCGAATGGTCTGTACACTGGCAGTAGAACTCGAGACGTGTCAGAAACGCGTGCTCGTTTAGGAATAGTGCCTTATACTGCTTCCATCTATCACCACGGTTCTACCACACTTGCAACCACATGGATTTGGAATGTACTACTTGCGATGCACACACATCAACCCATTTGCTTCGCTGCCATGGTGGCAATTTTGGTCAAGTGGTTTGGCATTGAAGTACTGGAGTGAACACGATGCGAAGCATTCCTCGATCCATGACGTTCTTGACTCTTGGGAGACATCCTTCGCATCTGGAATGTCAAGCTTCAATGTCAATTCCACTGTAACACCTAAGCTTAAGACCTCTTCATGTTCAGGACAACATTCTCGAGTGTAGACATCTAAGAAAGACTGATTCCTACTGTTAGACCTTGAAGTTCAAGAGCCCGCAACATGGCAGCAACCAAAACAGTGATAGTAACAGGAGCAGTATGTATTTCTATGATCGTCTTATGATGGTGGCTTACATGAAATAGAACCGTGGCATTGGTCTCGCAATCTGCAACCTCGTTCTCAACCACCCGACAGTTGCCTCCAAGCCCCTAGTGCTATATGCCACATCCCGCTCCGGATCCGACCTTGACCTTTCAAACTCCAACAAAGACCACCAAATCATCTACAAATCTCTTGACATCACCGATTCACGAAGCATCACAGCTCTGAAGAACACTATCAAGGAAGCTGGTCGACCCGTCGACGTCCTGATCAATAACGGCGGAGTCAACCTCGATGACCAGTTCTCTTATGAAAACGCTCACAAAACGCTGGACGTAAATTACCGTGGGACTCTAGCTGTTTGCCGTGCAATTCTTCCGTTGCTACGTCCGGACACAGGTCGTATCGTCAATCTCTCGTCGGTCGGATCGAGTCTCAAACCATTCGGTCCTGAGCTCCAATCACGCTTTCGCAACGTGCAAACACTCGACGAGTTGGAGAGCTTGGCTCTGGAATACGAACGTGGTGTTCAGGATGGAACAGCCACTGATGCTGGATGGCCATCGCAGAGATCGTACAGTGTATCGAAAGCTTGCGTCAATGGCTTGACGAGTGTCCTTGCCAAGGAGAACTCAAATGTTGCCATCAATTGTTGCTGTCCTGGTTGGGTTAATACAGATATGGGCAATCAGGTTGGAAAGCCTCCGAAGACCATCGAGGAAGGTGCTAAGATACCGGTGCGGTTGGCACTGGGAGACATTAGTGGAGTGAGTGGACAGTATTGGGCCAACGACAGTATCAGATCTCGTGAGGACGGCAAGGTACAGGAGTGGTAATGGCAGTAGAAGATCTTGCTTAGCGACAAGAAAAGGCTTGAACAGATCTTACGTGACTTTGTGACTCGCCGGAAATGTATGGGAGGTCCTCCTGATGTAGATTCATTCAAGCTGGCAAACACGTTTTTGCAGAATTTATTCGATCGTTGCAGTCCATAGCGATTGCCTTGCAAAAGGAGTATTGCACCCAGGTCATCGTACTTCTGTTCATTGATAATTGTAACAAACTCAAAATTCAAGCCGCGAACATAAATGATTACTATATGTCGCAAACCTCGAATTTGTTTTAATGTTATGAACAAGTACATTACCCAGCCCTCGGTGCTTGCAGCTTGCAACACCTAACTTCGTGTCGATTTGCAAGGCTGTCGCAGCTGCAGCCATGGTTGGCTGTGCCTAACGCCTTGCAGCGCCAATGCCGCCAGTCGCAGTACGGCTCACAGCCCATCAATGCGTTCGAACTACACGTTCAGCGAGGAGGCACGGCTGTCGTCGCCCTTATTGACCACACCGTGATCGAAATTGAGACGATGTCATGAACGAAGCTACCGCAGGAGGGCGTCGCCGGTATGGAGCAACCACTGTGGCGGGCTACGCAACAGCGCTGCTGGGAGACCATTATGGCGACACCTACAACATACAACAGGCTACCATTATATTAGGTGCTACGACAATCTCAGAACACGACAGTGAGCAAACGCTACCTGGAGAGAGCAGGAAAGTTGTACGGCAGAATGAAGTCTTTCCCGGATACACTCTGGAGACGATGACCACGTTCGAAGATGGTGGAGAGTTTTCAAGGCGTGGCAGGTCTCACCGAGTTGAGCAGCGCTGGGAAAGACGCGAAGACCTTGGTGCTGGTGTTTTTTGGCGAGGTACACCGAGAAGAGCTAGTAGACGAACTTAGCAACAATGACAAACATACCACCACGAAGAGTAGGGCCGTGAAGGTGCTGCGTCGGAGCCAGCTTGAGCGCATGAAAGTGGACTACAAGAGAGAACTTGAAGTTCTTATACACATGTCACAGGTTCGACGCCCACGATTTCCTCTCGAAACGTTCTACTGATCTTTCTTTCACAGCCGCGGTATGTACATCGATTCGTCGAATTCCACGCTTGGTATGAGAATAACGATAATATCTTCTTGGCCATGGAGTATGTCCCAGGCGGAGACCTCGGAGGCCACCAGGAGATGGATTTGGGCGAGGACGATGTCAAGTCGATTGGTCAACAGGTTCTAGACGGCTTGTCAGTGTTGCATCATCTTGACTTCATTCATCGTGACATCAAGCCCGCCAACATCTTCGTCGTTTCGCGTAATCCCTTATGGTGGGTCAAAATAGGCGACTTCAGCATTTGCAAAAGTACCCTTACTCATCGTACAAACTTGCATACTCTAGTGGGAACATCAGGCTATCAGGCACCAGAAATACTTGGACTTGTTGAAACCGAGAAGCAGCATCAATATAACGCGAAATGTGACATCTGGTCTTTCGGATGCCTGGTGTATGAATTGCTAACAGGGGTACTGCCCTTCAGAGATCTTGGGGATTTGACAAGGTTTTGTGACCAGAGGCAGACGTTCCCTAATGCTGAGTCGAGTGATCTGCCGGCAGCGAGCGCTCCTGCCATCGAATTCATCCAAGAGCTGTTGCAAGCTCGGCCTCGAGATAGACCAACAGCTAACGAAGCGCTTGTCATGGCGAAGAACTGGTATGAACGGACACACATTACGCTGCACGAAACCAGTTCACTGGCTTTTACTGGAGCGCGTGTTCAGCAGCAATCGGAAGTGAATCTAGACTCATACATGAAGCAAGAGGAAGCAGATAAGAACTTGAATCGTAGCAGGAGCTCTTCCAAAAGCATGCCTGATGTGCGAGATAATACCCTGCCACTCGAATCGAGCATGGTACTCGAGACGAAGGAGACGAAGCACTGTGAAGGAGGGAAGTTGCAGCATGTGCCGTCAGCATACTCGATTCTTGATCACGATATTATGGATATTAGGCAGTACTCTCTTAGAGGGGACTACCGTTACTATAAAACGGCCGGGAACGGGGAACCACCACCAGTGTTATTTTTCACAGATATACACAACCGGAGTTACACTTTCCCGTGGCATATATGTTGCAAGTGGCAGAACATGGAACATCTCGTTCAACAATCATCCGAATTCGCACGGGCGTGGTTTCATTCCGTCGAATTAGTTGATCCCCTCTACCAAACCATCTTGCCCGAGAATTGGGAGGTTTCTATCATACCCGGTATGCAGATTAGTACGAGATGGCGGAGCGCCGCGCCATCCACCCCACTATCAAACCGATCATCAACTCCACCACTACGCTCTGAACTACCACCCGTTACATGGCGAGTAGCGCTCGCTCCACCTGGCAAATGGGTATCTGGATCGCAATTATCATACCCATGGCATCGACCATTCAAGAACAGTGACATTACTCCTGCAAGCACATGTGATGCATACCCGAAGCGCGTCGTCAAACCTCCACCAACGCCCACGGGTCATTCAATCAACAAGCACGTCAACAAACAAATGGAGACATGACATAACTTCCCTTTGCGGTGATAAACAGGATCACGTCAAGTTGAGATCTAAAGAAGATCCCTCAATCGACTATCAGTGAAGAATCTTCAGCGGTTGAATGATTTGACCATGTCAGACAGTCCATCTTACAATCTACACCCCAGAACGGGAGCAGTGGTCGGGTTGCCGAGCTCACGATAGTCGCAGAGTTTTCTTGGTGCCATATCTCATCTACTGTACCGTAACGGGACTTGTCGAGAAAAGGTTTGGTCTTGTCTTCATGGTTTTCATCATCCTTCCTCTTGCAGCGTCGTTGATGTGGCGATCATCGAGGTTTGATCACCACATGCTACGTTAATAGTGTTTGTTGCCGATTAGCGAATCTCCCCGCTGTTCGGATAGCAACAAGAAACGTTCTTCTCCAACTCCGATGTAGCGGTAACTAGGTATTGATCCAGTGCACTTCATTTCAATTCGATACAAAGATTGGTACGTGAACAACCGATTGGTGATTTTGATTTTTTGATGCAAATCGCATATTATATGCCTAGCTATGATATGTATGTAAGGAGCGTTGTGAGCAGTACCTACTGTCTGTACATATGCCCCTTAAGTAAAACAAAACCATCAAACCAGGAGTTCGCACCATATATATTAAACCTATCCCATCCATGCCATGCAACCCAATCCAGTTCCAAGCAGAGCAGAGCAAAGCAGATTCCATATGCAATTACCAGTGCCCCGCGCTATACCATACTGCATTCAATACCTCACATCTCACGTATTACCGCCACCTCCACGTTCCCCAACCATCTAGATTCTGACTCGTAGTCTACGCCTTCCAGTTTCCCCAGCTAGATGAGCATGGGCCGGTGCTGGTGACAGTGACGGCCGGCAAAGTGGAGATGAACATAGAAGTGATTGTCACTGTTTTGGCAGGAGGAGTGACGGGGGTCGCGGTGATGGTGACGGTGTTTGTTATGGTTGTGGGGATGGCGGGGAAGACTGTTGTGAGGAACGATGTTATGGTTGAGGTCACGGTTTTGGAGGGTGGAGTCACGGGGGTGGCGGTGATGGTGACGGGTGGGAGGGTGACTGTTGAGGCGCTGCAGGTGAGTTGGCCCCATTCTTGGGAGGGTGTGGTGGTTGAGGATTGGGCGGGTGCTGCTGGGGTGTTGGGGAGGGCGAAGACGGTGGTAGCGAGCGCGAGGGCGGAGATGTAGAAGGCCTTCATGTTGAATTTGTGTAAAATTGTTGTGGTTGGCGGTAGACGAGAAGAGTTGTTTTGAGACTGTTTGAAGACTGGTGAGTCGGTTATTTGATGTTGTGTGTAGGGGTGTGCCGTGTGTGTTTGTTGAAGATGAGAATGAGATGGGATTGGAAGCCAGAATATCAGCCCTGATATACCTGTGTTCACGGACGTTTTTGCTGGGGGTGTTACCTTGAGCCTCAATCCATTCGTGGCATGGTCAGGCCGGCTAGAGCCCAAGAAAGAAACATGGAGCCAAACACAGCCTGGAGGATTGTCCTTGGTAGTAACTCGCCATCCTCTGGGGCCATACACAGGGCATTGTCGAGGCATTCAGGATCCACAGCACTACCACTGTAGTACTCTACAGCCTTGAGTGATACTCCAAAGCCCATTTTTCGATGGTACTACCGGAATGCAACAAGGAGTAATGCACTGATTTTGCTAGCCTTGAGATTGAGTACGATTACTTTGTTACTCAACATCGATGGACATGGTGAAGCAAGCGGAATCCCTTCATTCTTGCTCAGGTTACGCGACTTTCTTGCCACAGGATTTTTCTTTCGGCTGGCAAAGGGCTGTTGATCGTGAGTGATGCTCTGGAATCATTGTGGAGTGGTCAGCGTTCTTAGTTTTCCAAGCTTTGATTTTGCCCGAAAGGCAATGCATCAACCCCACAATCGCATGTGAGAATCAGCTTAGTACCATCAAAACCGGAACTGGTAACGAAGGCTTTGGCCTGGATTAGGAACAGTAGAAGAATGAGATGGTAACTTCGGCGAAGGCTGTGGACGTGTTGCCAGGAGTCGAGTAGTCCAAGTTTGGAAAGCAGCGACGATAGAAGAGTCTCTAGCCACAAATAGTCTAGTGAGCTTTCATCAGCGCTAGTGAGGCTTGCCCAAAATAGTTGTCCACACTTTTAGTTGGGGGCTGTGATCTAGATCCTAAAGGTGGGCCACTCATGGTAAGTACCATGGTACGCTGCCTACGGAGTACTGGTAGTAGCACTGCAATGTCACTTCTACCACCGTAGGAGCTACAAAAATATCGTTAGGTTTCCACGACGATTAAGCACGACCAACGTTACTTGGGTCGATGCACAGATTTGCCTAGCTCATGTCAGGGAAGCTTTTGATCAAGGATCTGGGCTAACGTAATCGATAAGGTCTCCTTATTATCGATAAGAACGATTTGCACTGTTTGCGATGTCGCCCCACCATTTACAAGTGCTTATAGCCATTGAATAAGTACTCATGGGGGGCACCGGCCCACAGGTCTGGTGAATGAGACGCGAGATAAGGGAAGAGAAATGGAATAGAATGCAATGCTTGAACGTTTCGATTCGCGTCTGGACCAATAGCTATTATAGCTGAATCTCGACTTATTCTGATCAGTACTGTAAATAGCACCTAGGGTATCTCACTCCATTCCAACAACTTCTTTGAACTCAATTCGCCTTTGAACGCCCCGTCTCCCATGACTATGTATGTGCAACCTCCAACTTTACTTCTGTGTCGTAAAGTCGGTCTCTGTATCGAGCAGTCCAGCACTAGGGTTCTTCTCGCATGTGCAAGCGTTAGAGTCCCGCAGCCCGCAAGCACAAGCATTTCCAGATGGCTTGGAGTTCTCCTGTTGCGCTCGGTCACATGTGCATTCACCGGCTCGTCGTCGGAGGCAAGAGCATCGTGCTCCGGAGACCGTGTTCTCGGTTGCGGCTTTCTCACAGTTGCACTCGAGCTGTAAATAACAAGGTCACCATACTGTAGAGGATGACAGGAAGTAAATGCAATACGTACTGCTGACTGCTTGCCACAAGAACAAGTGGACTTCTCGGCGCAAACACAAGAGCCTGATCGGCCACAGCAGGTGGCTGGTTTGGTAACCATGTTTGAAATTGTCTTTAAAGCTGACGGTTTGAAGGGTGGGTAGAAGCAGAGTAATGGGTGTGAATGACTTGAACTGGTGTTTGTGTCTGTGATCTGGTCTTGTTTGTTCTGCAGTTGGAATTGGCGGCAGGGCAATATATATTTCGTATACAAATCAACAATGACGTGAATCTGACCATTATGTCAGTTGTGATTGGTCAAGCGAGACTTACGTAAGGTTTGATTCAGCCGCAGCACGTGGTGACCCTAAAAGATTGAGGTGCATCGTCCAATGAAAGCATTTGAATTAATCGACATGTTGCACTGAACGTGGTGTGAGCGCAACAATCACAAATACCTCTTCTACTATTGGTTATATCGTAAGGGGCGATACACAGCACTGTAGAGGTTGAGGGAATCACAGGCAAGTCTGCACATGATATGCCACCGTTAGTCCTTTTATGCTTGTGAATGCGTGTTCCTCATGCCTGCACCCACCATCAAATGCTTTTCTTGTGTGATGCTCAGCATGGGGTCCAAAGAGCCTTTTCAGTGTACCTGATCTCGTATCCTACTCCTCATCATCCTCACCTTCCTCGTCATCGTCATCATCATCATCATCGTCGTCGTCATCGTCGTCCTCATCTCCTTCATCTCCGGCCTTCAACCCATAGTCGTCCTGAAACCAGCTCAACTCTTGAACATCCGGCTTGTACTTCATGGACTCAAGGCCTGTCTTGATTTGCTGCGAGTCAATATGTTAGCAACGTTTTCACTGAAATCCATCCGTGGAAGCGACTTACCTCAGTCAAGCCTGGAGCACAAGTGACTAGAAAGTTAGATTTCTCAGGTCTAAATAAATCGAACACAACGTCCTTCAGGCTTTGCTTAATAGCCTCAACATCAACCTCTTTGACTTTCTTTAGCATCACTTGCATGTAGTCTTCCGGTAATTCTCGCATGACTGTTCGTACGAAATTAGATGAAGCTGCAGCAGGTAGAGTGGCCTGTGCATTCGCAAAAGTGACAATGATACTGCTGACAGCACCTTCTAACATCAAGGGATCAAATGGGATAGTGCCATCGATATGACCTTGAATTATCTCCCGAGAGGCGAGGATAGCCCTGTAGGCATCTGGCGAACGGTAGACCTCAAGATGAATGAAGCCGGTATCGATCTCGTATGACACAGAGGTCCCATACGCCAGACCAGTACCTCGAACAGCAACCCACAAAGGTCCCTCGACAGCGTTCATGTAGGCCATAGCGATCATAAGAGCCGGCAATGATGGATCATCATACGATGTGGGGCCGCGTGCAACTGCTAGAGCGTAGCTAGAATCGATGGTGGCCATAGGCACGATGTATGACGATTTACCTGGATGGAGGCCTGCAGGACTTAGTCGATCTAACCGCCTGCCAAGTGGTGTGAGGGCAGGTGGGTTGGAAGGATCAATCTCCAAGTCGGACAGGAATTCTTGCCAAGCCGATACCGGATTTCGTAGCTTGTCGAGATCTGCAATGACGATAACTCGGAAATTGCTGAAGTCGCAAAGTGACTTGCGGAAGGTTTCAAGCAGATTTATGACTTTGAAAGGCTCAGTTTTTAGTAAGTGTTTGATGCCTTTCAGATAAAGTGCTTGTGTGAGGGTACTTCGAGCTCTGCCCACAGATTCAGGAGCAAGATGAAGCATCAGATGACATGCGCTCAACATATTGTCGCCACTGCGTTTCGTCTCTGGTATGTCGGCAAGCAGTCGCGAGTTGATGGCCTTGAGACGTCCTTCATCGAGAATGGAACTCCATAGCAACTCCTTCATCCACCTGATAGCCACGTCGTACTTCTCAACCTCGACTTGGAACTGCATTCGAAGACACTCAACATTGCCTAAGCCAGCCGCATTATCAATGTCGTAACCAACAGTGTCTCTTTCAAGTTCGATCACTACTTGCTCAAATTCCACTGTCTTGTCGCCACGCTTGATGGGCAAACTGAAGAATGACTCGAGGTAGAGGGGAATCAAGGGTCGTAGTTCCACAGGTAGCTGTTGAGTGGATATCATGAGGTTGACTCTTGCGAAGTTGGAAGGGATGTGCTCGAAGTCGATAAATAGTGGCATGTTCTTACTGTCTTTCTCAACGATATTTTGATACCGGTTTGACGGTCGTCCTACCTTGAGTGCTGGTCCTGCTCTTGCAGACGACGTATTAATGAAGTGTATGCTCTCAACAGGCGGTACCTCGAATCTGGCCAACATCGAGCTTGGTATTTCTCGGTCATTCTCGGCTTTCGCTTCTTCCAGACTCTTTGCGCACTTTTCTAGACCCTCCGGTCCAAGCCTGTGGACCTGTTCCTCTATCCTCTTGGCTTCGTCTTGCTTCAACTTTTCAGATAGGCTCGCAGATGGCTTTCCAAGGATAGAAATATGATGAGCATTGGAGAAATACTTCTGGATGAAAATCTTCCATTGATCTTCGCCGCGAGTTTTCAGTGTTCCATAGTCGTTCAAGGTCTTCAAATCTTCCAAAGTCGAACCATCACGTTTGCCAAAGAGATAGTCCACAATGATATCGTCTGAGAATGCTGTTGCAGAAGTGTCAAATTGGTACTTCGTTGTACGGACCTGTCGATCAAGGCAATCTCGCAAGAACGGCATGTCCAGGGGCTTCTCCATAGCACCTTTCAACAGTTCGAAGAAGCGTGCCTCAACCTCTTGTAGCTTCTCTGTTTCCACCCCTGAAAGCGAGAATGTGACCTCCGTTTTTGGTCGGCTATTGATCTGGTAGTACACACCGCTGGCAAGTTGTTCTTTCTCAACCAGATTGTTGTCTAACAGAGCAGCCGAAGAGCCAGCTAGGTACAGTAGTACAACATTTAATTCGCATATGTCGATAGATTTAGCACAGTCTGGTCCAAGGAAATGGATATCGATTTGACCCATGCTCTCATCTTCGTCAGGAAAATCAACCGTTTCAATGATTGTTTCTTCCGGGAATTTAGTCTCTTCTGAGTCTATCCATGGTCGCTTGAATGGGGCTGCCGGATCGGGTATACTGTCAGCAATGGAATCCTCAAAGTTGTCTAATGTTTCGAGCAGTTCGTCATGGTTGAGTTGCCCAAATAGGATGATACAGAGGTTCTTCGGCTGGTACATGTCTCGATGGAACTGTCGAATCCGATCCGCTGTTAGTACTCTAAGTTGCTCCATCATGCCACCTGTCTCATAACGAAAGCCACTGCCTGCTGGGTATACTAGACGCTTCGTTCTAAGATCGATTAGTTCTTGAGCAGTGTTCTGTACACCCTGCATCTCAGAATAAACAACTCCAGCATTTAGGCCGTTCCCGTCGATGTGGTGAACCTCGGTCAGGCAGGCGGCATCTGTTATGGTGGGCAAAATGATGTGCTCCAGATAAATAGGAAGGATTTGACGAAACCCTGCCCATCCTGCTGTTTCTAGCGTGTAGGCGGTATGGTCAGTTGCAGTCCAGGCATTCGTCCCCGAGTATGCTCTGGTGGCCAATTTGTCCAAGAAACCCTTGTACTGGTATGATCGTGAGCCCATAAAACAAAGATGCTCCAAAGTGTGAGGAGCACCTGAGTCGTCATGAATCTCAGTCGCCAAGACGAAATACCCATGTAGCTTTGGTCCCTCACCATCGACCACCACTACTCGCATACCAGTTCTGTTGGACTCATATTGTGTTATGCGATTCGGACAAAAGTCAGGCACAAACGACTGTATGGTCTTGAACTGTGTGGGCTTGCTATACGATCCCATAGTGCGACTGGTACGCCACAGCAAGTGGGTACGTGTACGCAAAAAAGCAAGATGAGCTAATGCAAAAGCTGGTAGACTGTTCGAATATGTCAGAGACTGTTCATCCAATATCAAGGTAGGTAATATCAGCGCAAGACAGATCCCAATAAGACAAATGACTAAAGTTGGATGAATACAGGACCCGTAGCTCCGTGATCTTAGGCGCACGTTCTCAGCCATAGGCCTATATTTAAAGGACTCATGATCAAGTGCTTGGTGCGAGGCCGATTGGTGGATGTTATGTAACTTGTCCTACCTTATGATCTTGGTGCGGAAATGAGTTCCCGCGGGTCGTATAATAGCGAGAGAAGGGAAAATTCAGCTGGTCCTTGGTAATATCATCCTGGCTATGAAACAGATAGTAGGGCAATATCGTTGGCGGTTGTCGAGTCGGTCGTAAGCAAAGGCTCATGCGAAGAGAGCAAGATGCTGTACTTTCAGCTATCTGTGTGTACTCACTGATGAGAATTATGGTGTCGATGAGACCGATAATTCTTGCCTACAACGACTACGAAGGAACGACAGTCTGTCCAGCTCAGAAGATCGCCTTCTTCAATGCCAAGACTTCATAGTGGGGTGGTACAGCGTTCACTAATTGGGCCGATTGAAATGCACCAGGATTGTGCTAACGAGCCACTCCGGTTGGAATATTTTCGTGCCTACCTTATACAGCACAAATATTGGATCGACAAGTTCGCTTCGGTATCTACATTGAGCACGTGCACCTATCTCTGATGCTGAGAGAAAGCTGTTTGCTTGTCATAAAATCACATTGTAACGCGTAGTGCGTGTGGCGACCCCGAAATCTAACCGATTTTGACCACAAAGAGAATATTTAATACATGTACATACAGGTAGGCTTTCCATTGCCACTTCCAGACTACTCAACAGTATCGACGACAGCACTACCATCTCACTGCTGCTCTGTCATTATACAAAACCAGTCAGATCACGGATTCGGAAGGCCGGCAAGTCTCGCCTGGGGAGGATTGGGGTTACGACCACATCATGACCGAACAACTCACGTCAGCTCCAGCTCTTTCAACACCAGACAACCATATTTTGGAAGAGACTGAAGCGCCATGTTCAGCATCTGATCTTCAATCCCTCTCGGAAGATCAATTTCTTATACGTTATGAGATCGAAAGAACACTGTCAGAGATCCGTCAACATCAATGGCGGCGAGTGGCTCTTCAATTTCCTGACCACATGCTGCCACATTCGGCGAAAGTTTATCAGCTCCTTTCACGAGGACTCTCACAGAAACCGTCAAGTCCTGAGAGACAAGCAGAGCTCGAATTGGACACCATCGATGGGGATATGAACCGGCTTGCTATGGATAACGATGTTGATATAGAGCCTGTGAAACTCACCATCCTGGCAGATACATCCTACGGCTCTTGCTGCGTTGATGAGATAGCAGCCGAGCATGTCCACGCAGACGCAGTGATTCACTACGGCCGGGCATGTCTCTCTCCTACTGCTCGTCTTCCGGTCCTCCACATCTTCACTTCTATGTCACTAGACCACAGTACCGTCATTCAATCCTTCAGTTCTGCTTACCCTGACCATGCTACCCGCGTCATAATCACCGGCGACATCCCCTACGCCGAGCATATTCAACCACTGACCACATCCTTAACCGACGCCGGCTACACAAACATCTTCGCCGCACAGCTCATCCACAACCCCTCCTCCGCAATCCCAAACCGTACATTACCACCCGAAGTCAACGAAGATCCGACCAAACTCTCGGAATGGCACATCTTCCACATCGCCGAACCACCTACAGCACTCCTCCTAACACTCTCATCCCGCGTCGCCTCCGTCCGGATCCACGACCCCTCCCTCCCCTCCACAGCCACCGAAGCAAACACATCCACCCTCCTCCGCCGCCGCTACGCCCTAACAACAAGCATGTCAACAGTCTCAACATGGGGCATCCTAATCAACACTCTCAGCGTAAAAAACTACCTCCCTATCCTCGAGCACATAAAACAGCAGATCGCCGCCGCCGGCAAAAAATCCTACCTCTTCGTCGTCGGCAAGATCAACACCGCCAAGATCGCAAACTTCGCTGAGATCGGCGGCTGGGTCGTCATAGGATGCTGGGAAAGCTCCCTCATCGACAGCAGAGACTTCTATAAACCCATCCTCACGCCCTTCGAATTAGAACTAGCGTTAGCTAGTGACGACCAGAGAATATGGACAGGCGCTTGGCGCAGTAATTTCCAAGACCTTCTTGACCGTGATATCTCAGACACAGCAGCATCAGAGCATGCAGTCGAGAACACAACCGTCAATCCCTCTCACAACGACGATCCAAACACAACCGCCAATGAACTCATCCACCCTTCAAACTCAAACTCCGATCCCGATTCCGACTCCGAGTCCGCACCCCCAGAATTCGACCTCCGAACAGGCCGCTACATCTCACACTCCCGGCCTCTTAACCCACACTACCACCGTACCCGTCAACAAAACCACCAACAACAAGCAATACCCTCTTATAACGGTCCTTCGTCAAAAGCTCTAACGAAACGTGCGGATGGGACTATAGCGACGGTTAATGGTATTGCGTCACCAGCTGCGGAGTATTTGAGGCAGAAGAGGACGTGGAAGGGGTTGGGGAGTGATTTTGAGATTCGGTATGAGGCGGATGGGGATGGGGATGGGGATGTGGAGGGGGCGTTGGTTGAGGAGGGGAGGACTGGGGTGGCTGGGGGATATACAGTTGGAGAGGGGTGGAGGATGTAGGTGGTGATAATTGTCTAGATAGTCATGTCATGATGGCCAGCGCACCACGTTGCGGTTACAATCCCAGGCCCTGTTCGATAAGTATTTGAGTACCACGTGTAGAGATTAATGCACGTGGGCGGTACATAATACAGAGCTGTCCTGGGCTAGAAAAGTTTTGGAAATGGCAAAGAAGTGAAGGAGGAGTGAATTTTATGTTATGAATGCTTGAAAGCTAGCTATACTTCAAGTCAATGGGTCTGAGCCCTTACTTCACTGCTGGCAATATTGTAGCCGTGTTTCCATTCTTGCTCAAAGAATATTGCTCCCTGGTGCAATTGCATCATTGAACTCTTCGTCCCTCCCATCTCGGAACGATGCTCGATTCTCGAACTCAACCAAATCTGGTTTCCTTGTCCTTGATGGGAATGTCGGAGCCGGTGGTAGACTTGTATTTGGCGCGGACTGCATGTATCGTTAGCACTGCATACTCGTTTCCTGCGTAAAGTGTTCAAGCTTACTGAAATCACTGATTTGCTCATCCTTCGCCTGCTCGATTGCACTCTCATTGTCCTGTGGTCCTTGGCCGAGGAACCTCTCTTGCACAAAATCGACACCTGTATGATCAACGTTAGTATACTTGTTCTAACCCTCTGTTTGAACTTCAAGCTTGAGTTCTGCACTTTCTGGCCAGCAGGTGTACTCCGCGTGAGAACCTAGTGAAGCCTGTTGCAAGGGACTGCAGAGATTGCAGGGGAGAGTGTCATATGTACCCTTGTCCAATGCATCCTCGTTCTTCTCACTTTCTCGACCACCGCCTGCAGCACTGTTGAACTTGTCTCCAAGACCACCGAGGAAGCCACCAGTTTGTTGCTGCTGTTGACCCTGGATAGGCTGCTGCTGAGTCTGGTTGCTCCTGCCTCCTGCGAATTTGTTGATGGCTCCTGTAATCTGATCCATTTTGACAGCGTACGATTTGACAGGTTCGTTTGATGTAATGAGACGATCAACGTGGGACTTCCAATATAGATGGACTGCTTTGATAGGTAATGTGTTCGTGACTGATACAAAAGTAAGTAGAACAGGGCCGCTCAACGTGGGATATTCAGAGATATATCAAAAAACAGAATTCGGGTTGTAGAGGGGCAGGTACGCAATCTGCAAACAGAGCAGGAGCGAGACGTGGTGCAAGGACCAGCTCAAGGCATATCGTGTCACGCATTATGTCACATGTCTCTCACTCACGGGGGACAAATGATCCCACCAGCTTCAGAAAACATGCTGCAAGGATGCAATCAAGAAAGCACCAAGATGCTGCAATAGTGGCTCAATGCCTTGGTGCTGCAGGTCGGTCTTGTTTATTACGAGTGAAGGAGCATGCACTGGGGCACGCGAGTTTCAAATTGACGTTGGCCAAGAAGAGTAAAGTCAACACTAAGCTCACGTGGCCACCTCTGGCTCATTCTCCGTTTATTGTCAGGTAGGTAAGGCTCACGCGAGCATCACTTAGTATAGTTTGGTATAGGAAGAGACGCATCCAGTTTGATGTGAGGCAAAGGTGCTTTTCACTACGTGCTACAGTAGTGTTAGAATCAGCCTCCAGCTACACTAGTGCTCGATGGACATGTTGTGAGAACTTGGTCAACACGATTGATCTTAATCACTGCGCGTACGAGTTCGTGTCCGACTATGCTCTTGGACCATCAACGATGACAAAACAGCACGAAAGTGTCCAGCAACTTCTCGTCAAGTGATTCGATATGACCATCCCATCCTCGGCGGTCCTCACTGTCCATGCTTTCCAGCCCTTGTACTACTTCACGGATCAAATGTTTAGCTTCGTCGTCCATCTGCATCCTCGCCAGCACTGAAGCGAGAACGAATTTGGCACGAATCACAGCGCCGACGCGAGATTCACAGACCGAAAGGATTGATATGGCAGAACGCAACATTGCGCTGCTCCAAGTCAGTTGTGGCTTTCGCGGGAAAATATGAAGACAAGTAAGCAGGTTTGCACTTACGCAGCGCTTGGAAGATCACCCCTGTCGCGCATGAGTACTGCCATTGCGTGACAGGTCAACCCAGTGTAGGCGTGGCTAGGTGCCTTGGTTTGTCTGATCTGGAGGCATGCTTCGAAGCTCTGAAAAGCATAATCGTCTTGTTTCAACAGTCGTTGCGTAGTCGCGGTGTTAAAAAGGCATCTGGGCGATTTGTCAATCGTCCGGCTCAAACTTGGCTGTGTTACACCACGATTGGAACTTACATGGCCATTACCAGACTGTCGCTTCCGGCACGAGTCTTTGTCCATTCCTCAGCTCTGTGGCACCATTCCAGCGATGTCTTTAGATCTCCTTGGACACGATAAGCTAACGCGAGGTTAGTCGCCCATATACTTCGGTTTTGGTGGTCTGGATATTTTTCAACCAGCAGAGTCGATTTCACAATGCTATCATCCGCTGCACCATCGTCAAGGTACGTGAGTGCAAGGTTACTCTCCATGATGCTGATGACATGCAGATCCCAGTCTTCGGCCTGACCGAAGTAGCTACCTTCGTTCAATAGCTGCTTTCGGTGGCCAATCCCTTTCTCAAACCAACGTCTCCCCAGGCCTGGTTGATTTCGCTCATATTCAATATTTCCGAAGTTGTTGTACAGATCAGAAGTCAACCTGCAGATGTATCGTGGATAGTACCCTGGGTATTTGCCCTGGATGATAGCAGTTTCGAGAATGTTACAGCCGGCTTGCAGCAAGTCCGATGCTCCTGTAAAGCTGCCGTTCTCTGAGAGGTACCTGTCGTCATTGATAAGCGTTAACACCTCTGATACATCTCAACTTAAAACATACCAAGCACAACGTCGTATCAATTCACAGAGCAATATTGGTGGCAACAGATCAGCCTCAAATCGGTGGTAGATCTGCAACAGAGCTAGGAGATGATTGTGATACAATGCACATCTCTCCCACTGATCGAACAAGGCGGCACCACCATCCATCGTCGGGAAGTGAGCATTGAGACAGAAGACGGCATGATCAAAACGGGTGACCAAAGTGGTCTTATCAAGGGTCTGAAGCACAGCTTCCCTAACAATACGGTGGCAGCTTAGACGATCTGCGCGTGGGTTGCGAGCAACAAGTGAACCACTGAGGAGCACAAGGATCGCAGGGTCGAGCCTACCACTGATTAGTTATTGCTTGTGGCGCGAAATTCAAACAAGCCTCAACGTACTGTTGGCGATCCTTGAACGCGTCCTGAAGCAGCGTTCCTAGATTCGGAAAATCATCGGCCGGGCCATTGAAGAGTCTACCAAAGTGTGTCAGCCTATCTTACACCTGTTTACTGAAACGAAGTTGATGGTCATACTTGTCGCTGGCATTGCAGGCTTCGAACATTTCCAAAGGTACACCATCAGGATCCAGAAGCACCAGTGCTTCCATCAGGCCTCGGGCATCAGAATTCATTTGACTCAGCTGAATAGTCCACGTTGTGTTAACTGATGACTGGTGAATGGGTAGGGGATTGGCGTGTGGGTTGTTGAAAAGCAGGCGTCTGTCGAAGTCCAAGTAGTGCTGCAGAAACGTCTGATAAGAGGAAGAAGTTCCGCTGACATATCTACCAATCTGATCCAGAACAAGTGGCAAATCACCCAAGCGGTCTGCTATGATGCTCAGAGCTTCCCGGTCCTTGTCTTCGGTTTCTTCAACGACAGGGTTGATGTCGAACATGAATCGTAAGCTCTCCTTTCGTGTGAAGACAGGAACTTGCAGACATTGACTGCCGTAAGAGCGCGCTACCTCTGGATCCCGGGTGGTGAGGATGATAGAGCCATGGCTGCCAGAAGGCCAGAAAGGTTCGAGCATACTGACAGAGCTCACGTTATCAAGAACCATGAGCCACTTGACAGGACGTGGCGAGGGCTCTAAAACGTTGTTAGCAAACGACCGAAGAAATCAGGGGGCGTGAGTGCTGTCCAACCCAAAGCTTGGCCATTCATTAACCATTTCTTGAAGTCTTCCCTCAGCTGCGCATGCTCTTTGGCAGGCGTGCCTGAATCTTGGCTTACAACTCTAGCGTAAGCGCAGTATGATTCTGTGAGTTTTGCTACCGTCTCCGCTTGAATCCAGAAGATCGCATCGTACCGTTGCGCGTTGCGGTAACAATATTCCAAAGCCAGTTGGGTTTTGCCAACACCACCCAGGCCATGAAGACCAACAGAGCGGAGCTCAATCGTCTTTGTATCCGGCAGCAGGCAGCTCGTGATGTCACCAAGGAGGCGTTCACGAAAATGGAATGTCGTATTTCGACTGAAGGGAAAGTCTCGGTAGGGTAAGGTCAACGCCATGACTGATATGCTCCTTGATTGAAGGAGTTGAACCACTCGCTTATGTTCTTCGAGCTGTTGAGGTGCTAACTGGATATCCCCAGAATAATAGTGATGATGCTCTTGGTGGTACAAGTCTCCTATTAGATTACTGCTATTCCCCCCCGTGGTTATGCTGGAATAGACATGGCCATGCAAGGAATCCTCATGTCTCGATGGTGCGAGTTGGGTGGAATTACTCGTATCTAGGCGTTCCTCAGATTTGCCTACTTCTTTGCTGAGCCATGATGCGGTTTGCTCGAAGCGTCGCAAACGAGCACGAGTGACAGCCTCGAACTTCTGAGACGGACGAGTAAGGAGAAGAAAGTTTTCTAGCAAAATCAGCCAACATTCACCGACATGCTAATACAGATTGAGGAACAAAGACTGGGCCGGCAATAATATCTGACACGCTGTTCTCGCCGCTCAAGGAAATCTGTAAGGTCAGGCCTAGTGTGCAGCATTGGCAGATTCCCAAGGCTCCCTGCCTCCCATAAATTTGACTTTCTGTCGGGCAAAATCATCTTGTAGAGAGGTAGGGTTTGCCTTACTCAAGGGTGTGACGCGGATATATGACACGGCGTCCTCGTAAAATCCACTCAGCTCCGCATAGTACTTCGCCAAAGCCTCTTCCAACTGCCTTGGTATCCCTTGTTCGACGATTTTCTTATCATAGTCTTGATGTTGAGGCAGATATTGCTCGATCTGGGTAGCAAGATCTACAACCTCATTGAACGTGCTTTGGTGCTTCAAAGCCAGCTATGAAGTGTTCTTAGTCAAACTGACTACCTCGAACATAGGAGTCCTTGACTAAGAATGTCACGACTGGTACAGAGTACAACGTACCTCAATGATTAATGCGAATGAGCCCCACACAGGCGCGAAAATATGTGGATCTTGAGTAACAGCGCTAAGAATGGCATTAAACGATTTGAGCCGTGCGATTAGCGGTTCGACCCTTTGCAAGCACTCTGCAGAACGAGAACTCGTGCAAGAGACTCGGAGTGCGATGAAGTGGTCATCGAAAGCTTCTTGATCTTTGATTTTCCGAAAAGGTGTTTCCTTCTTGTCTGTCAAGCGTGCCTTACGAGAGGCTGCCGACTTGCCCCAGGCTGACAGTATCTGGTCCGACATCTCTTAACGTGGAGCATCCATAACGCGTTCAATGGCGGGCAAATGACTTGTTAGTACTTCAGCATTGATACAAGCCATGGCACGATATATATAATACTACAACAAGAGGGAGAAGGGTAGGCGCCGGAGGCTGAAACACTGTTATTGTGGCGCTTAAGTGTGCGGCCCTTACAAAAGAGAGTGTGCCAGCATCATTCATGAGCGGCTAGCTGACAGCATGTCGACCGCAGTGCTAATATACATGTACTTGTGGACCGGTAAGATTACTATAGGTATTGTTACCAGCTCATGAACTGCAGGCATCAGGCAACTATCATACGAGCTAGTACGAATAGGGATCAAGCTTGGACGGACTTCTGATACTGATGTGGTTCTCGATGCTCTCCCCATGTCTTATCTCCTGTGTCAACAACATACAGAACTGTCCTGGCACGACGACAGGAATACCTACTATCACCAATTTTCATTTCTTCGTGCTTGCTTGTTCCAGCCCAACCAGGAGTTCAAATTGCCATCACACTCACAACTGAGTTCAGCTAACTAACCTGCTCATCTTCCACTTTTCTGTGTGTTCTGACACAGTCCAATCAACTTGACCACTTCTATGGGACAAACCTTTGTGGTTCGCGTTTCTGCTTGGAGAACCACGAGTTCAGGAAAGCTTGGGTTAATATCTTTGAAAAAAAAAATTAGATCTCTTCCTATTCCATATAGATTCCTCGTGCCCGCCTGCTGTGATATTGCTCAAACTTCGTCTGATTCACACTGACAGCCACTTACCTATAGCGAACGCAGCAAACTCGTGGAAACGAAGGCCATACAGGAACAAAACTATCACAGCTCACTATTCAGCAATTATCTTACTTCCACAAAACCACCCTCCAGAATTTCGATTCATACCAATCCAAATGGAGCCAAACATTCAAGCACGATTCCTCATTGTCTCAGACACTCACGGCAAACAGTTTACCAATGAAGGTGGCCTCCCCGATTGCGATGTTGCGATTCATTGTGGCGATCTTACTGACGGCTCGAAACTGGAGGAATTCCGAACCACACTGAAACAGATGAAACTCATAAAAGCACCCCTCAAGCTTCTCATTGCAGGAAACCACGACTTTACAATGGACACTCCAGCATTCGAAACTAAGGTTGCAGACACTGCGCAGCCACTCGATCCTGGGCTCGTAGCTCAAGAATATGGTGTCCCGGGTCAAGCAAGAGAATTATTTGAAGAAGCTAAAGATGCAGGTATAGTATTTCTCGATGAAGGTACATATCACTTCAACTTAGCCAACGGCGCTCAGCTAAATGTATACGCTAGCCCCTACACTCCGTCCATGGGCCAGTGGGGATTCCAATATCATCCGAATGAAGGCCACGATTTTGCCATCGATCAGGGGATCGACATAGCTATCACCCACGGTCCACCAAAAGGTATCATGGACTACACATATGGCAGAGCAAGGGCAGGCTGTCCAGATCTCTTTCGCGCAATCGCTCACGCTAGGCCACGACTACATTGTTTCGGACACATCCACGAAGGCTGGGGAGCAAGATTGGTCACCTGGAAAGATGACATCGAACAGCCAACGCATTTCACAGCAATCGACAACGACAGATCTCCAACCATCGAGAAGTTAGCTGGACTCAGAGAAGGAAAATACGATTCGGAGGAGGATTCTGTGGTCAAGAGAAGGAAGCTGGAAGCATTGAGCAGAGACAAATGTTTCAAGACAAACCATTGTTCCGGCGACGAGCATGCTCTTCACTATGGCAAGCAGACATTGTTCGTCAACGCGGCCATTGAGACAAACCAAGATCCCGAGCAGCGGCCGTGGCTGGTCGACATTGAGTTACCAAGGAGCACGAAGATTGGCCAGCGAGATGAGGAGCGCAAGTTCAAGCAATTACAGAAACTCCTTCATGGTGGGGTTCAGAAAGCAAGCGGAAGGATTAACGAGTTAGCGAGGACAAACCGATGGACGAAGATCAGCGAGAGACTTGAAGAGTATGCGAAGGAGGAACCGCTCAATGAAGCGAAGCGGTAAACCGGCTATAAGTTTGTTTTGACGTTGACATATTCTATATCTACAGGTGTTAGCGACGAATGCAATATGATTCACCACGATTTCAAGAGATTGGCAGTAAGTCAATTGTTCTGATGGAGAACCATCTAACCATCGGTAGTGGCGTTTCGAGTGCGAGCCCTATGACTTTTTGATGTCTCTTGAGTTCTGCGCCCTACATAACACTGTGCGGGCATAGCGCTTAAGTTGACTGCAACACTTGCGAGCTTGAGCCCATGATTTATTTGGCATTCATGTGGTTCGGTAAATCAGGTCTAAAGCAGTCCTGGTCTTCCCTACTGTGCTTTGCTGTTGGTTGTGCTAACAGTGCATAGTGTAAGAAGATCTGAACCGAGGAGTAACAAGTCATTACCGTGGCAGCTGTGGACTTCGTCCATGGGTGTTGAAAATCATACGAACACTGTTAATACTGTTGGCAGAAGTATCTGCTCTTGATAGCGAGCTGGTCCGAGATAACGATCGAACGTGTAGCATTCAGAATCACGCTGGAGGGCGCCACAACAGCTATGTCCTCGGTTTTGAGCTAGGAGGAATGTGCCACGCTCGCTACGCCGCCCACAAGGATCACCGGGCGACGCAACTTTGATTGAATAAGGTAAGTGATTACGAAATCGAAGCTCACTAGAGAGAATGCTACATAGGTCAATGTTGGGTGAAGAGGAAGAGATTCAATTCCTGCAACACAAGCACTAAAGTCACGACATCTCTTCCGGTGCTCGTACCTGAGGGCCTAATATCAATTAGTGGAAGCCGCCACGGATAGCAGAAGGAACCTGGACTCCTCCTCTCACACCTCCGTACCCGCGTGGCAGGAACGAAGTTCACTCACGTAAGAACAGACCTGCATGCAAGCAGAAGAGCTGTATATGGCCTCGATTCGATGTGTTCTTGTGGATACTCGAAACTTTACTCGATGGACCTTCTTTGTTGTGAAGAAGATACACGATGACGAGCTACAGTACGCACCTCCACATTTTGCATGATATTGCCTGTGAGCCCATAACTCTCCACTAGCGCAATATCACATTCCGGCGTAAGTACCATTTGCACTCCCTATGAAGACAACTTCAACGGCAGCAAATCTGCGTGCAATGTGAGCTTACGCAAGGCAGCCCTAAGTTGAGGTATGACTTACGCTGCTGATCCACCAAAGATCTCCTTCATGCTCGCATTCGTGAAGAGCTTCAGAAACAGGCCAATTCCAACCGTGCAACCGACTGTGATCCATATCCTGGTGATAGTCCTTCTGACATGGAACAGCCAGAGAATGATGAGACTCGGAAGCAGTGAAGCTGCAATTGTGGCACAGAGTGAAACCACCCAGTTGAAGCCTGACAAGAACGTAGAGTCCTTGAATTCGAAAACATCTCCTGCTTCAGTCGCAAGGGGCTTTCGAAACTATGACCTGTCAACTGCAACATGGCTTTGAAGGGTCGATGCAACTTACAGATTGGAAGAAGTAGTGATAGACGTTCATCACCCGTGGCGTAAACCAAGTCGTGAGAGGGTCTTCTTCTCTTTCCTTCTTGGATAGAACAATGAAATCGCGTTCAAGAGATTCATCCCAAGCGCGTATTAATTCCAGACCTCGAAGAAAGTTTGCACCACCTTCATCGTGTCGGAGCCACCGCAAGAGGAATTTAACGTTCTCTTCGCCAGGTGTGCCAAGTCGACTAACCTGGGCTGCCGAGAGCAGTAGCTTATCTGGCCATGCGTTAATGTTTCTGGGAAATGAGAACGTAAAGACACTGACTGTACTCTACAAGTTTCTCTCGGATCGTGTGCATCAACTCCAACTGCTGAGCGTCATGGCCTGTCGCCTGTTGCACGATGTTTGGATTCGTCTTCTCGCTCTCAAGCAGGGTGGTGATGCTTTCGGAATATTGATTCACAGGTCCAGGTCCAAGGTCGTTGATCAGTATTACTCGACGTAGTTTTTCCTCTAGTTGGATGAGCTCAGCCTGAAGGAGCATCAGAGTCAACGTCGTGAGGGATCCGAAACGTCGAAAGATTGCAACATCTGGAAATTCACCCATCAATGCTGCCAGTCGTGGGTAGCCCTTGAGGCTGGGAACTTGCTGCTGTGTTGCCATGTCTTGCCAAGAACCCTCGAACACTTGCGGATATCAAGACTCCTCATCAAGACTTGTAAGGTCTGCGCTGTATGAGGTCCTTGATACACGGCGTGAATAGTCTAGTCAAGTCAGCCACAGAGCAGTTGAGTCGATGTCATGATATGCCTTCTCCGAGCACATGTAACAACGAGAGACGGTGATGTGGCTATGTCTGTCCGCCTTGTCGGCTGTGATGCTCTGGCTCCCCAGGCCAAGCATTCCTCGCAGACAGCCTAACAATCATCCTTTCCTAGGTAGGCTACGCTTGCACAATCCAATCATTCCGAATTCGAGTTTTTACACGTTCCTAGCCCTGATTGGATTCAGATTATCGCATGCGTTCATGATAGTGAGGAATGAGCACTTTTGGAAAGGCGAAAGTGTAGACAATCGTCCCTTTCAGGTTGTGGCGTTTTGACTTTATTAAGTCTCCAGCCTATGTCCTTACTGCACATATGTAATACATTGAGGACAAATAGCTTTTGCCGAACTCAAGTTCAGCTTCAGTGTTCTGCAGCATCATGGCGGGAATTGAGGCAGCTGGACTTGTCCTGGGCATGGTTGGACTCGTCGAAAACCTCGACAGTGTCATAAGACTCTATTACAAGGCTCGGCCAAAGCATCTCAAAGATGTGGATGGCATTTTCGGAGAGCTTCAAATCCTCCAAAATGTCCTGGTTGAGAGTAAGCTTGTAATGGACGAGCTTTCGGACCCTCCAGCATCTTGTGTGATTGCTCTTCAACGGTGTCAAGAGCTACAACAAGACTTTATCAATATATCGCAACGGGCTGGCCTACTGGACACAACACTCGATGTCAAATTCCTTCGGAAAAGAGGTTCAGAGATTGGGAAATTGAAAGAGGTGTTCCCTTCGTTCAAGAGCGCGATATTGTTGGTGAGGGACATCTCGACAGAGTAAGAACTGCATATTCAGAGCTTGACAGTGGCTGATTGATATACAGTGCGCTCACTCATCATCTGCTAAAGACATCGGCTCTTGGCTCAACGATCATCAATGGAAATGCTGTGATAAACCACCGTACTGGAGACACATTCCCTGTACCCCAAACAGCAGATACCACATCAAACACTAACCCAACCCCAAGCAATAGTCATGAAACAAATCCTAGAGAGCGTCAAGATGGACCTTTGATACGGGACCCATTGGAAAAACTGACGCTCTTCGATGCTACAATCAGTTTAGGAGCAGATACAGATTTCTCGCAGCTGCCTGAAAACGTGCGTAACACTGCCAATTTCGGATCACCATGCGTGTGTGGTCGGCAAAGGATGGGAGTCTGGTTTCCAGTGCGAGGTAAGTTCGATTCTGGATCCAATGCGAACCTCGTGTCGGATTCTGTCATCCAGAGAGCTGGGCTGGAAGCTTTTGTGCGCGAAGCTCAGGATCCAATGAGCTTTCGGGTACTTGGTGTTACTTTCGAGCTCCATGAGATGATCACGCTGAGCTGGCAGTTGAACAACCACGAAAATTCTTACACGGAAGAATTTTGGGTTGCAAACAAAGCAGAAAACTTCGACTTAATCATTGGGGAACCGTTCATGATACAACATGGATATCGGATCATTGAGACACATCAATCAAGAAAACAATCATCGTTCTTCGGTTATTTCACCCTGAAGCTTCACAATAGTGAAAAAGGTAAGCGCGGTAGCATGGCGATGAATTGCTCAATTGCTAAGAAAGATAGGACAATCACGGAGACAGAGACAGATGAGGGACAACAACAGAGATCAAGCGATGGAGGAAAACAGGCGTGAGAGGCTGGCTGCATTGACGCCTCAGCCGCCACAAGCTGGTGGTGCCGCTAATTCTGTTGCCAGTCAAGCTCCAGGTCAGGCTCCAGGTCAGGCTCCAGGTCAGGCTACAGGTCAGGCTCTAGGTCAAGCTGGAGTTGCTCAAGTCGGTGCTGGTCAGGTTGGTGCCAATCATGCTCCAAGTCAAAGTCTAGGTCAGACTGGAGCGGGTCAGGCTGGTACAAGTTAGGCGACTATCGGTCAAGCTCCAGCGCAAGCATTCTCACAGTGCAGGCAGTAGCGTCACACATGCCTGTAGCGAGCCGCCCATGGACCTGACAAAGTATTTCGGTTTCAATGCTCAGCTATATGATGCATGAAGTCAACCTTGAGTTCTGGTGGAAGCCTTCAAGGTTGCGGCCTCGGGAACTCATTTCGGGGCCGATACTCATGTATTTCGAAATGGCCGTTCTGCCGATATTCATAGTCGTCTCCCACGCAAACACCGGGGCTGCTGCAGTCCTTAATCTGCCCACCTCAGCAGTATTTTCCCACCTCGTTTCTCAAGCTTCATCTCATAGGTCGAGAATCAAGTGTGTATGGTTCCGCCGTACCGCATAACGCTGAAAGGTCGGATAACGTGTCAGCAGAAGGTGAGGCGAAGCTGAAAGCGGCGCAGGATAACTCTGAAATGGCCGGTGAGGTCAAGCTCTTCTGCAAAATCTGGTATCAATTCGAGCGAGCTATCAGACACGTGTGATGCCTTTTGTGAGTGTATCCATGTAACCTAAATCTCATCCGTTGGTCATATCTGGATATGAGTATGCTGATGAGCGAGAGGGCTGACAAGGACAAAGATAAATGACGAGACTGTGAGGGGACCCCAATTGGACGAGCGCGACGTTGACAGTAATAATGGAGAAACAGAGAGAGAGCAAGAAGTGACGTTGTGGTCGTTGTATTTGGTATCACACATGCTGATATTGATTGCTTGATTTTGCTCTCAGTCGGGGGCCAGAGCTGTCCTCCATTATGCTAGCCACCGCACAAAGGCTGTTGTTCTCCATGTAATCTTCACACATATCCCTCTCTGAGTACAATGTCAGACCCAAAATCCCAACTTTTCACGATATGCACATAGCCCTCTTGAACCCAAAATTGCCACCTCGACACTTTTTAAACATCCACATGATCAATATTACCGGCGCCTTGAACAGCAAATAAAGCAAGTAAATAAACACCAATATAGTGTTCCCAACACCACTCAACACACACTTCGTCCACTTCCATATCAGCGGCCGAATGACCTTCTTCCTCGGCGGCTTATATCGGAACGTCAGATCCTTCTCCATGCACAGCGGACATTCAGCCGGACATAATTTCGCCTGAGTCTGCCATTTCTCCCACTCGTTATCTCTCGTCTGTTGCTGCTGCCGCTGAGGCTGGCCTTTTTCAATATCGACCTCATGCGGGTATACTTTTGTCCAGCAATCCTTGCACGAGAACAGACTGCTATCTTCCCAATTTGCTTCACACCACATCTTGACTATATGTTCGAGACGTCTCTTCTTGCCTAGCCGGCGCCATTTCTCGCGTGGCATGCCTACTTTAACTTCCCAGCGCGGCCACTTCTTCTTTACTAGCCTGCTCCAGAACCAGTCTTTATCTCGCGGCATTATCTTCTGACATTTCCAGCAGTATCGTAATCGTGACTTGTCGATCCAGCCGTGTGCGAGGCGTTGAATGAGTTGATATTTGCTTGGGTAGTATGCTTCCGTGTAGAATAGCCAGGGCGTCCAGGGCTCGGCTTTGAAGTATGTGGAGGAGAGCGCGGATGCGGCGAGAGATTTACAGGTCACGGCGAGGCAGACGCGGTCGACGGTGGATAGGTATGAAAGGATATGATATTGCAGTTCTGAGGGGAGGTTGGCTATGTTTTGAGTGCCACCGTATAGACCGTGCTGCTGTGTATCGCTATGGAGGTTGAGCTGTAGATCTTGTTAGTTGCCTATATTAAGAAATGAGTGTCTCAGGCTGTAACGTACACCACGGGGAATCTTGAGAAACGTCACGCGACCGTTGTCGTCTAAAGGCCACGACCTTGACCATGATTGCAGCTGTGGCATGGTTTAGCACGTGTAGACTGGTGTCGAGCTTGGTTGGTCGACTGCAGGATTATCGGAGCCCGGACGACATGAGATCCTGAAGCGGAACGGTCTGATGCAACTTGGATTCCCGTAAGGCTATTCAGAGCTCACTCCTCTGACACCTGCCGCCTGGCGGATGTGCAGGCGTAGAGGGTTGTAGTCAGCATGGGCTGGACGTTCGAATTCGTCTGACTTCACAGAGCTTGAAGTACGTGAATGAGCCTTGGAATTTATACTGCCGTATCTGAATGATCTTAGGAAATCATAGTTGTTATTGTGCCAACATATGTGTTCACTGCACGTCAGAATCACTACACGTTGGTGCTAGCAAGCGATGTAGGTATTGTTCAGTGCTTATTGGTTGTGAAAGCTGCATCAGGCACGTTTTACCTTTCTCATGCGGCTCCAGGCCTGGCTTCTGGCTGCATGAAGACAGACAACGAACCCCTCAATATCCGCTTGGCAGCGGGCTGCGGAGGACAATTACGCATTGCCTGGTTGAGCATCCTGGATCATGCAGAATGTCTGTCGGGAAGAATAAGGGTACTGGTTACAAGGAAGAGAAGCCAAGATAAAGATGGGAGAAAAGATGAAGTAATCGAACACTTTTATACAACTTTGACTGGGAAATTAGCTATCTCTTTAGTGCTCGTCTGTTCAAGCGTGAGGTCCATCTCGAAGCTAACATGGTCAATCTGCCATTCTCTTCACAACGCTTATTTGAAAGAAGCATTTTCAGAGCTTTAGTGGAGTTAGTAGCTTCTTAATGCTAAATCTATTCATCACTATAGAATCCTGGTCCGCTTCCTGTTCCATCCGCTTGCTGTCTGCTTATTACTGCATGGGGTATCATCGTGCATTACTCGAAGCTCGCAACGTCAATCTTTATTTCTGAAGCCTGCCCATTACTCCGTCTCATCAGGCGCAAGATCTCGGGTGGCGGCGTCATAGAATGTCGTATGCCCGGTTGAGCCAATTCTGTGCCCTGTAGTGTTTCCCATCGAAGGGGGTACACTGCTGACGTTGCTGCCAATATTTCCGACACGAGTAGAAGTCGTCGTAGTGGTGGTGGTTTGTACCGGAACTTGGTTGACAGCACCACTGGCCGAGGTTGAGGGTGTAATTGCATCCACTTCCTCCTCAGTCCTGCTTTCGATGGGGGCCAAATTGTTTCCACCGTCATATCCGGTTCGAAGGGTAGCTTGTCGCGCGGCTTGAGCTTGGTCAGGTGCAACAGCGGAACTTCGTCGGCGAGCGTCACTAGCTACAGCCGCAATCCCTGGCCCAGAGACTGAGGCTCGGTGACCCTGGCCGCTGAGCTGCGAGAAGGGATCGCTAGACAGGTCAAAGAGAGAGGCTTTGTTCTCGTGAGCTTCAAACTCTTCGGCGCGTGACATGCCGGTCTCGCCAATACCTTCGATCTGAGTCTCTGTGCAAAGCATTAGCATTCTCAATTCGTGAGAAGAAATCGTGGAACCAACTGTGAAGAGGCTTGCGGTCGTAGTATGGGTCACCCTTGACGTTACTGAACTTTCTAACGTCTGCTCCATTTGTGCTATACTTCCTTTCACGGTTCAAGTATTCTTCTTCTTTGGTTAAACCAGTGTAACCAACATCCTTGATCATAGTTGTAGGAACGGGTTTGCGCTGGTAATAAGGATCGAGCTTTCCTCCTGACTTGGGGTTTGAGAAACGGCGGACATCATCCCCATCAGCAGTTGAGAACTTGCGCTCTCGAGTGTGGTATTCTTCGTCTGCGGTCAGACCCGTTTGACCTATGTGTTCAATGAACTCGGCTGCAGAACATCAGCGGCTATAACATTTGTCTCGGCAGTTCGTTCATACCCGGGACCGGCTTTCGATCATAATATGGGTCGCCTGAGCGAGGCATGATGGCTACTGTCGTTGATCAGTGACTATTAGGTTAATTGCAGGTTGCGCGCTGTAGATGGTGGAACAGTTTGTCAAGAGTCACAAGTGTTGGTTCGAGAGTTGGTAAAACAAAGCGGCAGCAGAATTGTAGCTGCATATATACACCGAGTAACTTCAGAGCTTATGAGCTGATCGTAGAAGAAGACCTGGAGCCATCCTCTCGGGAGCAATTATGTAAAGGCGCTACAGCCCAATCTGAGCTGTAGGCATGATCGAAACCATACATTGTGGTTATGGCCAGAGTTCGTCCCCCCGCCTTTCGTAGACTCAATACGAGAGGTCCACATAAGCGAGCAAGTCTGGCTAGAGCATTCAGTAGGTGTGTACAGAGGAGAGCAGGAGGAGAGATCAACCACATCTCGTGCCGTTCCCAGATCGAGCATGACGTACGCTCCGATGATGTGGGGATCTCCCCAGCTTTATTTCCTATTTTTGACGTGATCGCTAACCATTTTCTCGTCCTTCTCTAGTCACGGTCAGCATCCACAATCCAATCCAGCGACACACAAATACTCGAGTACTGCTAGGACAAGGATCTGAATAACTATGTTTACTTTTCTCGTCAGGAATTCTGTTGTCGAGAACGTGTTGACTGTAGGTATTGACCTGACTTACTGTTCCCCACAAGTCTATCGAAAAGGGCCGATAAAAGACTCTCGATTGATGGATCCTAAGTTCGGAGATATTCTCGGCGCGAGCTGAAGGGCAGCCACTGTCATCAGGCTCTGGATGAGCGATTCGTTACTAGTCTTGCTGACAAAAGGAACATTGTTCGCCATCCTGAGTCGCTGTGCCGAGTGATCCATCGTGGGAGCTGTTGTTTCTAGCAAGCGAATGGAGTATAGAACGGCCTGAAGGCTGCGAATATTTAAGCTTAGCGCAGGAACCATGTGAGTATATGGTCTAAGAAAATGCTAGGAGATGTGTTTGTCCAATGCCACAATAAAGTGCCTACTTCATGAGCCCAGAATCTGACAACAGGGAAGCAAGTCTTCTCCTCGTTTATTGCCGGTTACCCATAAGGTTCTAGGATGCTGCTGGTCTTTTCGTAACGCCATGTGCTGAACACTACTGTCCACTCTCCCAGAATTCCCAAATATGTTGTGCAACCTTTGGCCCCTTTGAAATCGGCACCTCATGCCCAGCGTCCAGGACCACAAACTGTACTCTCCCGTCAAGAACATCAAGCGCATCCTCCCGAAGCTCGTGTACATTGATAATGGGATCCCTCTCGCCTAGAATCACGAAAGCCATCTTATCCTTCTCCTTCAAAGTCCGACCAATTCTCCTCCATAATTCATGTTGCCTTTGAATCGGTCCGTACCGTATGCTTGACATGAAGGCTTTTACGAAGCCCTGATGATTGTGTACTTGATGGTTGACTGCTGCGTCAATGGTGATGTCTGGATGCGATTTCGATAGTACCACATGCTGGTTTCCTTCGAGGTTGACCTCTGCTTGAACGGCTGTTTCAGTACCGGCGGGCTCGTCTGGATCTGGTTGACCTTGTGAACCTTTCTTAGGTGGATAGAGGGGTTTTTGCAGACGAGACCTCACAATGCGTAGAAGTAAAGGCTCGAAGACGGTATGCTTCGTGTAGATCAGACGGCTAGTGCTGGAAATGTGACGGTCTCGGATCAAGCCAGCTGGTGCAATAAGGACCAAGGAGGACACTAGGTATGGAAAATATGAGGTGAATGCTGCACTGATTCCACCCCCAAGACTGTAACCTACCATGGCAAAGCCGTCGCCGCCTGTCCACGATAGCTTGGAAGATGCCAAGACGATCAGAATTTGGGAAGTAAAGAGTTTGATATCCTGATCGATGCCCACCGGCATGTCGCTATAGCCTCGTCCAGGAAGGTCAAAGAGCATGACTCGGCAGCCCTTCTCGGCAAGGCCATGTGCTACACCACCAAGTGACAAGCATGGTGTGGAAATACCATGCACTAACAGCACCTTTCGCCCATCCTCAGGACCGAATTCGTACACGCGAAAGGTGCCGTATGGGCTTTCCACGTCGCGCGCTCCAGGAAGGGCATCTGGGGGATATGGTAGCTGTAACCTTTCTGCAGCTGCAAGCTTGGGCAGCAAAGTCGTCCTCGGCGAAGGTATTATGGTTTCTCTGTTATCGCGAAATGGAGAGAATAATGATTGAAGAAGGACCCCAGTCGCAATGAGTGCACCTGCTGTGACATAGGAGGCTTGTGGTGACCTTTGCCATGTCTCTGGAATCGATAGTGACCACATACCTGCTGACCTTGCCAAAGCTGCAACTTAACTTCACCGGTCCCACCACAAGTCAATGAGACAAATATTCGAGCCCACGACGTCTCGATGAGCAGAAGCGATATATCCCGGTGATTATAATCGAGGTAAAGCGATGATGCAGCGGGAAAGGCCTAGTTCGTCATTCAAACCCGGATTCATGCCTCAGGCAGTAAAGAATGATACCCGTTCCGACTACTCGTAGCACTATCTACGATGATAGCAGTTGTGAACACAATAAGGCGAACGGTGATGCAAGCACGTCGAGACTCCTTCAAAACTCACAATAGGGTTCAAGTGAATGACAATTAACAGCATACAATATCTTCGCTACATCGCTCAAGATCGTTCAGTCATTTTTCTGTCCCTCAATATTGCTCATAACGCTACAGTAATTGCACCCCTGCCTCACACACCCCAGCTAGACAAACGATCTCATATACGACACCACAGTGCCAGGCTTGCTTGCATGCTCTCTCATAATGGTACTTTTTGGTGACACGAACGTTGTAAAGCCAAGGAAAATGTAGGTCACTCTTGAGTTGGACTCGACGCCGCAGAAGAAGAACCAATGCCCTCAATGATGATGTTTGGCAGTGCGAGAGCAGCCGGTGAACCAGGAGGCGCTTGTGATCGGAGATCTTGTACCTTTTTCACCACATTGACAGCCGAGATAGAGATTTGCTGCAGCTCCTGTAACTCTTGATCAATGCTACAGTAAAACTCGTCGAGGGTGAACTCGGTCTCTCCGAAGGTCGTGATATTCGACTCCTCAAGAAAAATGTTCGAGACGTGACTGAGCTTCTCGTGATGATTCATTTTCTGCTTCGGCCTCTTCTCAACCCCAAGCTGAGTAGACCTTCTGTTGAGATAAGCAGGCCGGCGTCGACATTTGCGCGTCACTATTCGTTCATGACGACAATTCGGACAGAAAAAGGCAGCTGTACCACCAGTGATTGGATCTGTTTCAGCATCTGGAAGCCTACACTCTGAGCATGGGCATGGATGATCAAGACACCCAACACAATCATCACAGACATGCACCTTGCAATCATGACATTGCCGCATGACTGCACTGCATCGTCTTCGATGGTCACCGGCAGCTCTGGTAGCGGCACAGAAGAAGGTCTGACAACCCTTCCAGTTACTCGGAGCGATTTGTTCTTGTCCACTGTTCTGCGACGTACGGCGTGGTTCAGGAGTGGCACTGACTGATCGTGCTGAGGGAGCTGGAGAGGAGGCCCTGCTGAGCGGACCTGTGCTGTTGGAGCCAGGAGACAGGGGGCGGCCGATTGGTTCAGCGTCTGTAGATGAAGATGCTGGCTCGGCGACGCGGATAGGTAAACTCGACAGAAGTTGTCGATCCCGGTGGCTCGTGATTGCCGTGTATTGCGCGGGTCCTTCTCGGTTTGTCGCAACAACTGGATCCTCAAGCAGCGCGTTAGCCGCCAGCGCAAGTTGTGCTTCTGCCAGGATACTGCGAGGATCTTTCTTGTTCGCCATGCTTATCTCCTGCTGTTGTTTCAGGTGTTTTCTGCGCAACCATAAGGTCTTGAACAATTTGGTCGCTTTGAGACGTGCGATAAGTTCTTGCTTCTCAATATTGAGATCCTTGTAGCCACAAATTCTGACACGCTGTTTCTCCTTGACATCGTGCTTGAGACAGAGTGAAACAGAACAGGCTTTACATTTGATCTTCCACGGTTCTGAGTTGTAGCACTCGTCGCACAAAACTCGAGGTACGCTGTCTGGCTCTTCGTTGAGACTCATCTGCGCTCCATGTCGGAACATCTCAGCAAGCGAGGCCCAACGCCCACCAGGGCCCGTGATCGTTGTTCTAGTCAGGGGAGAGCCAATCATGTCATGGCCTTCGCCATCATCGTGCGCTGCAAACTCCGCATCCTCGTAACCTTGTCCGGTGGGTAGCGGTGCAGCACGCAGTCTGTCGGTTTCATGGCTCTGGCCAAGTTGACCGAGTGTAATGCCTCCACCACCAGAGAAGACTGGCTCTGTGCAACACCATTTGAACTTGATAGTAGGTAATGAATTCGGATGATTTGGAGCGCCGGGCGCTGCTGGATCGATATCCTGCATGGAACATGGTGAGACTGCACAGCCTGGGGCCCACCAAAATCGCTTTCTTTCTTCCTCGGTTGCATTCTGATTTCTTAGATATGGCCGATCGAAAGCACAGCTTGCGCACAAAGTCTTTCGGCAACCAGTGCAATGCATCATCACAGAACATTGCTCACAGCGCTCAAGAATTTCGTCGGCACAATTATGACAGCGTATGTTTTCCACGAAACGTCGATGCGTCTGTCTCATGTGTACAGGCACGTCTTTCCCTTCGATACCGAGGCCAACTGGCTCACCATTGATTGCCTCCTCATCTTCCTCCCATACTCTCCCATCACGCTTGCGCTTTCGCACTTTCAAAGTGTTGTCCCTGTGTCCTGGAGGAGGTCCAAGCCAATTTCGACTGCGCCATAGACGGTCGTAAACAACCCAAACCTCGCGAGGGTCTTGTGGTACCCGCATGGTTACATAGCCACGTCTCCTGTAGCATCTCGCGCCGGGTGTTGTACACCATGCTGTGTCGGTCCATATGCCTAGTCGATGACAGGTGAGGACAAGTTCGTGTGTAGGTTCGCTGTCACTTTCCTTTCGCGATAAGCTGCTTGGCAAGTACGGTCTTCTCCTGTGGTGCCTGCATCGGTATGTATACAAACTCTTCAACGCCAGAGCTTTCATGTCTGGGGGCACAACTCCGGCCGGCTCTTCCAATGCCAGTGCATACATGTTCAACCACGGATTGATGTGGTATTTTAGAGAAACATTCTTACAACCACGAACGGAGACGTGCTCAAGTGTATCTTTGCATTTTACCATGACAGTTGTGAACAGCGTAGCGCCACTAACGGCTGTATTGTCTAGTACTAAACTCGTGAGACGTGTACTGATGGGCGATAGGGTGTACAACAGCAATTTGTCAAGCGCATAACTGCCTGGGCGTATTTGTGGGCTGCCAGCAGTACCATTCGGTGGTGTTTGGACCTGCGCAGGTTGATATAGCCGCCACGAAATATACCGCCATGAGGCTGGAGAGTCGGCTAAGAAATCTCTGAGGTATCTAGAAGTTTGATAGAGGTGTAGGATAGATTCGGTCGGTAACTGAGCAACGAGAGAACTAAGGACTGGTGGGTTATTGACAAGCAATCGTTCAAAGCGCGACGTGCCCGATTGCCTAGTCGTCGTCGTCACCGACGACATGCTGACCAAGTCTGAAACCATATGACCTCGATCGCTGTAAACGCATTCTTATACTGACATACCGGTATTGACAGCGAGTATGACAATTGATATGTCTTTCGAAGATTGAATATATGTGAGGTTTCAAATGGTTTCAACTTGAAGTTGGTGAAAGAACGCCCTGCGGTGCATGGCGTGACAAGCCTGAGTAACATGAACATGATCAACGCCAAGTCAGCTTTGCCTCCGCCCTGGAAATCCTAGGTCGGAGTGCACCTACTGTACAGTAGACTTCCTCCTGCATGTCGCATCACTGCTAGTCGCCAGGTTTGCGATTTCATATGTGACACAGCTCATGGAGCGTTCCAATCCAGCATTAATCGTTTCAAATCGTTCGTTCCTTGAATACAACTTAAGATGAATCACAATCATGGTCGACTACACTTAAACTACAAACTTTGGTGCTCAGCCGTCGACCACGAATTTAGATTGACAGCGTGATACAGTTCTTGAAATACAGACTGACATGGCACATGTTCTAACAGAAGATACGTATAACGACAGCATTTACCAGTCGTTTTTTGCTGTTCTAAAAAGGCAGATTCGCTGCTCTTGTATCTTCTCACCGCGCACTGCGGAATCCAGAACATGTGCATTAACGTCGAAACATCCGTCCACCGGGTTGCGATACCCGTAGCCGATTCAGGGTCAAGCAAAGAATCTTAGCACCTTGTATTATCCATGAACAGAGCACCGTGTGGTGAAATCAGAGATTCCGATACCTGCTTGATCAATCCATAGATGTGCGCCTCTCTTCTTCGATCAGCCATAATAGTTCAGGAGTGCTCAGAACAACCACCCATGAGCCCAACAACATTCCCGATCACTTTATTCTGCTTTTACTAAGACGCGACCTAGCCAGCAAAAAAGAACCTTCTACAAGCGGAACTGATGATCATCAATCACAGGCGTGGAAAAGTGTATCTTTGAATGCTGTCGACCTTGGAATGCTTCACCAGAACGCCTAGCGAATGCTTACTTCGTGATGTGTCCTATGCATCTCTCTCACAGCGTTAACATTACTGTGACTACACGCACACCCACTTCTTAATCCCTCTTCAGCGGCATGTACATCTCTTTGATCCCCTCCTTCGTGATTAACAGCATCTGCAGTCCATCGCCCACCTCAATATGTCGTTCTGTGGCGCTGGTAAATGCATCTTTTACCAACCCCAACACTGTCTCCATCGGCAGCGGCTCTCTGGGCTTTTCCTTGAGTGACAGTCCTTCTCCACTGCCGGGGATATATTGATTCTTGAAGTTTACCTGATTGTCCAGGAATGGCATGATCAAACTTGCTGCCGCACCAGCAGCTCGACATTGTTCCCTCTCATAGCTTCCCACTGGGTCATAACTGTATAGTGCACCCTTGCCATGCTCGTCCAGTCCACCCAAGATTGCGTGCACATAGTAAGGGAAGAAACGTTTCTGGTAGAGTATTGTTGAGAGCCGCTGTGCACAGGCTTTTACCGTCATTGGCTTGCCATGCTGGTACTTATACATTTTGACTATTGTGTCGAGACGTTCCTTGAGTGCATGGCCGTCAGCGGCGAAGCCTACTACTGAGAGGACAATGGGTTGAGAGTCGTCATCGCCTATCCGGAATAGTTTCGGTTCGTATCGAGTATTGATGTTGTATCCTGATGTGGAACGAGTATCGCCTGCTAGGATTGCGAACGTGTCACCGGTTATGCCTAACGTAGAGCCACCGTTGTCGGCATAGCTATTGTTATCTTGTCAGCACGGCTTCATTTGGCAGACATTTGTGGATGGGCTTACGGATAAAAGGCATGCTGTCGCGGACCTGCTGAGGCCTCATTCTGTGGTGCTGTGGCTGCTTCTGAGAAGGAATATGCTGGATTTTCGGAAGGAAGTGGTGCATGGTTCATCAACGAAGCCATACTGTAGCTGGAGGTGTTCGGTCAAATACGGGGGCAAGTTTAATATGTGTTGCGATGTATCAATGGTGAAAGAGGTGAGTAGCAGTTACCAATGTACTAAATTGTTGCATGTAAACGCGTGATGCAACTGCAGCCTTTACCGCTCGATACATGATGTCGCGCAAAGTCTTATGGCAGGTTTGCCGAAAAGTCGTCTACGCGTGTCCTCTGGCATTTGCTGCAGTATATTTTCCTCAGTGATAGTTAGGTTCAAGTTTCCTCTCAGCCATCATGAGTGGCCTAGTCGGCTACGGAAGTAGCAGCGAAGATGAAGATGACCTTCCTCCGATCGCCGCATTCGAGGATGCTGCATCGTCGAATTATGTTACCCACGATTCCGGACCCTTGACCAACGGTAGTGGATCATCTAGCTTACAGCAGGATAAAGCAGCGGTGACTTCTATACAAGGTCCTATGGTAGGTCCTAGCATGCCGACGAATGCAGTCTCTGCGGATGAGGAGTTTGAGGATGGTATGCCTGCAGACTTGCCTCCTATGTCGGAGCAAGATTTATTGAGGTATCTCACTCAACCATCACACCCAATGGCTTCACTTCCACCAGAACCCAGTAACCAGGCGGACACAGCTGTCACAGCCAAGTTCGAACGTTACTTGGAGCTGAAGAAGAAGGGAATTCATTTCAATGAAGACCTTAGCAATAAAAGCTCTTTCAAAAACCCGAGCCTCTTTGCCTCTCTGCTCGAACGCATTGGCCTTCCACCTGGAGCTCAATATTCTTCCTCTTTACCTGCGGATGTTTTTAGTTTGGATTTGTTCCCATCCTGGGCCTACAAAGACGCACTGTCGCAGTCTCAGCAAACTTTACATGCTGAAAACGAGATCACTAAGAAAGCTCAGTCCACTTCTGGCAAGCGCACAATTCAATTCACTCCAGCTGTTCGAACCATGACAGAAAGTGGGGAGCCTGCCTCAGGAGTGCAAACCAAACGCAAGAGGCCTTGAGATAATGCCCTTGCCGGCTGTCGGTACCGTCCCGCCATCGTATCTTTCAACCTTCTATCACGGGATCTGTGTCTCAAGAGGTTGAGGTATAAGAAATTGCTTTAGCAGCGTCACAGCGGCAGCAATAGCAATATAAACCTCCCCCCACACTCACTGACGTCAAACAGTCAGGAGACGCAAGACCATGTACTACAAGAAACAAAATCTGGCAGCCTGTTCATGAAGGATTACGCATAAGCAATGCTACAGTACATACTACCAAATCCAATCTAGCTTAGTACTAACAAGGTGGTGCTCCGAAGTTTCTCCATGATTGGGGGCCAGAAAGCCACACCACATTCGTACCTCTTTCGTCAACAACTTATTCGAACAATAGTTGGTTGCATACCTGTCGCAGGCCACCAAACACGTCGTCAACTTCGTTTGAAAAAGCACTGATGACTCTGTAAGACTTCGAAGGTACTCGAATTAGCTATGATCGTGACAAAGTCTACATCGTCCAAGACCACAAATGGTCAATCAAAGCCAAATAATCGACTCGGAAATAAGAAGACCAGGACTGGTTGTCTCACTTGCAAGTGTGTTTCATTCAATCGAAAAGTTACCATAAGCTAATCGTTGCTGTAACAAGAGCGAGGAAAGTGAAGTGCGACGAGGCCAAACCAGTGTGTAGAAGGTACCTGATACTGTGGACTTCCTGACTCAACCGAACTGACTTAGCCTCCAGATGTATCGATGCTAATCGACCCTGTCGAGGATATACAGAACTCTTCGTGGCTACCTATACCGCGACCGCAGAAGCGCCCAATTCAATCGCCAAAGTTCTTCACTCCTTTGTTCCTTCTTCAAGATCGCCATCACCCCCATCAACTTCGTCTGAACTGCGAGCCCTACAATATTATCAACTCGAGGTTTCGAAGCTTCTTGGAGGTGTCGTTGATCCTTCCTTCTGGACCAGATCAGTGTTACAACTCAGCGAGTCGGAGCCAGCCATCAAACATGCTCTGATGGCCATCAGCACAGAATGGGAATACAAGTTACGTCCGAGAAGCTCAGACGGTCATGATCTTCAACAGAAGAGCATTTCTGCTTACGCCAAAGCGCTCAACCTTACAACCCAACGTTTGGGTGAACCAGAGCCTGACACTGTGGCTCTGGCTACTTGTGTATTGTTTCTGTGCTTGCACTGTCTCCAGAGAGACAAAATTCAAGCAGTTAAGTTCTTGCAAACAGGTTCAGGTGTTATGCTCAGAGTTCTTCAACGGACAACTGTGATATCGCACGACCCAGAATCCGTGACTTCGATGTTTCTTCCGATTTTTGAGAGACTGGTGGTACTACTACGGCTGTTCGGAGTGCGAATGCCCGGTTTTCGAACACCTGAGAGAGTACTGTACGACGTCAGCGGCAGCTTCTGCCGTTTAGAGACGTTGGAGGAAGCTCGCAGCGTACTATACTGGATGGTTGCAGAAAGCCACGAGCTCATCTCGCAAAACAGGCCTTACAGATTGGGACTCATCTTTGAACAGAAAGACTTGCAAGACTATCTCCAGAAGCAAGAGCAACATTTGGTGACGTACTCGTCTTGGCTGCAAGAATTTGACAAACTATGTACAATCCGTACTGATCGTACTGCTGCCGCCAATGCTTCTATCGCTCTCTTGCGCGTTGTCCATGCGATAACAGTTTTCTGGCTTTCGACCTGTTTAGATCGGTATGAGGCACTTTGCGATAGTTACAACCAATATTTCGAAACTATTATTCGCAACGCCGAGGAAGTCGTCGCGTATAATCACTCATTACCTCATGGGTCTTTGCCGTTCACATTTGAAATGGGCATCATACCGCCAATGTATCTTGTGGTATTAAAGTGCAGAGAACCAACGCTTCGTTATCAGGCACTTTCATTGCTAAGCAGGGCCCCAGAAAGGGAAGGCCTCTGGAGACGAGAGGAAGCTCTGAGAGTCGCAAGTAGGGTTGCCGATCTTGAGAGCAAAGATTTTGAGGTTCTAGCTGATGGCACAATCTTCCAAAACGCCAGGGTGTGTGACGTACAGATCAACTTCTCCAATGAGCTCGGTTCACACGTCGCATTCACTGCGAAGCTGTACGGCTCTGATCAAACATGGAAGGTCTGGGACGAGATCGTTCCACTCGAAAAAGGTCTAAACGAAGACGAGCCCGAGCCATTCGGATATCCTAGTGAATACCTGGGGCAAGAGGATATTCAGTGTGGATGATAATAGAGCTCGCCCAATACCTGCTACCAAGACGCAAACCAACCACATTACTCGTTCTACGTGGACTTTGAAATAGACTAATTCCTACCAATCTCACTTATTCCGGCATCTGTTATCCATACAGACAGTCGATGTTTCCTGAATTCTTCCAGTCGCTTATTCACAACTGAGCTCTCTATCAACCATCGACTTCGGGAGAACAACGAAATCATGGAAATAACGTGGATACATGCTAAGGGAGGCTCAGCAGTGCTTTGCATCCACTGCTCTCCCTGGCTGCGGCTGTTTGGCTGGAGCCTGCGACTCTGAAACCGAAGTCGCCTGTCCAACCAAATGTATCGTAGATATTCGACTTATATGCATAAGTGCAAGCCGATGGCGTCTTCAGGCCATATTTAGTAATCGCTTGTTGTGGTTGTGGTCTCCGCGCGTCGAGCTAAGAACATGGCGTTGTTGCCTGATACGAAGTACTGAATTTCGATTTCTCGCGCCTGATCCTCTTGCCATGACACCGTGCAGGTCAAGCCACAGTCGCGTTTGCAAAAGCGTCCTTATGCATGCAGCTATATTGTCTTCCTGTCTTGTGCGTACTTGGTAAGCTATCGCTGTTGCTGACGTGTATCGCAGTCAAAGCCAACACTAATTACATGTATATGTATCAGCCAAGACCTCGCACTGTGGAGATCATCTCGGACTATGGAGACCACCTTCGACTGCGGAATAGCCACGAACAGTAGGGCGACATAAACGAATACCCCCTGTTGGTTAACCGACCACCCTTCACTCGGACTAATGTCCATCATTAGAATTGAACAGCACATAAAGTTGGTGATCTACTAAAGTTGCTAGGTATGTTTTACCATGTTCCTGGTAAGTCCTCCACCTGCTCAGAGGACCATCTCGAGTCCAGTACTATAAGTTCATACGATGCCGCTGCGGTTTATGTCCTGTATCAATCACAACAAGCTACTCCATTACCAATACAAGTTTCTTTAATAAGTCACATTCGAGTACCTCTCGCACCTTCCAGACAAGCCATTCCTTAGGCAGGCCCGGTCAAAGCTTTGGCAGTTTCCTACCTCACACATCTACCGACCATGTCCGTCACAGCAGCCTTATACCAAACCTGTCGCTCGCCAAACACTCCAAAGACCATTGCATGCACACCAGAAACATGTTGTCTGGCTAATGGCTTCATGAATTACCTCCCTTCCTTGGCCGGCAATGCTCTCTACATGGCAATCTTCAGTCTCCTGCTCTTTGTCAATCTCCTTTTTGGTATTCGCTACAAAACCACCACGTTCACAATCTGGATGTCACTTGGCTTGATTGGAGAAGCGGTGGGCTACGTCGGTCGCATAATGCTCCACAACAATATCTTCAGTTTCAACGCCTTTCTGATTTACCTTGTCCCTCTGACAATCGCACCAGCCTTCGTGACAGCATGTATCTATCTTTGTCTCGCCCGCATAATATCCATCATGGATCCGAACCTTACCTACACACGATTGAAGCCCAAGATATATACCACCATCTTCGTGACCTTCGACTTTATCGCCCTTGTCCTCCAAGGCGCAGGAGGTGGCATCACATCAACAGGAAACGACACCACAACCGACCTGCTAGGTGTTAATGTCATGATAGCCGGCCTCGCCTTTCAAATATTCTCCTTGGTGGTTTTTATCGCCCTCTGCAGCGACTTTGCATGGCGATTCTACCGCGCATCCGGCACCGGCTCGGCCCCGTCCAGCGGCCCAATGTTAGAGAATAACTCTACCTATGTCTTACTCGACAAGAACGAGACCAGTATTTCTACCACTCCAACCCTCGCAACATTAGATCATGTCCGCCGCAGTCGGATGTTCAAAGGATTGATACTCGCACTAGCTTGCGCTACGATACTCATCCTTATACGCAGCTGCTACAGACTTGCAGAACTTCGGGGAGGTTTTCACGGCACACTTGCTAACAACGAAGTACTCTTCATGATTCTTGAGGGTCTGATGATCATTATCTCTGTTCTGCTACTGAACATTTTCCATCCAGGGTTTAGTCTCGGTAAGCACCATCTGTGGAATATGAAAGCATTTCAAAGTCAGATGAAATAGAGGGATTGCATGTATACAGAGAGCGAATCAGAAGGACGTATTCGATCCTAGACGGCGGGAATAGCGATCAAGAGTTGGTACTCTACTGCTTTAGCGAGTGCATGTGTTTTTTCGTTGGAAGCTCATTGTTTTCTGTGGGAAAGTGAGCATAGAGTCAAACTGATGGCCTCGTACTGTACGCTCGGCTGTTGAAGTTTAGGTATAAAAAATATTGTTTTGGTTAGAAAGGTCGAAAGAAAAAATGAAACAAAAAATGAAAATCCTAGTTACAGGACGAGGAGAGGAATACACTATATCAAAATAGTCATTGCTGAATTGCTAGTATAAGTCAACCTCCTCAGCCATGTATTAACGCATCCCTACCTGTAGCTTCATTCATAAAGAGACGCCAAGGAAGATTAAATGATCGCCTAGCTTCCGCCCCGTTAGTTATCATCATCTACCGAGCTTTAACCCTTTCCTTCGCACTTCGACGCGCATGGCGATAAGAAACGGCCAATCGATACGCCCGCACCCTAGTTTACGAATAAAATTATTTCGAGTAGTTGATCGTGTTACAACACTTCAAAGTCCATCATAGACGTCCAACAACACAACCCGTCGAACCTGCACTCTCGACTCCTCTGCCTAAAATCTTGAATATCCCACCATGGGTCTTGCAGAACCTAGAAAGCAAGCGCACCCACCCATCCACCCCAAAACCTACAACTAACCTTCTCCCTCACAGACGTATAAAACTCTCCCACGACCCACGCAACACAACATGGACCACAGACACCACCTCCGTAGGCCACAAACTAATGCTCCAATCCGGTTGGAAACCCGGCACAGCCCTTGGCGCCAGCTCAATATCAACACCCGCCTCCGAAGCCTCAGCAGCCAAAGTAAAAATTGCCGTTAAAGACAACACACTCGGTCTCGGCGCCTCTCTCAAAAGTAATAACGTCGAACACCAACGTACAGGTCTAGATGCTTTCCAGGGTCTCCTAGGCCGTCTCAACGCCAAGGATGCTGCAGAATTGAAAGCTGTAGAAGAACGGATCGAGAATAAAAAGCTCATGATGTTTGCGCAGGGACGTTGGGGCGGTATGGTATTCGTGCCCGGTGGGAAACTAGTACAGGAGGATCCAACGAAACAATTAAAGAAACCGGAATCGGATGCTGCGGATGATACACAGAAGACCGAGCCCGACACTGCAACAAGCGACACGGAAAACGAACCAGTAATAACAAAAACGCTCAAAACAGAACGATCCGAGAACGAATCACCACAAGAACGCGCAGCACGAAAAGCAGAAAAGAAACAACGCAAAGAAGACCGGCGCGCACGCAAAGAAGCAAAACGTCTACGAAAACTGCAGAAAGAAAACAAATCCGGGACACAGACTCCTGATCTCACTGAGACAACGATAACAACAAGCACAAGCACAGGCACTTCAACGCCCCTCCTACTCCAAGACAGCCAAAACGGCGACGCCGTAGTAAGCATTACGACAGTAACGCAGCAGCGATTAAGGAATGGGAGACATGTGCTGCGCGGTCGTAATATTCAAGCTAAGAGGCTTGCTTTTGCCGATGAGAGGGGGTTGGATCAGATATTCATGCGGCAGGCGACGAAGGTTGATGGTTAGGTGGAATCTCTTTTGTTCGTTGTGGTCGAGTTGTTTTTAGCGATGGTTGGGGCTGTTGTGGAGGTGTTTGCTTGTGAATGTATGATCGATATGTTTAAGGATAATGTCGTTGTTGGCAAGCTGTGTTCGTTCTCGCCTTTTCACGTGTCAGGGTGTACTACTGTGTTCCGTGGAGCCGAGTTCCCAATCTACCAACGAGAGAACATATTGGCTCTTAGTATGAACCACATTACACGGGTATTTTGCTTTAGTAGGCAAGATAGAGCGCCACTCAAGCAAGACCTGTCATGCGGCATATTAATTTCACGGACCACGGACGTCCACCTTGAGCTTCGTCTGATGTGTACCTGGTGTCTTGAGAGCTTATGCTTACTAACACACTCTACTCCCCCACAACCAACCGACTCCTAAAATCCGCCAAATCCATCCATCAATCAAAGTAGCCCCTCCCCAACCACCTTCACCGGATCCCACCCCCAAACCCTCAATCCATCCACCTCCCTCTCCAAACCCCTTCCAGCCCCCACATACCTCCTCCTCGTCACCTCCCTCGAACCCTTCACACCCTCATACTGAAACACACTCCTAGAACACGGTATCCTATACCTCTTCCCCTCCTCCTTCATCCTCTGCGTCGGCTGCTGCGTATAAGTCCCGTATCTCCGCAGGTTAGCATCGGATTCTACCGCCATGTTGACTAATTGTTTCTTTGACATGGTGTTGATAATTTGGATTGCTTTTTTGTCAAAGGCGCTACGGGGTTCGAGGTTGAAACGCTCCTTCAGTTCGGCGCGCAGGGTGGGTGTTGGTTTGGCTGTGTAGTGTTGTTGTGCTGGAGCTGGTGGGAGGGCCTGGATCTGTTGAGGGGTTAAGGGGAGGGCGAATTTTGGTTTGTTTTGCCGGTTGTGGCGGCGCGCGATTTGGTGTGCGATGTAGTGCATGTTGTCGCGCTGGTGGGTTTTGTGGCGGGCGATCCAGTAGGTTGTGTCGTCGTCGGAGAGGTTGAGCATTTTTGGACCGCAGAGGTCTTGGATTGTATGGGGATGGTAGGTGCGGATACCTCGGGTGGGGTATTTGAGGCGTTCGGCTAGGATTGCTGTGACCTCGTCTGTGGTGATGAATTCAAGTTGTGGAGGGGCAGTGTGAGCGTGGCGCTCAGCGAGATGGACAATGGCGAAGAGGAAACGGACCCAGCGCGATATGTCGTCAGCATCAAGGCTGCAGCTGTGTTGTCTGAATTCTATTGTCGGGGCTGTGTGTTGACTGATTTTGTATTCGTCGCTGAAGTGCTCGTCTTCATAACCCATGAAGCGTTTGAGACGGCTGAAGTCCACCAGGACGCCGTGGGAAGCGATGCCTTGAAACTTCGCTTGAATAGTGTTAAACAGCGCCGTTAATGACGTTCGATTGCTGAAGCAGACGTGGGCTATATCGGCCCATGCTGTGACTCGGTATCTGTTGAACGCGTTGGTAGCTTCGTTATTGCTGGAGGTAGTTCGACAGCCTGTCTTTTCGTCAAATCGTTTTGTGTTGGACTGCAGTGTGTGCTTCGGAACATACTTTCCAGTCAATTCTGCCACACGCAGCTCTTCTTCGTCCCTTTCATCAGCTGATGTGCGACGGCGTTTGATTTGAGGGAAGACCACATCCACTGGTGAAAAGTCGTTGTACTTACCACGGCGTTGCCAAGGATGCAGACTTGAAATAAGTTCTTCATTGCCGAGGACGATGAATGCGAGATGTCGAATGAACCAGGGATCGGCATCATTTTTGCTTTTCCAGTTCATGCCTATGTGTACATGCGTACCAGCGAAGACACTCTGAATAGCTTGCCAATCTGGTTTCGCTTCGTGCTGCTCCTGCTCTGTGGCAGTTGCATCTGGCAGCCTACCGTTCCGCAAGACCGAGAGATACTTCGCAATTTCTTCACAACCTCCTGCAAGCTTCGAATATTCGAACTGTCGGGAGACCAACTCAATGCTGTCACTATCCCAGTCTTTAGCTTCGTCAGCAGAGATTTGTAACGCTGATTTTAGCTCTTTCTTGGTAGCCCCAATCACCGAACTGTCCCGTGTGAGCATCCACTGCTCGTATTTGAGATTCAGCTTGGATATGAGTATGATAGCAGGTTTTAGTCCGGCACGCCAGATAGCAGAGTCTCTCGTAGCTTGTGCATCTTCTCGATTGTTTCGTCGAAAGGTCTCGAGAACAGGTGGACGGCGCTCCCATGTGATGATCCCGCCATGACTTTGGCTTCCATTTGTCTGTGCTGGTACTTGGATTTTTGGTGAAATATGTATAGCCCGACCAACAACATCAGTATCAAGCCCCTGTAGCTGAAGCACGTCTTGGGCGATGAGAAGTGGTTCTAAACAATATGTGCGATGAATGAGAGTTTGATGGGCGGCAGAATCTTCTCCAAGAGTACGATGAACGTATCCTGACCAGTCAAGGCTGATGGCTGGTATTTCATCAGATTGGTCGCCCTCTTTCACCAGTGTCCATGCCACATCGTCGCCGGGAACCTCCATTACCCAGCTTGGCCACATTGCACGGCCTTCACCGGCGTCTCTGAGAGCCAGATCATCATTGTACCACTTTAACAGGCTATCGTGATCGACTTCGTGCTGAGATACGATCTTTGGGCGTCGAGAGTCTTCATAAGCGTTGAATATTCGCTCAAGCCGTCTGCGGTGAAACGCGAGGACGAATTCAAATTCCACGCCCCAAGACTGTGCTCTGAGCTCAAAGTCTCTACCGCTTGGAGCTGTCATAGTGTCATGGTTCGTATAACTCTGCTAGCGTATTCTGATTATGAGAGGTGGTATGCAACAGGAAAACGTATGCAACTTGAGTCTCTATGTGATGTCCCATACTCATATCAAAGAACAAAGAGCTGTTTCGTATTGAACTCTGAAGGATTGCCGGAACAGGCAACTGAACAAAAATTGCCCTGATGCTATTCGTTCAGTCATTGTAACAGGTGCACGGGCCTGATCCTCTGCCTGCTCGGGCATGTGATCTGTAGGTCCGTGCTGACCAGTGTTGTGTAGGGAGATTGCGGTACGAAATGACTTCTCTACCGGTCGATATCTGCGGGTTTCTGTAGAGTATGCCCAAACCCATAAACATGGAAAAGCTCTTGAGCGTCTTGATACTGTCAGACATTCGCTGAGCGCTTGATGGAGTCAATCGCTGTCGAAGTAGTCGAAGAAATAGCAGTGGGGACAAATTTATCGCCATTGTGATGGAACCACAACACCTCACGGGGTGCTGCCATGCTATTGAATTGATTCAGAAGTCGTTCCACTGAGAGATAATCGTGAGTACTAATAGACTCGACCGCCACGAGGTTGGAACGTGGGATCACCTGTCCGTTAGGTACAGTGATAGTTGTGATGGAGAAAGCTCTTACAAAAGATTCGTCTCTTCAAGGGTCGTGCCTTTTGAGTTGGAAAGGAAACTTCGATGGCCGGTTTTGAGTCGTGCTTCCATCGAGGTAGCTAGATTGACTTCCATTTCTTGTTCAGGGGAAAACATGTTCGAGTGAAGACATATTCAAGCTGAGGTACCTCAGGGAGCAATTGGCATCAATTACCCAAAGCGGCGTTGTGTTTTGCAAAGATAAACACCTGAGTGTACCAATTCTTCAGTCGATCAAGTCGCGCATTGGCACTAGGCTTCATAATGAATATCATGTCAAGGGCTGGGGTGAGTAAGTTGATCAGAGAAGTACGTGAACTACTCCTTCGTCACGTGCACTGGTTGGACTGCCGATGTGGGCGCATAAAGGTTTCACTAGGAAACTGAGCACACCACTACTGGCTGAGATACGAAAGTGCAATAGTATGACATTGGGAGCTCGGTACCTTAAACATTGATATTCTTGCCGAGCCAAACCCTTCTGGTAGCTCATAAAATAGTTCATCAGCTATGTCTATACCCTGAATAGCTGTTCCACAACTATGTTTTATAAACCATGATAAGTCCGTTGGTATGAACCTCGATACCTGCGTCGAAAGTTGGTAGAAACAACATGCCATGGCACTTGAACTGAGCCACCAATAAACAAATCTATACACCCTTTAACCATGAAGAGATTGTTAAGGCAATGCGTCATTGTGCACCACCTTCTTTGGGTACTTCTTGGGGAGCGTATCGACTGTCCGCGTCGTCGGCAAACAGCTGCATATCGCCTTTCCCGCCCATCTTCATGAATTCTTCTTCTTGTCGATGTGCTGCAGGATGCTCCTCCTTTTTCTTTTTATCCTTTCCACCTTTGGTGGCCTTACCGTTCGGTGTCGCCTCAGTATCGTTCTTGGCTGCGCCTGGAGATACATGCTGCATCTTGCCACTAGGATTTTTCTCCCAGATTTTGACAGTCGCAGGGCTTGACTCACGGCCAAGCTGACCAGGCACTTTGCCCTTGGGAAACTCAACAACCTTCGATACTTTGATGTCGTTGATGTTCGCAAGCAAGGTTCGCTGGCGCTTGACTTTGCGCTTGCTGAAATCCATCTTGAGAGTGCCAAGTGCACCTGTCAGCCCGTCAGTACTATCCGAAGGGTTGACGTAGTTTTCTCGTTTCGAATTTGCTTGGAGGTCGGCCAGGCTAAGACCGCGAGTCCAAGGATGTTCGAGACACTCGTCTATTGTGATGCGCTTTTCAACATCTACTGTGAGCATGCGGTCGATCAAGTCAAGAGCCGGATCACCGACCGAGTCCCAATACGGTGAAGGATAGTCAAAATGTCCCATCTTGATCTGCTGAGCGAGTGTGTATGGTCTTTCTCGAGTGTAGAGTTCATCGCTAAATGGTGGGAAGCCACAAAGGCAGATGTACAAGACAACACCCAGTGACCAAACATCGACTGCTCTGGTGTATTTTCGGTGCTTCGTATTCTCAAGAATCTCTGGTGCAACATAACTGGGAGTACCACAGAGCGTGGTTGTGAACGACTCTTCACCTATTATCTTTGCCAGCCCAAAATCTGCGAGTTTAATGGACAAATTCTTGTCCGTGAGAAGGATGTTTTCTGGTTTGATGTCTCGGTGAACAACGTTACGTTCGTGGAGGTACTTCACGCCTTGAAACAACTGAATGAAGATCTTCCGTGTCTCTGATTCACTCAGTTTCTGTTTGGCCACGATCCAGTTGAAGAGTTCACCCTCAGCTGCTAGCTCGAGCACAAGATAAACTCCATCAGGCTCCTCGAAGTTCTCTTTCAAGCACAAAACGTTTGGATGCGACACTGACATCAGGACCGCAATCTCTTGCTGCAGACCCTCTGTCTGAGAGCGTTGAGAGTCGCCCATTCTCCGCTCAAATTTCTTAACAGCATACTTGTTACCAGTCGCTCGCTCGACACAGAGGTAGACGGTTGCGAAATGACCTTTGCCCAACTGTTGCAATATTCTATACTGCGAGTGGAAGGCGCTTGACATACGATTCTTTGGGTAGCGAAATATGAAGCGAGCACTGTCAACTAAAGCAACTTCATCTCCATCTTCTAGCTCCCGTCTCTTGTTTCGACCTAAGATGGCTTCGTTCACGAAGGTACCATTACTCGACAAGTCCTCTATGACAGCCATAGGTCCGGAAGTCTTGTTCTCGTTAAAGATAAGGCAGTGTCTGTTGGATATTGTGCCAAAGTCGAGTCGCATGTCGCATTCAGGGTGTCGACCTAGCAGATAGCCGCCAGCTGGAAAACCCTGGCCTTCCTTCTGGGCCTCATACTCTTCTTCGTTCTTAACCAACTCGTCCTTCTTCGTCACTTTCTTGGTCTTGGTGGTCTGTTTACCGATCTCGAGGGGTTTGGCGGGTGCCGGACAGAAGGCTCGGCTCCTCATAACAAGTCTGTGGCCGACATTGGAATCAACAGGTAGTAAGAATCCCCATGTTCCCTCGTCTTCCTCAAGTTCGTCCCCCAAATCCCGTGGGGGATACACAAACTGCGAGAGAATCTGAGTTTCTTGGGGAGGCGAGGAAAGGCCAGTCAGTACAGGCGATGAAGACTGCGGTGTGCTCGGACGTATCTGGCTCGGACGACCCTCTGGAGGCGTTAAAGTGCCATCCTTATGCGGTATTGTAACATTTGAGGTGGTTGATTCGGCGTGAGTGATAGGGGACGGAAGGTACTGGTTCTTTAAGGGTGTAGTTGTCGTCTTCACTTGCGATTGAGACAAGCGTTGAGACCGTCTTGGTTTTTTGAGATCTTGATCTTCACCTGTGCTATGCTGGAGCTTTGTCAGCTTCGTGTCCGTAAAATGAGCCTTATTGCCATTACCCTATTACGCTTCAAACTGCTTTTCTCAGTTCTCGGAGGCATCTGAATCGAGAGAGGCCGTCCGATTGAGTACAAAAGAAGATCGATCGCTCAGTGAAGCTGAAGGGGAGTTGGCCTGAAACCTCAGGTATGAACCAAATTGATGTCAGCGTGAAGAGCTTAGGAGAGTCGAGAAGAGGTAAAGCAGCTACTGTAACACACGAGAAATTGAGATGATTTATTGCCCCGCGAGAATGATGCAAAAGAAAAGTTGAAGATCGAAGAGCACAGCCGCAGTGAAGTTGTGCTCGCCATGAACTTTCGAGGGTCTGGAGGTCTTCCCGCATTGCATCTGCACCTGCACCGACTGGGGTTCGTCATCACAATTGGCTAAACATCTTCCCCGGGACTAACCCAATATATGCCAAGCCTTGTTACAGGAGGGTACTGCGTCCGCGTCTCTGCTCAGAGTACATACGATCTCGAGAAACGGATCTAAACGAAACACGTTCACGATGGCTTCGATGATTGTCGCGCCCTGACGTGTGGCAGTGGTACATAACTCGTCTGGACCCCACAAGATCGAATTTATGGACTCGTAAGAGAACTCCTCCTGCATTGCACTTCTCATATCATATACTGATTGCGGCGTAGTCATGGCTCTCTTCGGCGCCAGGCCTATTCGAAACTTGCTGCCCTTTCAACCCGAAAAGCTGTCAAGCAAGATGGCGGAAACATACAGAGACTGGTGGCTTCTTTACCCAAGAGAAACACGGCGACGAATGGCTACCTGGACGGTGTCCTACGATCCATTGCGCCCACTTCTCGCCAACCGATGAACGTGCGAGAACTCGAGATATTGCTTGCTCTTTGCTCCGCCGCCGCGAAACTTGAAGATTCTTCCCATGCCGAAAAGGCAGTGAACCAGCTGGGTGCCTACTTGCCAGAAGCTCATACGCAACTATACACTCCTTCTCCATATTTACAAGAGATAAGTCCTTCACCATGGGCTGTTGCGACCCACGATCTGGCCCATGCACTTCTGAGCATAGGTGCCAAGTTTCCATACCTGAAGGATCAGGTGCAGGAGATTGTCAAGATGTACGTGAAAAATTGGTCACAAGCTTCGAGCACCTTGGCTTCGACCATCACTTCTGAGGATGATGTACAAAGCAATGAAGAGGGGGCCGTCGAGATCGCTGCTGTTGCAGTTTCGCTGGTCGGGTTCCTCGATGCAGCGGCTTATCATGCTGGCTTCTGGACAGCGAACGAGAGACTCCAATTAATAAAATCATTAAGAGATGCGATATCGGAGCGCTTCCTCATTGCATTGGAAAAGGCTGTGTCTACGATTCGTCATACTGATTGGACAGATCCGCTGTCGAGGGATTGGAAGAAGTCCCTGAGACAATACGCAGCTAAAGGTGTCCCACTTAGTGCTATGCACATTCAACAGAGCTTCATGAAGCTGCTACGATCCTGTGCTGCGCGATTCGTGACTTCAGATACTGAGATGTCGGCACATAGTCAGATGGCCTTGTATATGTCGAGTCCACATTTTGAACACCTACACAATGAAGACGTTGACGATAAAACGATCGAGTATTTCGTGGACATTGTCACAGACCAAATGAACGTACTTGAGGATGGCTCCGATTATCTACAACTGAGCTCGTCGTGGCAGAAGAGATTGGCTTTTCTTGTCAAGGCTTATGCTCTAGAAGCTTATGTACATTGCATGATCCTGGACGAAGACATAGCTGATGCGGAGGTCCTGCTAGGCTGGCTCGAAGACGCTATCGAGAGCCATCCTCAGATGGCCGACGAAACATTATCAAGGACTGTCTTGCAGAGCTTTGCTGCTGTTGCCCGATTTATGCCGGACACCGCATCAAATATTGCCCGGACCTTGCTCAAATTCGTTGTTGAGGGCACTTCCCGACCAGACGCTGTAACAGTGGCTGCAGAGAGCTTGGCCCATATCCTGCAGCTGTTGTCCATAGACGCTGTTATTACCACTTTGTATTCGCTCGGCAATGTTTTGAGCTCGCAAACAGGAGCCGAAAAACAACATCAATCATTCTCGCCACTAAACGGAGTTAACGGGAACCACGATTCGTCGTCTTCTACCGTACGAGGCCCCACCGGAAGCGTGATTTCACTGTCAATGAGCGGTGATGAAGAGACGTCTATCATATGCGGTAATGTCGCAAGGGCAATCGTAACCATTGCATGCACCTGCAACGACAGCAAAATTGTGGCATTGGCTCAAACGTTGCTAATTCAAAAGATCAGTCGGATCAACATCTTGGTGGACGCACATACTATCCAAAGTTCTGCGGTGCTCGCCACGCATGGCAAGGAGGGTGAGTTACAGTCATTGCTGAGACTGTACTCAAGGATGCATCAAGAAGCTATCCAGCAAAAAAACCACATCATATTCGATGCCGTGCAGCAGGCGAGAGAATATCTAGCAAGGAACATCGATACAAAATCACCTCTCTTCAGAGTCCTTGCAATGCAATTACTAGAACGAATCCTTAGTAAGGGTGATGTGGTTGAAGGCGAGTTTAGATATTCAGCCGAAGTCGAACAAGCCGCGCAAGAAATAGCTCCTCTCCTCAAGCCGTTAGCTATCATAGCCTCGCGGAAACCTGTCATTGCGGTGGAAGGCACAGGTGAGGATCGTGCTGAGATTGAGAGCCTAGCCAGGGAAGCATGGTACAACATTGCCGTTCATGGAGTTACGCTTCAGTCGCGGGTTGGTCAGCAATACTATCATGAACTAAGACTACTCGCTATGCACTCTGCTCCCGTCTTGGATAAAGATAGAGCGGAACTTCTAGAATCTGACGTCGAGCTCAATACTGTGCTACGGCGCGGCATGAGTACACAACACGTGGCAGAGCAGAAGCGCAATCTCACGAATATCATTCGCGATCAGGAATCATGCATTCGTAACCTGAGCTATCAAAAAGTCGTCTTCCTCAACACCGTGTATCTTGTTGAATCTCTGCGGGCGGCATCTGGGAGCTTCGCTGAAATCTGCGACTATTTTGCCGATCCCACCCTCCATGGTAGCGACATGGGTCGATGTCTTAGTGCAATAGCCTCTGAAGTGGTCAAGAGCTATATTCAGAAAGCACGTCCGGCTAAAGACGACGACTATGCGGCGCCATACATTGCAAAACAACTTGTGAGAGTCTTTGCTGCCTGCTGCCATCGTAGCGCTCAAAAGCAAGAAGTTGCACGGTCCATCGCGGAGTACATCATCACCTTTGCACCTTCAGCTTTGATACAGAAGTCGTCCATCTTCGCACTGCTGGAACTCTTGTCCATTATGTGGTCGAGCTGCCTAGAAGCTGACATAGATGAGTACGAGTGGAAATCGACATATACTTCTCAACGAGGGAAGGTGACAGTTGAGCTGAGCGACGATTATACTTTCAGGATACAAACACTGAACGCACTACACGCGGCAGCACGAAGGTGGATGTCCAGCGTCATTGCTATAGCACCACTTGATGTCAAAGGTCTTTTGCAAACGTATCTCTCGGAGTACGATGATACTGGGGCCTATGGCCACGTCTCGCTTGGACGATCATTCGCAATCGAGATGGGCTCCCAAATTCCTGCTATGGACCGAAGACTCATAGCAATTGAAAAGCAAGCTCAAACCGCAAACGTAAATGTGGCATCTGATTTTATCGCCCAGTACACTACTCGACAGGAATATAGATTTGGTGGAATACCAGGCAATGGTTCACCAGCATTGACTGCAAATCTGGTTGATGGCATCAAGACTTCTGCTGACATCGTGGATGAAGCGCAGGCAACACTTGCCGAAATCGAAAACAAGACCAGTCTTCATGGTACCATTCCATTGCATGAGTTGAAGCATGTCCTACGCAGAGCCGCAGCACTTTTATGCCGAAGCAAATCGTCTCAAACTGCCATTGTTCATTACCTCGTGCAGATACCATTCGGAGTCTTTACAAAGGATTCTGTGAAGATGGGCATCTCTCTCTGGCTTGGTGTCATCCACGAAAACCCGAGAATGGAGCCTAGAATCTTGACTGAGATTGCGCAAGCTTGGGAGGACACCATTGATCGACGAGTTGGTATTTTCAGCCTCTCCTTCAGCAACCCCGATCCGTTCTATGTCAAGGAGGAATTTGCACCATCTGACCGCGAGGCTCTCCTTGCACAGGCTCAACTTGCACAGGACACGATTTCCCCTCACTTGCGGCTTTTGCAGTTTTTCGAGAGTCATTTCAATGCTATTCGACTTGGCAGTCCTCACACCCAGCGAACGTTTGTTCGTATGATTATGAGGACTTTGAAAGGCTTCGAACAAGCTAGAGGTCACCCTCTCATGAGAGAAATTTACTTCCGTACTGTTCTCTTTGGCTTGAGAATGTTGCAATTCAGTACCTGCTTGAACAAAAACACCATGTGGCGTCTCAAGGAGTGGATTCTCTCAGCAGCTCTGCGATGGTTTCGCAATCCACCAGCCTGGTCTTTCGGCAGCAATAGATTGCAAGTCAAAGCAGAAGTCGCCGTAATGGAAGATGTGATTTTCATGCTAGTGAGCACACGCGCAGTAGGAACGACAGGTTCGAGTAGCAAATACAGCAATGACCAGAAGCTAGGCTTACTCGAAGCTCTCTTACATAGCGAGGTCGGTCGCTTGAACGTCTGGTTACATCCTCTGGGTTCACATGGTCACGACGGCAGCACAAGTGCAAACATCGCATCTTATGCACGAACGGCGTGGGCAGAAGACCCAAGTCTGGCAATACAGCTCACTGTTAGGTTCGCGTCTGAACAACTGCACCGGGATGTTCGATTTCTACTTTGCAATTTTCCGGAAAAAGCTCTACACGAACCAAATGCTATTGACGTGCTCCTTGGAGATGCACTGCCACGAGACCTATCCTTCCAGCTGAAATATCTGCTGATTTGGAGTGCTGTGAACCCTGTCCAGGCGGTGACCTACTTCTCGCCTGGCTATGGCAATCACCCATTCGTCCTCCAATACGGCATGCGAGCACTGGAGAGCCATTCTGTTGACGTTACATTCTTCTATGTACCACAAATCGTGCAAGCGCTACGATACGATGCTCTCGGCTACGTTGAACGGTTTATAGTCGAGACGGGCAAGTTTTCGCAGCTGTTTGCTCATCAGATTATTTGGAACATCAGGGCCAATTCATATAAGGATGACGACGCTACTATCGAGGACCCTTTGAAACCGACTCTTGACATAGTCACAGAACGGCTTATCAACAGCTTTACGGGAGCAGATAAGCTGTTTTTCGAAAGGGAGTTCTCATTCTTTGGCGAAGTAACCGACGTCTCAGGGAAGCTGAAGCCATTCATCAAAAAGAGTAAACCAGAAAAGAAGGCCAAAATTGAAGAAGAACTCCGTAAGATCAAAGTCGAGGTCGGTGTTTACCTTCCTAGTAATCCTGATGGTGTGGTCGTTGGTATCGACCGTAAATCCGGCAAGCCACTTCAGTCACACGCAAAAGCACCTTACATGGCCACTTTCCGCATCCGGAAGAGCAAAGTACAAACAACTGAGGAAGAAAGCGCCCAGATGATCAGACCACAGCACAAACGCATGAAATCCAAAGCATCAGTCGCGACGACGATAACAAACTCCGGGTCTGACGACCCGCATAGCTACGAAGTCTGGCAGTCAGCAATCTTCAAGGTTGGTGATGATTGCCGTCAAGATGTCCTAGCTCTGCAGCTTATCGCAGCGTTTCGTGGTATCTTCAATTCCGTCGGCTTGGACGTCTACGTGTATCCATATCGTGTGACCGCTACCGCCCCTGGCTGCGGCGTCATCGATGTCCTTCCAAACTCCATCTCTCGTGACATGCTTGGTCGTGAGTCAGTCAACGGTCTGCACGACTACTTCATCACCAAGTATGGAGGTGAGCACTCAGTGCGTTACCAAGAAGCTCGATCCGAATTCGTCAAGTCCATGGCTGCTTACTCAGTGATTAGTTATCTGATGCAGTTCAAGGATCGACACAACGGAAATATCATGATCGACGACAAAGGCCACATTTTACATATCGATTTCGGTTTTATTTTCGATATTTCTCCAGGTGGTGTCCGCTTCGAGCGCGCACCATTCAAGTTGACGCCTGAGATGATCGCTGTGATGGGCGGAAATGATCCGAACACATCCCAGTCGTACCGCTGGTTCGAAGAATTGACCATCAAAGCATTCTTGTGTTCGCGACAATACTGTGGTAAGCTATTGCATCTGGTCAGTCTCATGCTTGATTCTGGACTCCCTTGTTTCAAGCCTGAGACTATGCGGAATTTGAGGAGTCGATTTGTGCTTGAGAAGAATGAAAAGGAAGCTGCGGAGTTTATGTTGGGTTGTATCAAGAAGAGTGCGGCTAACTTCACGACGAAAGTGTACGATGAGTTCCAGCTCCTGACTAATGGAATTCCGTATTGATATTGCTTGGTTGTGTGCTTGGGCACTTAGCGTGGTATTGGTATTCTTTAGGTAGTCATCGATGAGCAAGCCATGCAGTTCGGTCTATGGGCCATTACCAACGTTGCGACAAAGCTAGAATAATACATATTTATAATATCTTGTTATCCTCAAACTTTCCTAATCACTATAACGTTCGCAGAGTACTATGTTGAAACACCAGTATGCCTCAAATTCCACCGAGATTCCCACTTTTATTTCCTCTTGCTCGGCTCTGCTCTGCTCTGTACACGAGAGGACAGATATGCAGACCACACGATCTCCTAGCCCAGTACAATTTAACACGTAGCACCACCAATCCACCGACCTCTTCACTGAAGCCGCTCCATACGTAAAATACGTAGCCACCATAAATATACAAAAGCGTATCAGGTCAACCAGCGCAGCTGATCAGCCTTCGACGAAATCCCCACTACCCTTCGAAAAAATCCCCACCTGCTTCAACATGCTCGCCAATAGATTCCAGAGCGCACCACCGATTTCCGAGAACCCAAGACCTAGGGTGCCTGTTACTACGAAGGCGAGGAATACTACATGACATATTAGTAAGTAATGGACGCGTGATAGATATCTGGTGCGGGTGCCGCTAGTGGTGGTAATGGTGAGAGGATAGGAACGGGCTTACTGAGCATAGGAGTTGAAATAGGCGATTTCTGGACATCTTTCTTCTTGTAGAGTGGTTCGGGGCGGCCCATGTTCTTTTCTATGCTGCGGGCGTGGGCGGTGTTGGCGCGTTTTTGTTGGGGAGTTTGGCGGGCCATTTTTGTTGTTTTTTGGCTTTGTGGGTGGTGTTGGTGATGTTGTTGAGTTGTGCTAGGTGAGGAGGCTTTTCTGTGATGTTGATTCGGTTTGGTGTGGTCGATTTGATAATTATGGCTCGTCGAGGCTGATGATTACGAATTTTATATGTGAGGTTGACTAGTTGGCGAGTGTTGAGTAAAGTTGCGTGATGTGTTCGCTTATGTTGAGCAGATGAATGGACCGTGATGATGAGATGGAATATCGAGAAAGGGGAAAGGGGTGTTGGTTGTGGTTGTCGATGATATTGTTGTGGACACTTTGTACTTCTGAGGAAGTGGCATACGGGGCTGACACCTTGCTACTTTTTGGCCGCCCCTTTGTTGCGCGCTAATGTAAAGACGCGCTAAGGGGGTACGTGTAAAGTGGTTTACCTGCTTATTGCTGGGGTTGAATCTCTACTGTATTTCATTTTACACAATTGAAGTGTGGGAATAAATTGTCGCGCCTTGTCGGTCAGTCTCTCAAGCAAGTCATTTATCACACAGCCAGTATCTCAACCCCGGAGAAGCTTCTTCGATTGGCATGGCTTGTGTCGTGTTTTAAGAATCGGCTCCGTCAGCAAGGCAGGATGTCGAGTATCAACATCATCATGAGTCTTCACCGCAAGGGAGATGTAGGTAAGCAACCAATTCCGCACGGCTCGCCTGATTTGATGTTGAAGTATCAGTACCTGCTGCCTATCGCTCTTGTATCAAGCATCGGAAGCAGATCTTCAAGCAGAGTGAGTTGAGATCCTCAAACGTGTCTACTTCAATGGCCCCTTTGGAAGTGTTCCAACCCACTCCAGTCGACAACCCGAGATTACAAGGAGCAGCAGTAGTAGATATCGTTGTCATATCTGCTTGTTGTAGTCGATGGCTTTCCATTTGTGAGAACCATAATAGTGATTTCTTGTAACACGCAACTAGAATAAGTTCGGTGTTCGGCCCGTCAATAGTCCGACTCGTATGTCTCTTCCTTCGCAAGCTCAAGCTTGGTTTAGCTGCACTCAAAGATCAGCTCAGTCCACCACTGTTTTGCGCCGTCAGAAAGATGTTCGCTAGAAGCATCCTTGTGAGTAGGGTGTCGACTCGCCAAACATGGAATCTCAGAGGTCCATTGATGCGCGGTTTCGCTGCCACAGCTTCCAGAACGCAGCAGCCGGCCGCCGCCAGTAATCCTCACGCAAACTTCTACAAGACTCATGGCCGAGCGTTGTTCAAAAGTCTCACGTTAGCATTCTTCAGCTACCAGGTGTTCTATTGGTTTTGGTTGACGCTCGAGACCGAGACGATGAAAGACGGAAAGAGCAGGACCATTCAGAGTTTGCAGGAGGAGGTAAAGATGTTGACTAGTGGGAAAGGGACGCATATTTTAGACGGAGCCGGAGAGAAGAGGCTGTTGGAGGAAAGAAAGAAATAGGGGACGAAACGTCTACACGAACACCGAGATTCAGTATCTGCAAGGATGGAATGGGTACACGGAGTCGTCTTCCAGTTTGGATTGTGCCTGGATGTTGCCAGAGGGAGTCCTCAATCCTCACGTCCATCTGCGGCGGATGTCAAACTCAAAAGCTCTTCACCACCGGCGTCTTTCCTGTCTCGCGCGATACGCGCTTTACTTGGATCTCCGAGATTAGCCATCCTGAAGATTGTGAAGTCATGGTCTGCACGGCTGCAACCCTTCATCACATCTTCACGCGTCTTTCCTTTGAAGCCTTTTTCCTTGCGAGCATCCACCGCCATTTTGTTAACATCGCTATCCACGAGTATTCCCGCATAACTCAGGATACCCACAGGCTCCTCGAAAAGGACTGAAGTATGGTTCTTGGTGTAGAAGAGGATGAGAAATAGGAGACCAGTGGCTACAACCAGAAGACCAAGGAGAATTCCGGCGATCACATCACTAACAAAGATTTTGTTAGTCGTCGTGCTTAACATAGCGTGGAAAGTCGAGGACACTGCTGGTCGCAACATGAAAGTATTGACAAGACTTGCATACATTGTACTCCATACTGCTTGGGATGCAATGACAATGCTTTCGCCACTGAGAGGATCTGCCAAGTTTCGCCGAGCATATGCCAGGATCAAATTGCCAACTGCTGTCGTCGAGTCCGCGCCAAAATTGACCGTCGTGTCAGCGAACTGGATTTGATGTATTTGATGTTCATACGAATTCCACCACTGCGGTCGCAGCTCTCTCACAGTAGTTTCGTCTTGGTTGAAACCCCTAATTGAATACAACTGCTCCGAGTTCAGATCCACTTTCAAGCTTCCATTGGACGCCCAATAGGTTGGCACGCAACTCAATATAGTCAATTGCGATGGTTGCAGATTTTCGATATGGGCCCCAACAATTATCAGCCGGCCAGTCGAGTCTGAGCCATCAAAACTGCCGCAAGACACATTGCTGGCTGTTTGCATATATGTTGTGAACCCTTGGGTAATTTTGAAGCTTGTTATCCAGGAACAACCACGGTCGGTTGTATTGGTAAAGAAAATACCTGTATTACCATTTGTCTCATCAGGCTCAATGCGCCAATGGTTGTCAGCGTTGTCGGTGTTGAGTACAGCGCAGTTCAGCTCAGCGAAATACGCAGTGGTGTTTGCTTCCACTTGAGCCTGCGATATGTTGCCTTTCTGCAACGTCGGAGTTGAAAAATTCAGATAGGCACGATCTTTGTCGATCCACTGCGAGTAAGTTCCACCGTACACTGTTGTTGCTGAAGTCAACCCAATGACAGGGGCCAAATCCCAGCCAAGAGAGTCATTCAGACCATATGTGGCGAACAGAGCCTGGTTCTGTGACAAATCGACGCCCTCTCTCTGTGTGTACGCTTCTTCACTCATCAAATGTGCTGCCAGCGGCCCAATGATCATTGTCAGGAGTGATGACACCAGGAATGACACTGCCAAATGCCGGTGGCCATTCTGACCAGCCTCATATACATTTCGTCCTGGGAAGTACGAGCCATAGTCGAGGGCAATACTTTTGCGAGCCACTGCGCCATCTTTGAGCTCGATGAATGGTTGACGAAAGCTGAAAGCAGTCACAACCATCGTCATGCACACACCATATATGTTAAACATGAAAGAAGGCACAGACGTCCATGTCAGACCGATGTACGGTCTGTTGGTCACAGTTACGAAGCCATGAAGTATGTGCGAGCACACCAGCAGCGTTACAATCGCCACAATGAGGATAACGGTCACAATTATGAGAGAAATGAGAAAGGTCTTCTTGAGCTTCCATGAGATCCATTCCTCTGGCACCTTTGGTTCTTTCTTGCTTTGAGTTCTCATCCTGATATTGACTTTGGGCATTTTCGATGTGGTATGAGCTTCTAGAATAATCGTCACAAACTCAAGATGGGAGTATTGAGGTTCGGTTTACAATTGCAGGACCGTTGAACCATGAGAGTGTGTGGCTCGGAGACGCCTACACTGCCTCCATTTCATGGTTATATTCTAATGATTTGCTTGCGAACAACGCTAACCACAATGGATGTGCCTTCAGGACAGGTCATGCCACACTTTCAGGCAAATGCACTTCCTTGCATTCAAGTCACCATTTCACCCAATCACGGAATCTGCAAGCTAGATGTTTTGAGAACAGCTGAGCAGCCATGGCTTTCTTGGCGCCAATCTTACCAAAGCTTGGCCATACCCCTCCCTTTAGTATACGTTCAAGCGACGTGTCAGCCTCGCTCGGTACTTCACCAGCATCTCATCTCAACCGAACCTATTCGTATTCACTTCTCAACTCAGAATAGCCTGTGTGTTCAGCTCAGCCTACTCTCTTCATGTGTGCGCGCGTACACTCCAGCACAACGAAAGCTATGCAAGCCACCGCCTTCCTCTCCCAATATCGATGTTAGCGGTCAGGTTGTCGTTCCTTACTGGTGACGTGCACTCCTCTACCGACACCGTCCAAGTTACCCGCTATCCACATTCACTCACGCTGTAGTGGAAAGTCGCGAAAGTCGCTGTTGCACGTTCCCTTTTGAGACTCCGATGGTTGTTTGGTTTCCTGTCTATGTTGGTGAGGTTCGTGTTATTGTGATAAGCGGAACCATGCAGGGTCCAAGGCTAGATTGAGAATGTCTCACTTTGGACTATGTTGGTTAGAACTCCTAATGCTTTGGGAATGATGGAGAGAAGCGAGGAACGATTCATTGGTGCTGCTCGAATTGCCTGCAGCACTGAACCCCAGCTCTTGCTACATCCGGCAACTCGTCCGCTGATCGAGGCATTGCCTTCGTTAATGTTCTTTGATTGGCTTGGGACTTCAACGACTAAGGAGCTTGAGAAGCTCGTATATGCACGACCATCTCAAACAAGCATAGCTTCTAAAAAGTTGAAATATCGAAGTGTCAGGTTAGACTTGGAGGTGTGATCAATGACTAGAAGGTACTCAGCTCATGCACTATGTCCAGGTAATGAGCGGTCGAAAGCAACTGCATATCCCAATCAGTCGTGGTCAGACCACTTGCTCTCGTGATGAATTCTGCAACCGGAGCGTGTTCCATATTCGCAGATATCGAGATACGTACAAAATACATGAACTGACAAGACACCAGTTTCGGGCTTGAATACTCACTTCTCTCCCCAGCACACTTCGATACCTTAGCATTCCCCACATTCGGCGTGCATCATGTTCAACAAAACCAATCCATACGTTTTGCTCCTTCTCCTTCGCGATGCTATCGCCCAGACGACTGGTCTAGGTCCATATGGATGTCGACCGGACTCAGGCGTCTCGCTTCTACCAGCCTGTGATAGATTAAACTCTACTCTCTACTCGTGCTTTCCGTCGGTACAGCATACTACTACATCGATCATCCAGAACTGCTTCTGCAAGCAGAATGCTCTAAATGATATTATCGAGTACGTTATTCTGTTTCCAGGTGTCCATGTCTCCCTTCTGACAGACCATTGCAGCTGTGAAAGTCAATTTCGCCTCTGCTACCTCAACGACCAGGCAGACACTCAGGCGCAATCGGTCCTGAGCAACTGGCATGGTTGGTGTGATACATATGTGACTTTTACGCCAACTACACCAGTTCTTAGTAACCCATCAACCACAGTACCTACCGGAGGAGGCACTCAGGCGCCGTACTGCTCTAATGTCCTCACCTCCTGTGCGGCGCTCTCTTCCCAAGAACGCGACTGCCTCGATCTTGACCCCTCTGCAACTGCTGCAAGCTTTATGAGCTGTGCTTGCAAGCTCAGTCTGTTGTCGCTGGCTTCAGTATGCCTTGTGGATGTTCCAGTGACTTGCTCGAGCCGCAGTGCTGCTGTGACTGATGTTGGTCTCTTCTCGATCTGTAAGGTATGTCATATCTCCAAGGGATCGTTTTTGGATCGTTGCTGACTCGACCAACAGGCAACCTATAGTAACAACCAGCTCATCACAACAAATGCCGCTGGTGACAGAACTACCAGTACCATTCTGACAGCCTCGTCAAGGTCAGCTATCACTACCATTGTGCCTTCGACAACCACCACCTCAATCAGTTCAACGTCTTCTAGTTCGACAGCATCTGGTACTACTACGTCACAGATAACATCCTCTACATCGACAAAACCCTCGTCAGCAGCATCTTCAACCACAGCTGCAGGCATTGCTACCAAATCCTCAACTACTCGGAGCTATTATCAAGCTTGGACGGGCGTGATGGCAGCGACAGCTTTTGTCTTTGTTGTAGGTCTGGTACTCCTCTAACAAGCAGAACAATGGTCACATTCATGTTATACCCAGTCATTGTCCCTCACAGCCACAAGCTACCTTGCCTCAGATTCATGAAATGATGCCCTTTCCAAATATCCTCGTTGTGTCTTCACTCGTGTCAACAACGGTAAGTGTCGAACAACATAAAATCGTCACAGCCTTTCCCTCCCCTTCTCCAGCAGTCTTCTAAACCACCGAATTGGTCGTCACTCGTTACCTGGTAAATTTATGGTGCTCACATGCTACAGCCACAATGGTCGTCACTCGCAACACCTTCGACACTCCCAGCCGCCATCTATCATCCAGAGTATTTCAACTCAATTGCCAGGGCCGCATTATCCGCATTGCCCCATATCACGAACAGATCCCGAACACAGAAGATCCGCTCGTAAATCAAATCAATCTCAGACTAATCTTACACCAACCTCAGTTGAATTTCAGACTGCCGCTATCATCATCATTATCAATAATCAACAACCATAATGCCAATGACAAACTCAACTGCAGACCTCATCAACCAGATGCCAATACCAGTATATCGAGGCCATGAGTTCTCAGCATGGATGGAGCGATTCGACAACGAGCCGGATGAACGGTTCATCCAATGGAAGAAGGAGATGCTTGGTGAGGTTGAGGTGGAGCCAAAGGAAGGCGAGGAGGAAGAGGAGGAGAAGAAGAGGGAGAAGAAGAAGTCAGTAGTGAAGAAGATGGAGGAGTGGGTCAAGCAGAAAGTCGAGCGGGTGTTGAAGAAAGTCAAGAAATGACGGAGTATGCTCGGGAGGACGCCATGATGAGAATGGAGGGGTATAGGACCAGAGTGAAGGTGTCGTATTTGGTTGTATATGACTTACAACAATACAAAATGGTTCTAAGAACTTTGTGTTTCGTATCCGTTACACTTAGTAAACATTTTCCTGTTCACCATCATATCATGTAACCATCTGTTCCTAGTCAAACTCTACTCACGTTCCTCTACAACACCCATCACGTCTCGATGACAGCGATGAGGAGTGTCCCGTGGATTCTCCAACAGACGTGATAGTTTAGCCAACACCGCCATGCTCAACACCAACGCTGTTGTTGAGTTTTTCCATCCATCACAAGAGTGTCAAACATGCGGAACATTTTGCTTGACCTTCCCGACACCTTTCGATACTTGTCTAGTAGATATACATATTCAAAGCTCTTCGCAATGAGATCTACTCACAGCAATTCACTTTCACAAGGCAACCAAGCTATCCAACTTAGAAAATACCTTAGGTAAGCAAACGGCGTCAAAAAACGAATCCACCTCGCATGCAACGTTGATCCCTTTCCCAATCCGCACAAAAAGTACGCTCCGACCAATCATATTCCTTTTTAGAACAACGGCTTTTGTAATCCATGTAGCCTCTATCAGGTAGAAACGATAAGTCATGTACATAGGTGTTTACTCAATCAACCACTTCCAATCCGTGCTGTGGCATGTACTTCTCATCTCACAATCAGTCCCCTAAATCAAGAATCTGTCACAAACACATATTAGTATTCCAAACCACTCCTCCACGAAAGCGCAGTAACGCGACCTACGAACTAAGCACAGTACTCGTTTTAAACTCCAGCACAACGCATCGCAATCTAAAACGCCATCAACATACATACTCACACCCACACTTCAACAGCTTTTACTGTGACCAGCACCTAGTCCCTTACCCTCTGCACATCCTCCCATCCCCTCCCTCCATCCATCTACGCTGGTCCCGTCACCACCATGCCCACAACCACCTCCACCACTACGCCCACCAGCTCCATCTCCTCCACTTCAGCCACCACAACCACAACTTCTACCCACCCCACCACAGCCTCAACGACTCAAAAACGCACCCGAAAAACCCACGCAAAAGTCCGCACAGGTTGCCAAACCTGCAAGATCCGGCGCAAGAAATGCGATGAGACGAAGCCGTCCTGTATGCGGTGCGTTGGGACAGGGAGGGTTTGCGATGGCTATGTACCTCTACCACCGGTTCACTCGCAAATCTTGGATTTGGGTGCCAGGGAGTTTGTTCTTACTGGGTTAGTAGGTGAGGTGATTCCGAGTGTTGGAGGAGGAGGAGGAGGAGGAGGAGGGGGGAAGGATGTAGACGGTAGCTACGCGTGTGGCTATCAGAGGTCCACTGGAGGTACTACGAACGTCGAGAATGATTTCGATGCGGCACTGGATGAAGATGAAGAGCTTGAGGACTTCATTCTCAGCTACAGGCGGCCCACACCATCACAGTCACCTACATGTTCTTCTGCTACAGCGACTCTAATCACGTCTCTCGATCCACTGAAACGACGCCGTCTTGCTCCTGGTCCCGCAACCATATCACGACGCATCCCCATGGCACCATCTCAATACACTCAAATATCAGATCTTGAGAACCACTGCTTCACCTTCTTCCGCTACAGTACCGGTCCATGTTTCGCTTCGTACTTCGACTCTTCTCTTTGGCGTACTTACGCCGTGCATGCAGCGCTCGCACACCCAGTCGTGCTTAGCTGCGCTGCAGCTGTTGGCGCCACTCATCGACGGTTCGGATATGGTATCTCGCGCGAGGCATTCGAGTACTGTGCCCATGCTGATCATCTTCATAAGAAAGCACTCAGACAGCTTGCTGAACTGAAACGGAGAACAACAGCCAGTGGCATGGATGCACATGATCAAGATGCAATCATGACGTCTGAGATGTTGTTGGGATTGTTCGATGGATTCCAGGGAGACTACGATTTGACTGTGGCACACTTGAACAACGCGCTGAAGTACTTGTTAAAAAGGCCTATGAGCCTCGTACACACGGAGAGTCAATATTGTGACGTGGAACCAAAGCCGAATTCCTTCAGTCAGTTGTTCCATCGTATACATTGTCGGGCCCTACAACTTTTCGGTACACCCATCAACATTCTGGTCAAGTGGGATGATGGCAGACCATTGCCCCCTATTCCGGATACTTTTGCATCCATAGACGAAGCGCGGGATTTCCTGTTCACCGAGGTCGATTGGATTATGCGTAAATCGGCAAGAGTGTGGCAGAGTTTCAAGGAGATAAGCGAGGCGCAGAACTTGCATGTGAGACGAATGATGAGGTGGAGCGTCAGTTATGCGGAGACAGTGCGAAACATGGAGAGGTCGCCTAGAGAGAAGAGAGCTTGTATGTTGATGAAGTTGACGAGGAATGCGGCCTACTTGTTGTTGTATTTGACACTATTCGTGCAGGTTGATACCAGATTTTCGACAATGCCAAGGATAGACGATGAGATTGAAGACGACCCAATGCAGGATATTGGTCTGACTCATGCCACCAAGAAACTCGAGGAGCTCATGGAGCAGAGAGAGAAGCTCAACATGAATTTCGCGAGAGTGAAGATACTTGTGGAAGGAATTCTTGAGGAAGATGGTATCTTCGACCATGATGAACCTAGTTTGAGCGTTGATAGCGGAATTGGGCCGCCGCGGTACACTGGCAACAAGAAGCTTCCGGTGCCAGAGACAAGTGCAAAGACAAGGCGCATGGTGTTCGAATTGACGCCCAAGAGTCCAGATGATCATGGTATGTGGCAGATGCTTGGCGTCTATGGCGTGGCAGAGATGATAAGTGCTGTGGAAGAGCATGCTGTAATCGACGCAGTAAGGAATATCATTCCTGAGTCTATTGATCCAAGATGGGTGGACATTACCTGTATCATGGAGAGTCGAAGGATACTGTTGAGATATTGTCGACCTGATGATTATGGATTAGGAATGATGTGGACTCAGGAATGGTGGGCTTTTTAACAACCCGAACGACCTCCCGTAGGTAGCTCTCGCATATTGATATCTATGAGACCGCACCTGGATGGTTGGAAATAGAGATGCATGAACCATAAAGAGTTCGTCTTTCAGTCCCATGCACCCCAATCGTCGTCCGCTTTCGTTTCTTTCGGTTTCAGATCCACCTTTTTCGAAGAGGCAGGTGCGGCTAATGGCTTCTTCACCAGAACAGGTACGACCTTCTTTGTGGTAGGAGGACTTGGACCGCTGGACGCACTACGTAAAGGTGTAGGTCGGACACTTAGTGAAGATCCATGCGTAGGCTTATTAAGGCCCTTGGGCAATGGTCTTGAGGTTTTAGGCTTATTTTGTGCAGCAAGCCAGCCAGCGAAATCAGGCTCGCCACCATCGTCGAATACCGCCGTTGTTGAAGCTGGTGCTGTGGGTTTGTCTGTTGTAGCATCAAAAAAGTTGTCTCCTTCATCGTCCATTTCACCCCACGCATCCAGTGCGTCATCGTCCATAGCACCTGATTCCGAGAGTTGTTCGGTTGGAGTCCGTTGTAATGTTGCAGCAGCACTTTCGAGCCTCGCAATTACTGGGCGTTCCAGTGCTGCAGCAATGGTTGGAGTCGCTCGTCCCGAGCTAGGTAGAGATCTCACTTGCGCTAATGCTTGACCGTTGGTCGCACTGGTGGTTATTTCACCTTTCGCTGTAGAGATTTTGTTTGTGAATGAAGAAATTGCCCATCCTGCCCATGATGCATCATTCTGACCACCAACACGAGCTGTTGTTGCATTCGCTGGTGCCGCTCCGGCAGGTACCTCAGCAGCCTCAGGAAGTGTTGAAGCATATGCCCTGATCTTTGCCAAATATGTGTCGAGAGCTTTGTTCGCTGTGTCACGCACAAACTTCTCCTTGTCAATCAATGAAAGACAAATAGCTGGCAAGATTTTCGTAGCACAATCCTCGTCACTGAAAAGATCCGATGTGGCAGTGAAAGCCATCAAAGCAGCATTCCTTGCATGCACGAACGGGTCTCTTAGCGAGCGTGAAAATGCAGCAATGAGCACTTTTGACCTCGAACCCGATCCCAAATTCCTGGCAATCTTGCCTAAGCAGATAGTAGTGTTGGTACGAATGCCAGGCTGCTCGTCATTGGCGGTCTTCGCCAGATACCGAAGCAGTTCTCCGTTGATTGTGCGGTCTGAAAGTTTGGAGATGACTGTCAGTACAGCCTTGACGGTCTGTTCCCGAACTACAGGTGCTGTGTCGGTGAAACCTGTAATCATAGCTGGGAAGATCTTTCCATTAACTTCTTTCTGAGGTATCCTATCAATCATACCAGACAGATTATCAAGCAGGCACACTCGCATGGCTCGATCTGGACTCGCAAACAATCTCAGTATGACGGGTAACAATCTCGTTTCGAATTCGTCGTCGGACATTTTGGTGCCAATCTTTAGCATAGCACTGAAGACCTTCGGCCCTCCGCCGCCAAACTCGACCGACTTGAGTAATTCAGGCAAGATCTTCATCTTGAAGAAGTCTTCGGGGAAATCGTCGGGCAAGCCCTCGAGTTCATCTAGAAATTGATCCCGCTCTTGCTCATTTTTCAAGCCCAGACTTTCCGCGCCTTCGGTAATATGAATCAGCGGCGTTTCAAAGAAGCTGCCAGCTTTCTTTCCTTGCTCGACGAAGTGACCAGCACTTAACCTCAATTTCGGATTCGTGTGGATTAGCCTCTTGTAAGACGGAACCATGTTTGCTGGTATGTTTCTCGCTTGTGACAGCTGATCTACTCCCATGAAGTTACCATTGAAGGCCTCGTATATCAGTGTGCCCAGCCCAAAAGAGTCTGGGGCGGACAGCGGATTCTTCTTGACAGCAGACCAGCCTCCATTCACGACCTCAGGCGGCGCATATCGCCCAGAATCTGGCACAAGACTACCATAGTTATAGATTATAGCATCATCCTCGTTCATAGAACTCAGTATCTCAAAGCCTGCTAGTTTCCATTCTCCACTCTCGCTCGTGTATACTGATCCTGCTCTTATGTTTCCGTGCACTGAAGCTGCTTCGTTGTTGATGAATTTGAGGGTGGAGGCAATACTATGCAGACCCCATTTTATGGTCTCTTCGCTCAGGCTCTTCCGCTTGGTATGCCATTGCAGCGGAGTCACTTTTTCTGTGGCGATGTAGATGTGTGTTTCATTCTCAATCACATCGAGAACCTTGATCACACCAGGATGCCGTAGTGTTCTTAATTTTCGAGAAGCATTTTTAGCAAGAGGGAGTAACGATCGCTGTGCGGCAATTTCGAAGGTGAATATAGAGCAAGTTGATCCATCCTCCTTCCTGGTAGCATTATTCAGTGTCCAAATTCCTTCCTGGTCTACTCGGTCAGCAATGGTATAAGGAAATGAGCTAGACTTCGCAATCGCCGAGGCGACCGCGGACTTGAGGAAATCCATCTGCCAGCGTCAATAAAGTGAGGTAACTCTAATCAAATGTGTGTGAAGGGTTTCAAAATTGTGTTCCTCTATTTAAGTCAAAGAATAGGCATGTGTCCTTTGCTGAAATCTCCAACTGGGACTCAGTGAAAAACATGACCTCGTCGTTAAGTGTCTTACATCTCTTGGTGTACGCTAATCAAGCCCAGCGAATCAGTCAGATGTATATCATCATGTGGTAGAAACGAGGATCGCAGGTTAATAAGCTCAAAACCAGTGTTGTTGGTGGTAGTGCATCATATGCGATTAAATTTGGAGACGGACAATCTGAGTTCCTGCAATTGGATGTATATCGATCGGATTTAAGATTTACTTTTACGATGTATTATCCTTTCGTAATTCTCTCTGGTTTCAACACTGTTGTATCTGATGTTTTCCCTATCAACATGTTGATCGTGCTAGTAGTTGGGTGCAGAAGGTGCAGGCTTAATGGCAAATCCTCTCAGCATTGGCCCGTTGTCTCGAGTACGTATACGAGTTTCCTGAACCCTGATAGATCTCGATAATAGTCAAGCACTGCGAAATCAATGGAGATTTTCTGTTCAGAAGCCAGGTATTCAAGTCAGAAGTATCTCTCAATGAAGCATTCAACATGCCTGCTCCGTTCCCTCAGAAGCCAGTACCCTGATCTTTAGTAGGGTGCATAACAAGGTCGCGATCGAAGACTACATAACAACAAACAGGAACATTCAACGAGATAAAACTACATCGAGCAGTTCTGTTAATGCTAAATTTTTAGCAAGATATAATTCGAGTGATGCTAGAGTTAGTAGACGCCCAAATGAGCAATCCCGGTTAAATAGTTCCCCTCCATTCGTGTGGGCCAACGTGTGATCGTCTCTCAAGTGGGAATTCTGGTAGCAAGAAGGCCATGAACATGAACATGCCGTAGATCCTTGTCATTACTCACACCATACTTCGTCAACATGACCGACAGACCTGGTTATCGACGAGCACCATCAACAAATAGAACACGACAAACCGCATATAGACCTCACGACGGAAAATTTGGTATTGTCACAGGTGGTTCACGAGGTATGTCAATTCTATTACGCTGTAAGCCAGCCTCAAAGCCAAATACTCATCGTCTTGCAGGTATTGGCGCCGCGGTCGTGGAAACCCTCGCAGCAAAGGGATGCAATTTGTTACTGGTGTTCACGTCTGACTCCTCGGCAGAGCCCACAAGGACACTCTGCGAAAAACTTCAGCATGATCATGGGATTATTGCCAAGTCTGTTCAAGCTGATCTGAGTGATCCAAGCCGGAGTGTACCTCATATTGTGACCACAGCTAAGAATCATTTTTCACACCCGAAATCTGGTGCTTTTCAAATTGATATTCTCATCAACAATGCTGGGATTGCTGGAAACAAAATGCTGAACGATGCCGATCTGGGACCCATCGAAGAGACTCAGTTTCAAAAGATATACGCTGTGAATGTGCTGGCACCACTGCTACTGACACAAGCATGTCAGCCATACCTGCCCAAAGATCGGTCAGGCAGAATAGTGAATGTGTCAAGTGTGTCGTCTTCAATAGGATATGAAGGCCAGTCCATATATGCAGGCAGCAAGGCAGCATTGGAAGCTATGACACGCACTTGGAGTAGAGAGCTGGCTGAGAACGCTACCGTCAATGCCGTCAATCCGGGACCTGTCTGGGGTGATATGTATGCAGGGGCAGGTGAGACTTTCTGGAAGCAAAACCAGAAATATGTTGACGCTGCGCCCTTGTGTCGTTACAACGGAGATACTGAGACGAAAGCAAAGGCGGAAGGAGACCCTGAGGAATTTGATAGGATCGTGAAGGAGAAAATGGGAAATATGAGGCCAGCTTTCACGGAAGACGTAGCAGCGACTATTGGTATGCTTTGTTCTGATGAGGCCAGGTGGACCACTGGTAGCGTGATTTGTGCAAATGGGGGGATGAAAATGTCTATAGCTTAAGCTCTTGCAAAGCCGTAGGTACTGCTTGACTGGTTTGCATAAGCAGTTACACGTTGCGAAGCTGCATTACAAAGCTGCATTAGCAATCACGGTCTTGGAGAAACGTCGTCGTATCTGTCAGTACTAGTAAGTCAACTTGATGAGCAATTGAAAGTCATATCAATCATGAAGATGCCATCCTGAAGGTGCCTTGATTAACCAACCAATATCAGCAGATAATCACTAAACACAAACTGGGGCAAACGTGATCGGCTAACCTGCTATGTATGGTGCTTCAGTTCTGGCAGACAATTTTGCTTGCTGCGGTACTAGCTTTTGCTTTTTGGTTGTGGGTGTTGGTACTTGTGGTCACAGCAAGATCAGACAACATGGTTGACATAGTACCTGTCTCGTCGTATCCTTCACATATTTCACTCTTGCCGTCAATACAGCAATGTAATCTGACAAATCTTCCCGAGAATTACTTCCTCAAATACTACCTCTATCACGCCCTAACATGGCCACAACTATCCTTTGTGGCAGTTGTGCGGTCCTCAAAACCTACAGCATATCCTAAGGTCGTCGGCTATGTTCTTGCCAAAATGGAAGAAGACCCTGCAGATGGTGTCCAGCATGGTCACATCACAAGTTTGAGTGTCATGAGAACACACAGAAGACTGGGTATTGCGGAGAAGCTTATGAGAAATAGCCAGAGAGCTATGGCAGAAGTCTTCAATGCAGACTATGTCAGTCTACATGTTCGTGTGTCAAATGCTGCAGCTCTACATCTTTATCGTGATACTCTTGGCTTTCTCGTTGAGAAGACGGAATCGAAATATTATGCAGATGGCGAAGATGCATTTGCTATGAAGATGGATCTGAGGAACATGCAGATCAAAGATATTCCGGATTCTGACGAGAAAGACGAAGGTGACGCTGTTGGCAGTGCAGGCAGCAAAGAAGAGACTACCACGAACGGCGAGAAATTGGTCAAAGTCAGAGTTGGCAAGCAACGAGGCGTTGCTGATCTGGTCGAGAGAAATGAAGCCGGTTCCTCATATTAAGACAACGAGCATTTATTACGCTCGATTCCCTAAAACCGAGAATTACACCAGCCATGCCGCGATACACAGTCCAGTCAACCAACGAGCTACTGCATAACACAAATGACTCCAGTAAAGTCAAAGCTTTACACAAGACGGATGGTAAGTGCAACTCAAGCCTCTACTCTCGTTTCTTTCGATGATGTTTACTCACTTCAAACGATAACTGCTTAGCTCATATGAGCCATGAAGTCAAATCAAAATTCAAGCTCAACAATCTGAGATTTCCAAATTTCAAAGCATATTATCATAATATTATTACACCTAAAGCTAATATCTATACAGACCATACAGTAAATCAAACGCATCAATGCTAAGAACACTCAAATTCAGAAGCTCAATCAGCAACGAGCCTTTCTCGCATTCTTGGCCTCCCAAACCGCATTCTTCAAAACCTGCTTCACAGGCTTCAAGTCGCGCTTGATTTGCTTTCTCTCGCCACATTCAAGACGACCCTTTTCAGTCTGTCGACGAGCCATCTCAGCAGCATACATCTCATGAATAACATTCTTTGCAGCTCTCTTAGCTCTCCCACGTCCACAGCATGCACCTTCTCGGTACGACGTTAACGCAGACTGAAACTGCGTCATACCCGTGGGTAGAACACCATTTGATCGAGGCTCTCGCTCCATGTGGTAATCATCATCCACCGATCGAGTCTGGTATATGGCCTCTGGCATTTGCATACCCTGCTTGTTATCCATCGGCGCATTTCGAGCAGCTGGTGAACGACGACCCTCGACACTTTCGTCGTAACTGGGCAACTCTTCCATGCTGGCTCTCCGTCCCTCAACTTTCTCATCATAATCATCATCGCCAAAAACAGTTGAATCAGGCGTATATATCACACCTTGTGTCTGGCTTCGTGAGTCCAGTTCAGAAATCGTAGGCGAACCACGGTATGACCGTTCTGGTTGGCGAGCAGCCGACCCAGTCGTAGCGCCTCCGAGCCTAACCTGCTGCATCGCTTCTACGATACCAGCGAGACCAGCCGTTGAAGTTTGTTGTGCGGCACCATAGGCTGGTCCACTGTGGCAAGCGCCGTAAGCGCGTCGTTGATGTCTTCGGCCACACATGATGTTGATATTGGTAGATTGATGGGAGATAAAAAAATAATAAGTCTTTGGACAAGAATCTGATATGTAGTGCAGTGCTTCAAGTGATGATGTTGATGATGCAAGCAAGTAACGTGATTTGATCTGCAAACTCTTGGTGGTTCAGTATTCAATGAAGTCGCTCGTTTGTTCGTTGTTCGTTGCTTGCTGCAATGTACTGTACTGTGCTGTAGAACTGTATGAATAACTGTTTGATGACCAACCTCACAACAGAAGCATCCAAAGACCAGCAGCATATATACCCAGCCCATCCCTCCCGTCAGTCAGCATCGATCTCGCACGTACAAGCATGTCATAACCCGAGAACCCAGGCACAGCCCATTTCCACCCATCTCATTGGCCACTCGTTTCGCATACGCTAGACTACATCGGTATTGATGCTGCGAGTCCGGGTGTGGGGTGCGAGAAGTTAGGCCGTGGGAGGGGCTTATGTAAGGGCTACGGCCGAGACTTGGCGCTCAGGTTTGACGGCTCGGAGATAATATTGTACAGTGCTTTGCTGTTTGGAAGTAAGGTGGGTGTGATTTCATAGCGACTTAATGCGAGCTTGCGTTATGTGATGGAAATTACTTGACTGTTTTTGGGATTCTAGGTGCGAGATGTGAACATGGAAGGAAGGAGATCTTTTGGATGGCTGTGTGGTGCTACTATGGTTCGTCTGTCTGGCTGTCTGTTTGTTGTTGAGAGCGTGTTTGAATGGAGGTTGTTGTGGTGCTGTATTGGGCTTCAAGGCCTCTTGCTTAGTACTGTGCTTTGGTCTGTTCTAAGTGATGAGTCGGTTGGAGGAGTCAGATTTTCGATGATGCTATTACTAGTGGACAGACTGGGGGTGATATTGATATTCGTTACAGTAGGTCGTATGTTGGCTTCATACATGTGCTAGGTTGTCTGTTGTCAATGAATATTATTCAGTAATAGTAACAATAATAAACCCTCGCTAAAGAGCATCGACTCCGTACCATGCAAAACACGCTTTTCAATACACGTAACCACTTCCATCTGCATTTCCGTTGAATATGCATTGCTTGCAACCGCTATACCATCGAGAAAGCAAAGACTCCGACAAGAACAGGCAGCCACAGGCTACTTATGCGCAAGCTGCGAGCAGAATTTGATGCGCGCTGTGCAGTACCACAACATGATGCACGATTGTACTTCACTCCATTCGCATCAGCCGCGACCTGGAACACACTACCGTTGAAGCTCCCGATGTTGTAGTAATCCACCAACAGGAAATTCGGCGGTCGACCCCAAGTAGCAGTGCAATTCTGAGATGCAAGACCCAAAGATCCAGATCCGTTGACGGCGTTCGTAGTGTTCAATAACGTACTAGCAGGGATCAATATGCTAAGTCCAAGGAGGGTCACGTCGACGTTCAGATTGTGGTTGGCAATGTACATTCTGTTTTCGGAGATATCGGTCGCTTGATTTGGTGGTCTCTGCTGCGTGCAGGGGAAGGCAGGGTCAGTAGGAGAGAATGGTGTTTCCCACATGTTTGCGAATTCGTCGAGGAGCCAGGGGATTGTGGTCTGGTCGGCTTGGTAGTCGAGCATCATCACTACTCTGCGTCGTGTGAGGATCATTTCACCTAGTGTAGGCCATTGGTCGAGTGGCATGGGCACGACTGGCGGGGTGTATACATATTTGCTGAGACCGGAAGCGTTGATTGGATCTGTAAAATTACCAGGGTCGACATAGTCGTAGTTGCCCATTAGTATTGTTAAGACATCGTAGGGATTTGCGTCGAGCCATTCGCGGACGGTGGTGAGGTAGGCAGTTAAAGTGCCCACATTCAAGAGATTACATGAGGTGTGGCAGAGAAGGAGCCCGGAGGTCGAATTCGGCATATGAACTTGGAATTGTAGCATGCGAATGCCATCGTTGAGCTGAGTGGTTACATCGAGGGCTTGATTTGAGGCAACATTGCCGGTGACATCGAAGGGTGAGTTGTGAGCCGCCACCTGGGTTATATTACTATACTTGCGGTTGCATAATTCTGGATAACCGTTGCAAGGTTGGGTGTTCGTTGCAGCAGCGGCAGATGCTGTTTTGGATGCTGTTCCACTCCCTGTGAGGCTGTTACTTCCTACCAGGAAAGTCTGTGTGGCAGAAGCTGTGCCATTTGCACTTATTGTTGTATTGGATGCTCTTAGAGTACTATTACTTGCCGCGGATGCCGAGGCTGAGAGAATTGCTATGCTGTTGGTTGGTTGTGACAAAATTATGGCTGATGTGTAAGAGGCATAAGTTGCTAAAGATCCGGTCGGATAATCCGCCGCTGAGCTTGCAGTCTTCGTGCCAGACACCACAATGCTGCTGCCACTGCCACTGCTACCACTTTGAGCGTAGGTGGTTGCTGTGAGTGCCACCAGAAGACAAGAGATGAAGCGCATGTTGCAGCACCTTTGGGGGGATGAATCGAGCGAAGGAGACGTGTCACCAGAAGATATAAGTTGAGACTCAAATCAAACAGGTGGTATGCATGGGACAACGATAACACTAGACTGTGGAAGGTGAAGACAGAATGACAATCAAATGGCGATGCTGGGGTTGTCGTGCAGTACGTGGAAGAAAACGAAGGTTCTTCTACCACGTGCTAGGTCTGGTGTGGTGTTCGGAGGTATCGTTGCTAAAAGTTCCGAGTAGTCTACGGGGTGATGATGGTCATAAAAGGCCTCGAAGCACTGAAAAGAGTGTAGATAAAAGGCACACAGGAACTGCTTTCGTCTGCAGTGCATTGAGCCACTGTAAAAATGTTAGCATGAACAGGAGAGTTTCGAGGTTGACATCACACTCTCATCCATAGAGCCGCATAACTGAATCCACCAGCAGAGATCGGCGACCAAGAACGACGCCGTGGCTTCCGCTACCCGGAAGATCCTTGAGGATGTGGACAAAGGACGATGATCTAACATCTATGTAGTTAGCTGGTGGGCCTTTTCCGACCTTAGCCCATCAAACAATGACGTCTCAATCTGTGGCTTTCGGTTTGTGAATTACTTCATTAACCTATTTTTGCTAGCCCTATTCATAAAAATTAAATTTCCCACCACCTGCCACGAGGATGATAGGCGAATGGGTTTCAATGGAGCTTTCCGGGAATATCGGTTGTGGAACATGACGCAGGTTGAATACGTGTCGGTGCTGGCGTTGTGCTTGGTACGTGGTAATCGTACTGTAGAGAACTTCACCATCACAGCTTGTGCGTAGCCTCACCACTCCCAACTATCCGACACCATCACCCAGCTTACACCTAGAGATTACATTCGACGCCTTCGACGACTGCGTTCGCTCTTCTCTCAGATTGGCAATTGACATTGCAAGATGGGCATTTTCAGCAGGAAGCGGAAGACAGATGAGCCTGGGGTCAAGTCAAGCGATAGCTCCGATGTCACTTTGACCAACGAAAAACAGTTCTACAGTAAACCTACTGGCCTTCGATTATTCACAGCTTGTCTGTACCTTATCGCACTTGTCTTTCTGATATTGGTCGAGATCGGAAACATCAGCAACAAAGCGATTATCAGGCAAACGTACTTTCTAAAGATTGACCTCGCCAACATCATTCCGGAAACCGTACCCAATGCAAATCTCATCAACACAATTGCTCAGTCAATTGGCCTACACGACTTTTACCAAGTTGGTCTATGGAATTATTGTGCTGGAAACAACGGCGAAGGGATTACCACTTGTTCGTCGCATAAAGCAGGCTATTGGTTCAACCCAGTCCAAATTATCCTAAGCGAGCTACTTTCTGGTGCCAGTATAGCTTTGCCGACAAATGTCGTCTCGGCCTTGAGTCTCGTGCACACTGCTAGTACATGGATGTTCGCTTGCTTCATGGTCGGCACTTGCTTGACCTTTCTATGCATCCTCCTGGCACCCCTGGGATTTTCCAAGAAGCCACGATGGTCACACAAAGCGAAACGAATCTTTGGTAGGTCACTACCAATCACCATCCTTACCTTTCTTGCTTTGCTCTTCACTGGAGCAGGTGCAGCCATTGCAACAATTATGTTTGTCATCTTCAAGAACACCTTCAAAACCGCCGCGACCGAGGTCAATATTGAGGCACAACTTGGCCCCGAAATGCTGGCTTTTGAGTGGACAGCGGTTGGCCTGCTTCTGTTGGGATTTTTGATGCAGATTGGAACTTGTTGTGGCATTTGCTGTTGTGACGGGAGAAAGAAGGCTATACGAAAAAGTGCACAGCTTCCAGTTTCGGAGAAATGAAGAGCTAATCCGTGGATGATGCATTGAAGGGATGTTGGCTAGCACATCCCGGTTGTGGCAAGAGTTTATATGACAGTAAAGAGGTCTCATCAGATTCGTCGATTTAGCGGGCGTTGTCGGCACCAATACTAATATTGTGACCCTACCAATCTTCACCACGCGCGTTCTAGTTTTGTCAATGCTTGCTGGTGAGAAGTGCTAGCACTCACTTTCGTTGTAGACCGTCGAAAACGCTAAGAGCTACGCTGTGTTGTAATATGTTTGAAGCTATTGATCCTTGCCCTCAAACGTCTTCCATTCACAGGACTGCGAAAGCACTCACGTAGCTAACGCTACTATCTCTCACACTCAAGGCATCGCTACTACGTTCGTAGCGCACAAAGCGGAAACGACGTCGGAGACCGTCATCAGATTGTGCTCGATCTTCATTTTCTTTTCTTTCAAGCTCTTCGACACCGGCCATGAAGACACCAATTGGATGTCGACCACATACAGTATTTCCTGTTTCTTCAATTACGCTGAGGAAGTCACTGTACCTGCCATTCGCTATTGCACACATGCATGCTCGATCTACATGTGCGATGCTCTCGTGAATCTTAGGACTTGACGGAATCTTCGAGCTTCTCAAGTGATTACCTCGTTGCCAGTCATATTGAGTATGGGTGTTGAGGTCAGCTACATCTCCACCCACACCGTTCGGAAGTTTCAGTGCAGACACGGCGGGACTAGGTGCATCTGCTGTGTAATAAGTGTAGGAGAATCTCGAACCCCAGTGACAGAAGTCAGATGAGATGACGAATGCATTCGTCTCGTCGGCTATGTATGGAGCGAGAAGCTTCCCGAATGCTTGTTCCGTGGACGCACTGGCAGCGCCAATCATAATAGGTACAAGACGAGGATATGCAGAAATCGGCTGGTTGGGATATAGTCTCTGTAGCAGGCGATGCAAGTATGGCAGCTGCATCTCCGCACTATGCTCAGCTTCGTCCACAGATTGAGACATGGTAGTGAACCTGATGGCTTGTGATCCGGCAGAAACAGACAATTTCGAAATCTCCCCGAGCACGTCCAAGTCCAACGGAAGTGGATCCTGCGAAAGAGGCGTTTCGTAACTCTGGACAACGGGAAGGGCTGCTGTGCGGAGATGATGGTGGTGAGAAGGATGCAAGATAAAGATTCTTTTTGCTTTGGACAGATCGAGACTCCGATATGCCCAAGCCGCACATGGTCCAGAGTAAGCATATCCAGCATGAGGTGCAATGACTACTCGAGCACCGGGAAGCGGTAGTGATCCCTCTGCAAGCGCATTGCTTGGCACCTGGTCTAACCATTGATCTAGCTGTTGAGCCAGCTGTCGACCATTACTAGAGTACCACGAGCCAGCATGAGATGCCTCGCGAACGGCCATCGCTGAGAGATAGATACTGCTTCACGAGTTGCCGGTGTATGCTGTGTAGATACGTTTATGGGCCCGACGAACAGGAAACTTGTGGTTCGTCTATTGAACCGTGTTCGATCTCACAAGTTGGAATGATGCAGAGTTTAGCAACTGTGTGGCCTATTCCAACGAATTGGTAGGTTGAAGCAAGACGGCAAGTTCTTGACGTGAATGGTGGGATAATGAACTGTACTGTACTGGGAGAGTTCGATTAGAGATACAAGGCTGAAACAGGGTCATGTTGGCGTGGGGCAGCCTTGCATGCTGGTTATCGATGACGTTTACCTAGCCACCAGACGCGACCGTGACAATTTCGTGTTTCCAAGCAGTAGCAACAATGAGGTTTGTTGAGTATCACTGACTTCCATAGCACCTCTCAAGAGCCGCGAGCTTGTCATTGACACTTTCATCATACCTCATAGCTAAGCTTGAATATATCAACACGAGAAAACAACTAGTAACATCCTGAACTTGGCCGACGCATCCAAAATTTTTGATCGCGTGCTCGGCCTCAGCAAGTCTCAAGCAATTGAGATTCCTTGAATTTGCCGTTATCCAGTTTACCAGTCATGAAAAGAAAAGCTTGCGAGCTCGATGAGGGATGCGCTCCCGCTGTTTGGGGCGCACTTTCTCCTCTATCAGATTCATCAACAACATCCAACGGTTCGCCACAACGATTCTCAGTAGGAGCTGTGCCACAGATCCCTGCACCTTTACGATTATATCCTACTGGCAGTCACCTGAACTTGAGAACACGGAAACGGTTCAGGGACAATCGACCGGAGGTAAAAGCTATTCACCAGAATACGATCGCAAGATTGTTCGATGCTCAGCGACAGTTATCAATTCACCACAGCCCAGTACAAGGGCCACACATTGACGAGCACATTCTACGAGTGCAAGATGATCAAAGCCAGATAATGCCCGAACCCAACCAGCGAAGCATTGATTCGTTTTTCACGCACCGACGAAGTCAACAATTGAGCACCATCTCCCGAAAACTCATTCCAGTACAACATCATACACTGACCGAACAGTTGGCACCATGTTGCGAGGGCTGCGGCACATCGCTGGGTAGTGTACCTGGGGACTTGCAGCATGCTCCAGACACAATGGACGTTGATCATATGTCTGGACCGTTTTCAGTAGACGAATACCAGTGCTCTAATTGTGCTCGCAACTTTTGCGATATGTGTGCTGTCAGAGGAGACCACCGGATTTGTCTTGAGTGTGCTCTTACTAGTGGCACTTGACCGACTGTTGGTATCGTTTCAATGAATCAATGATATCCAGTGAACAAAATGCTAGCTTGAGAGTGGAAGTTAATCTAATACAGAACATTTGAGTGGACGAGGAGATATGTGATAATAAGATATTCTTAGTAGCAAAACCCTTCACCCGAACCATGAAGAGCTTCAGATGATCATGCTGCTCAGACAGGGTTGTTTTGATTTTCTGGCTAATGTGCTTCCGGAGGGAATGTAAAGTCGCCTCGGTCGTTGACGCTGAAGCTTGCGCCGCAACTGTTGTCAAGAAACAGCTGAGCTGTTCAAGGAGCCAACAATAGACGACCTGGCACTGTGGAGCTGTATTCTGGTCATCATTACAAGTCAGAATAATTCACTTTGTTGGGCACAAGTGCACAAACGTTGCTAACCGCACGGTTTAACCATGTTTATTACTGTACATTGCTAGTCTGTGAATGGTGGAGGTGGAGGTGGAGTACTTTTAATGCCTGCTGTGCCGCCGCCGCGCTTGCCGATTCTGGCACTCCTATTGGCTGCTTGTTTAAGGTACTTGAAGTGCTGACCAGTCGGCTTCCACCACCAGCGCTTACCTGGATAATGAGATTGGTCTTTTCTTCCTCCCTTTACGTACCTATTGTATTTGGTGTATCAGAAATATAACCAGCAATAGCACTCGACCAATGGCAGAGTTATTACTGCCGCTTCAGGTATGCCGCCGCGAGGTGTGACTTTCCATCTCCAGGTTTCACTATGCCGGCGACGATGATCGAAATAGCCGGCAGCCCAAAAGAGTAGGTCTCCATGCCGTTGGTGAGTTGTACCTGCCGAATGTTCTTATTAAACACCACACCTGGAAATACTCGACTCTTAAGAGGACGTGTGGGACCTGCGGCCGTTCGTAGACCTGTTTCTACCTGTTTTATCGCTTTCTGTCACTCGATCTCACCGACGTTTTTACTTATCGCATTTTCCTTGTGTTCTGAAGCATTGGGTGGTAGATTACCCTTATTGTCTACTCATATATCCAATAGATCTAATCGTCTCACTCTTCCACTGCCACCAGGTAGAGTTCCAAAACATTGATGGTCAGTGGCCGGCCGACCGTCAATAAAGCATTGGACTATACTTGTCCACCATGGCTGCAATTCTTAATGGCTTCCTCCCACTACGAAAGAAGGATCAATATGTTGACGACAGAGTGTTAAATACGCGCTGGGGAGATGCTGCCATCACCGCTCCAATACATGGTGGATGGAACAACACGAACTCAGTTCCGACACAGCCACAAGAAAGCCCGGACTTGGATCGTGATCTACCACCAACACCACCACAGAACAGATTCAACGAACAAGATGGCGTCTTCATTGTCCGCGATGACGATGACAGATCCGACAGGGACACTGATAAGGACTCTATCACCGTGACGATACCTCTGCCATGGCGTCGAAAGAAACAACCTCCACATGGTAGGAAAGCCTCAATCAATAATGTCTTGAATCCAAGATTCACTGCTTCTACGACAACGGATTTGATGGCACCTTTAGGAACTGTCGAGGCCGCCGCCCTACCATTGCCTGAAAGCCGTGTGTCCAGTCCTGTTGCTCGGCACGCAACTACTTCGCCAGTGTTGTCTTTCCGTACTCGATTAGCAAGTCCGAACCTTGGAGACATTCTGAGTCCGGTTGTTGAAGGATTCGCTAAAGACGGGCCCAGCCAGCGACCGACCCCAGTTCTTTCACCTTTGCAATTCGCACAAACGATACAAGCCGACAGGCCGTCCCCTTCTTCTTCACTGCGATCAAACATAACTCGACGGCCATCTGTCAATGGCTACCCCGCTGACGGACTCATGAGTGGTACTATGAGTTCTCAGGCAATCTCAGACGAGCAAGCTCCTGACTATGTTCGGCCACCATCACGAGGACTCGGCTCGACTGCGTGCATGCGAGCATCCTCGAGAGGTCCACGAGCAAATTCACGGGGACCTAGAGCAACGTCAGTCGAGCCTTTCCCTCGCAGAGCACCCTCAGCTGAGTCTCTTCACCGACGGCGAGAGGCATCTACGGAGCCTATTGCACGGCAAAGAGAACTTTCTATTGAACCTGTCAATCGTAGGAGAGAGCCATCAGCAGGTCCAGAGGAGCGACAGAGAGATACGTCCCCAGCTCGTCGCCGTGCGCCCTCCATTGACTCGGGCAACAGAAGAGCGCCGTCGGTTGGACCGCGAGCTGAGAGAAGAGCTATCTCTCGAGAGCCTCGTGGTCGTAGAGGATTGTCGATAGAACCAGTGAGGGTTCGGTTTCGATCAGAAGCGCCATATCAACATAGACGAAAAGCTTCCAACTCTAGTGCTAACGATGCTTCGGCCGATTCTGAATCTGAAGCCGAGCAACAACCAGGACGAGAGAACAGGTTCAAGCACTTTGACAAAGAGTCAAGACCGACACGCCGGCCTCGCAGACGGCGCAGCATCGCCTCTCCTATCACTTCTCCTACTTTTGCAGCTTTCAATATATCGCAAGTGAATAGCACTCCAGCACAACCAGTGCTCGCAGCGAACTCCAACCATATTACGAATGCCAAATCCGCCAACGCAAGTTTGACACAAACATCGCCACCACCAGTCCCAATAATGAGGCCTATTCCTCCACCAGTCTCTCAGCGCAGTGCTCTGCGCCCTCATTCTATGTCTCGTACTCGCGGACTTTACGCCGATATGCACGACGACTTCCGTCTCTTAGCAAGAGATGTTCACATGGCAACGACCGTCCCGACACAACCTACCTTGCTGGATCGCGCGCCCTCACCTATCATCGGTCAGCCGCCTGTAGGCATTGCAGCTACTCTCGCGCAACCACAGTCCCCAAGTTACTATTCTGACTCCCCTCTGCCTTCCACACAATATCAGTCCCTGTCCAGCAACACAAATCGAGCCAGTATGCTTCCCGCAAGTGGTTTCAACGACCGCCGTGATCAAGGACGGCGCGACGAGCGAGAGAGGGCTCGCGAGAAGCTGGTGCGAAAACTGGAAAAAGAAAGGGATATTGTACTTAGTGGTGACGAGAGTGCCATGAGCGGAAACGAGAGTAAGACACGAAGGGTGTATGGCGGCAGTGTCGACATTCAATTCGAAAGGAAGGTACCTGGAAAGACCATGGTGCCTGACGCGAACGAGATCTGGGGCTAGATATATATCCTCGTCGACTTTCCGCATTCTGATTCAGGTCATGATTGACAATGATACATTAACATATTATGATGAGGTCTAGACACAAGAACGATAGATAGCTAGCTACCCTGCATGTTCAGGCGTTCAAAGACAATGGTGGGCTGAAATGCTAGCGACGAATACGAATCTCCTATGTACACACGATTTTCATTGACACGAAACAGTTCAAGGACGGACTATTGAAATTTGATGGCCAACTGGCTAGCTGGACTGGTCAGCTCACGAATATCATCATTACGCTATACTGTAGGCATATATCTATCTAGCTAGAACATGACTTGTTCAGAGCTACTGTAGAAGCAATACAGTCATGCGAACTCACGTCGTTGCGGAAAACTACATGCTCCTTTCATCTTCCAATGTCATACCCATTTTGAGACGTATTTAAAGCGCTGGTTGGTAATCGATGTCCACTCCACTAACTGGATAATTTCAGAATGATGCTATCAGATTCATGACCTGACAGCTAGGAATGTTTCAATACACAGTAACTGGGCGAGTGGGATAAAGTGAACTCGTAGGACGGTATTGAAATTGACTAAATCTAGCGATGGGTTCAGTGATGAGAAATCAAAAACTCTGGACCTGGGTCATCGTCTTCGCTTTCTGAATACGTTCTGCTGCGCTGTTGGGTATTCGAACTTGGATTTATATTTGTGTCTGTGTCTGCGTTTGGACTCGGTATCGGCTTCTGCTGTGGTTGTGGGAAATTCTTTAGTGTTGCTTTTAGACTCTCGTTGCTGGCTTCTTGGTCGTTGTGAGTAGAGGCGGTGGTGGTGGTGGTGATTAGGGGGCTGGCCATAGCTGCGTTCATGCGGTTCATGAGGTTGTCACCGTTGCTTAGGAGGTCTGTGGGGGATACGTCGCTCTTTTCGTCCTCGAAGTCTAGAGTTGTTCGTTCGTTGCTGGGATTGTGAGGAAGCGGAGATACAGGTGCTGGTTCGTTGGGGGCGAGTAGGGCTCTTGCTTGTTTGAATGCTTCGAGTTCCGCGCCTATGGCACATATTAGGAGGTTCCAGTTTTGTGATTCGGCTTTCGTGAGTTGCTGTTCTAGGAAGGTGGATGTTGAGTCTAGAGAGGTGAGGATGTCTGATATTGGGCTTTGGTTGCTATCGTTGGTAAGGAGATTGTGGGAGGGTTTCATTTGCGAACGAAGTTGTTGTTCGAATTCGGTTACTTTCGTGATTGTGTCCTTCCATATTTTGGCACCTTCGAGGAGAGCTTGTTGATCTCGTTGCACGTCATTTTTGTGTGATTCAAGAATTCCAAGCTCGTTGGTCCATTGGTCTTTCGCCATGTCTAGGGTTCGTCGATCTGGTGTCAACACGAACATATCTGTTTCTGATTGTGTTGGATGTCGGGATGAAAGGGCTTGCTTGACCGGCGGTTGCCTGAGGAATGCTTTGGTCTCTTTGTTGAGAAGTGCAAGCGTCCCCTCGTAGGAGCTGAGCTCGGAGGCGGCACTGTTCTCGAACTGTTCAGCTCTGATGACCAGATGTCTATGCTTTGCTTTGAGTTCCATCAGCCGTCCTTCCAGCTCATGGATCTCTTGTTCGACTGCCTGCGCTTCTGAGCGCAAATCGTGGGAACTGATATTGCTCGATCGATCCTTCAGGGTCAGTATCTCGTGTTCGACGGCTTGTTTACGAGTTTCGAGGTCGGAGACACGGCCCAGCGCAGTTTGGCGACGGGCACATTCATCTTCCGTTATTCTTAGCTCTTCTTCCTTCAAAGCAGCAAAATCGTGCATGGATTTCACAAGCCCTCGTCTAACACCACGTAGAGTCATTCCTTTCTTTGGAGGCTGTCTAATAGGGACTGTGCCGGAAATGGACTGGCTGTGCACGGAGGTAGTGTCTGTCGACGAAACAGGAAGCTGGTTTTGTTGGGATACTGTATCAGAGCTCTCGTCTGATGTCCTGCCGCTCAGAAACTGACTTTGAAAGTCCAGTAACGACTGTATGGTTTTCTGTAGGTTCTGAGCGGCTCGATCGACCGCGAGAAATGGGTCCTCATGGTGAATGATGGAGGCACTCAGAGGCGCTGCCTTGAGGGATGTCTTACTTCCACTGCTTCTCCGTGAACTCCTTGGTGTAGACAAAGTACTTGATAGCTTGGTATCAAGTCCATTTGTAGCGCGTTCGTCTTTCAAGGTCACTCGATCGTCGTATTGAGGGAGGATAGGTTGCTTGGGGCTCGGAAATACCCTTTCAATGAACGACTTCTGCATGATGCTGTTTTGGTTGGCACAAATTCATTCTTGAGATTCCAAGACTCGACATTTATACCGGCGTGCGGTAGATGGCTTCGTTGCCTGTTGACGCTGGTCGCGTGCCAGAATTGTTCGGTACGAACAGTAAGAGTAATGGCAGCCTGCACCTGGGTGACAGGAATAATTAATTAGCCCCCACGCGAACAACGTTGGGTTGCTACGGACGAATCTGAGAGCTTGACATCTTTGCACGTTATGATACACCATCTCTGACCAAGCACCCTGACAGACAGTCGATATGTGAGTTAGTCATGTCTTTCTACTGGTCGACTGCTCCGGTCCTTTCATAACAATCGTTTCGTGGGGATTCATCAGTTTCAACAATGTTTTACAGCGGATCCTCGTGTTGTGATGATGTGAACAAGCTCATACAAACAACTTGATGCAAGGGAAAGCCAGCAGAATGCTGCCGAAGCCCAGTGCCACCTTCACCTTACCTAGCTTGTACGACGACCTCGAACTTGATTGTCGGCTCTATTTCCCACGGCTACGAAGCGCCGAGGCGACAACTCCCCCGCAAGGCTTCGCGATCTTCGCCCATCCATATGCACCATTAGGAGGCTGCTTCGATTATCCTGTAGTCCAAAGTGTAGGGTCAGTGCTGGTGAGGCAGGGATTTGTCCTGGCGACTTTCAACTTCCGAGGGGCTGAGAAGTCGCCAGGAAAGACCTCATGGACAGGTAAAGCAGAGCTCGGCGACTACGTCTCCCTGTACGCTTTTATGCTGTCATTTATGAACGTTACAGATGTCGCACGATACGTCAAGAACGGCGGTCAGCCTCTGTTGCTACTCGGAGGCTATTCCTACGGCGCTATGATGACGGCTCATTTGCCTAGCACCGCCACCGTGCTCAGCATTATTCAAAATGCAAAGGACGGCTCTTCGGAACGGGAGATCGAAAGGAGATCACACGAATTAGCACAAGCTTTCCTTGGATATTGCGAGACTCAGCATCAACGAGGAAGAAGCAGTCTGAAGCCATCAGATGCGGTCATATCCAGTGGAGTCGTGGTTGGTGGTTATGAATCAACCGATGCGGCTCGAAGAATCAGTAGAGAGAGCTCACGACGAAGCATCGATGCCGAAAGAGTACGGCATAGTATGGAACGAGTTCGGCGGAAGCTAGGCAGTCGTGCAGGGAGCTCGCAAGACATTGGTCCTCGTGCTCACACATCCTCGGAGGAATATCAGCAAATGCAGGTCGTTCCAGGACTATCATTTCTACTCATTTCGCCTCTCTTAGGGCCTGTCTCCAACTTTACTACCTTGTTCTCAAAGTTGAAATTTGAGCGGAGGGCAAGGATTCCAAGTACGCAGCTCGATCAAATTCCAAAGGAGGCTCTTGTAAAGGCACCAACTCTTGTGGTTTTTGGCACGAATGACCAGTTCACATCACCACGGAAAGTTCAGAGGTGGTGTCAATCACTTGCAGCCACGCCCGAATCAAAGATTGTTTCCAAGGAAGTGCAAGGAGCAGGTCATTTCTGGCATGATCCAAAACTTGACTTGCAACTCACACAGACTGTATCTAGCTGGCTCGGATCGCTATCTGCCAGTGTGGCATCCAGAGCGAACACATGACAGGTTATCACTCACGCGATCTGTCGTCCAGGTTCAAAGCTGCCTTTGGCAGGCATCAATACGTGGACTGCAGCTGGGATGTGCATGCGAGATCTACACTGTCGTGCATGTGATCTTGCATGTGCATAACAAATTGTCCAGAAGCTTGCATCATCGTGCATATACCCAGAAAAGAAAAAGCACATGTCAGCAGAATTTATTTCCGGCGGGTGGTAAGCAGTATTGAGGATAACCAGGCATGCCTTGCTGAAGCTGCACACCCACAATTCTGCTTTGCAAGGTACCTTCAAGGCCTCGCGATACTCCACACCAGCTCCCCTTCACAGGTTGATGTACAGTACAGTACAGTACTACACTAGCAATTTCTCGGTTCAGGCCGGATTGCGCACTCTGACTCGGTACCATATTCTTGTAAAGTCCATCAGATGATCCACCTCCATTACGATCAGACTGGTCATTTCGAATACAGCCGTCCACACATTTAGTGTCTGTCGTTTGTCGTGTGATCATATAGCCCTTCTACATGTCACACTTTTCCGCGGTCCTTCGAAGTTCTGACATGGATACAGACAACCTTTGCGCAACTTGCATATGAACCTCGAGCTCGGCGCACCCTACTGCGTTGGTTAGTCAATGGAAGACACGTGTTTCCATTTGGCTTCGATCAGTCACTTGGCCAGACATTACCCTGCAGGCCTGTCAGCCTTAATACGATTGTTCGAGTTATCCCCGAATTCGAAGACACAGAGGATGGAAGAAAACTTTGGCTTCAACATTCATGTTCAGAATGGTCAGCTTTATTGTGCTGAGTGTGGCTGCGTATAGCAGGCTGGGACAGTACGTCTACAACAATCTTAGAAGGTTAATACAAGCACCTTGTACGTGCAATACCCAGGAACGCCATGGAGAAATTGGTTTCGGACTTCGTGATCCAGAGAAGCTCGAACTCCCTTACAATAGCGTCCTGGTGGAAAGACTACGCAACGCCAGAACGAGAGATGAATATCGAGCGGTAGCCTATCTTCTCGATAAGATACAAGGGCATGAGTTGTGGAAGGTCGACGATGAGGTTAATGTGCCTTTATGGAAGCCTGCTGAATTGGAGAAGAGCATACAAGACTTCACATATGCCATGACTATGAGCGACATGAACCGACTCAGATACCTACTCCAAACCTCGCTACGACGCGATATCGGTCAAATGAATGCCCTTTCTATGTACAAGCATTCTTGGTCCGGCACAAAACTACTATCTGAAGAATACATCAGCACAGTGGTTGCAGCGATTCGGCAGCTCGTCCATCATAGCTGTTCTTCTGACATGAACCCTGTCGATCTTAGATTGTCCTTGGACACTGTGAGATCGACCTTGCTTTCTTATGGTCGATCCGCTTTGGCGATATCTGGAGGTGCTACAATGGGCGTGAAGTCCATTGGTGTGGTCAAGGCTCTGTGGGAGGTAAGTCTTTTGCCTAAAGTCATATATGGCGCTTCCGCAGGAAGTATCATTGCTGCTGTGGTCTGTACACGCCACAACTCAGAACTAGGAATGGCACTTGAGATTTTTCCACATTCCGACCTTGCATACTTCGACCCTCCTGGCACTGACCTTATAGGCTGGTGGTGCCAAAGGATATGCAACACCTGGTACAAGAACAGACCATTTCATATGGAGAACATGGCCAGGGTCATGCAAAGCTGGTTTGGAAGCATGACGTTCCAAGAAGCTTACAATATCTCCGGTCGGATCTTGAATATTTCAGTGTCTAGTGCAAGCAGTCCGCAGTCGCTCATTTTGAACAAGGATAATGCACGCAATGTGCTTGTATGGTCCGCGGTTTGCGCGTCGTGCTCAGTTCCTGGTCTTTTCCCCGTAGCGACTATCTACACCAAAGATTCTAACACGACAGAAGTCAAGCCTTGGATTGAGGCACAGAATGGCTTTCTGGATGGCTCATTGTATCAAGACATCCCGACACAGCAGATGATATCCATGTACAACATTAATTGCCTCATTGTTTCGCAAGTGAATCCTCATGCCAGATTTTTTATCGGTCTCCTGGGCTACGAGAAGGATTTCACTGGAAATACTCCTGAAAGTAGTTTACGATCAAGGCTATACGAAGCACGCTTGCCTCTAGCCAAGTTATGCAGAGTGGGTTTACGGCTGACCATCGATACTCTCGAAGCCCTTCAAATCCCTTTTATCCACTATACTGGACTCCATCTTCTCACTCAAGACTATGTCGGCGATATCGACATCTTTCCTAATATTGAGATTCTCGAGGATTGGCCCTTGCTGTCAAATCCTACCTCCGAGTATATGTGCCGGGCGGCCTTCCTAGGTGAAAAGGCGACGTGGCCCAAGCTTTGGCGCATCGAGAATTCTCTCGCTGTTGAACTTGCACTCTCTAAAGCAATCAGCGATCTCAAGCAACACGAAATCAATATCGAACACCGGAAGCGTGAATCTCGGGCCAGGTCGGCCTCAGCTGAAAGACGACTCGGAGACGAATCATCTGAAGCTGATTCCGTGGTCGAAAGCCTGTCTCGTCGGAGAAGCAGAAGTTTCGAGCATCTTGACTCATTGGTCATGAAGAACAAAAAGGACTGGTATGCAACGGCACGTTGTTCTCGTCGCATGTTAGGGTCCTTTGAACCACTCTGGATGACAAGCACGGGAAAGGGATAACTATTAACGCTTGAACGAACGACATGCTAACCTTATGGGATGGTGAGGAGTAGATCTAGGAGCATACTCTATATCCTTGTAAGACTGAGACTGATCATGCTGTATTTAACCAAATAGTTGATGGAAACAATTGCGCATAGATGGTATTTTTATTCAATATTTCTTTGGTCCCTATGGAAGACAGAATTTGAGCTATATGGTAGAATTGAAGCAAGAAAACTACAGATGCATGATATGCTCATTGTTTTGCGATCAGAAGATGCAATCTTCATCTGTACGTACCAAAACCAACACTGTTGTACATATTATGGTACATACGGTATGTATGCAGCCACACCCCTGTCACCGGTGAGAGGCGGTGCGGAGTTTTTGGTCAGGGCAGAGCGGAGACTCGTAGAGGGTGCAATGTTCATCTTCCGACCACTTTGGCATATCCATCGGTATGCCAACTCGTTCCCCAGCAGCGTAAAAAGAACAACAATGCACCTGACATGAACGTAATCTTAGTCGAGGCGTCGCGATCGGTTACACAAGCGCGTCGGTCTGGACTGATGGCACCATGGATCTCAAATCAATGCTAAACGATTCTGCCACACAACGCCCTCCCCGAATACACACCCTTCACACACCTCACTCTTCCTACGATGCATGCACCGATCAAACACCCACCCCCGATTTTCCTTCAGCACGGCCGGCCTCCTACGGTCCTCCATCGCAAGCGATAGAAAGTAGGCTGTCAGGAGGAGGAAGTTATTTCGCTGCGCAGTCACCACACCCGAATGCATCCACGAGTGCATCAACACCAATTGCAGGTCCACATGCAGTATATGCACAGAGCCCGGGGACGCACCAGACGAGCTACACACCAAGAGAAAGCGTGCCAAAGTCGCATCCATACAATGCGCCCTTTGTCTCGCCGTCTCCTCCAGTAGTGCATAATCCTCCTACTCCTGGCTCAGCCCATATTAGTTACAACCATCCTAGTGTTTACGCAAACAGTACGCATACCCCGACTAGCTATCAATTTCAATCACCACCTCCTCCTCAAGCCAACGGTCTTCCACATTCATATGCACGTCAGATAACACCCACAACTCAATTTCAGAGTCAGCCATCAACACCCTTAGGCCCTCCTATCCATTATCAGAAACGATCTCCTCATCCGCACCGACCAGGGTCGCAGGGTCACGATCAACATCTTCGTCAACTGTCGCGATCCTCGATAGGATCGGCGCACAGTAACGACTATAGCCAACATCCTTTGTCCATTTCGATAGACCCTACTCGAAGAGACAGTACATTGAGGTCATTGCCGTATGATATTCGAGAACGAGAGCGCAGTATCAGTGTCTCGCCAAAGACTATTCCGAGGCCAGCGCCCTATCGCGAGCACAGTACGAGCAGCCAAACACTTTCACAAGGCCGCCAATCAATTCCACCTCAACGAGATTCGTACCTGACTATGAGTCACTCGAACTCTGTTGATCAAGCGGAGTTGGCTGTTACTCCTCAGGCGGCATCCCAGCCCATACATAATTCGACACCTCCCCTTATCAAACAACATTCTAACGATCACACCCTATACCAAAGTCCTGCTCATGGGTCCATACATGAACGTAAATCCGTACAAGCATCTTCATCGCGACAGGAAAGTGTCGAACCATCACCAGTTCAGACGGACCGATTCGACATAGTGCAATCCGCATTAAAACGAAGTGCCAGCCACCTTTCTGACAGTCCTGCGCGGAATAAGGAGCATCCAGTAAAGCGACGCAGAAGAGAGGAAACACCAGTATGGGCGCAATCAGCTCGTGGAGATAGGAGGCTGAATCTCATGGATGAGAACATTCGGCAATATCGACCACCTCCGACTGCCCAGCATCAACCTCCTCCGGCGAGCTCTCGGCCTGCCGTTACTAAGGTGAACGGAAAAGCTTCACAAGGCCCACCAGCTCAGACTGCGCATTCTCTCGAACCTGTTCAGCCTGCCGAACCTGTTGGCGCCGATGTCAATGGTTTACACTGGGAGAGCACTCTAGCGGACACCATACCAATAGAAGATCTAACACGTAGTGTATGCAGCTGGATCCTACACCATATTAAAGACGCGGTCCCGCCTCGAGATTCAATATTCGAGATTGAAGCCAAGATTGGACAGATTATTCACAATGAGCAACGTCTCTATTTACCAATCTTTTCTGAAGCGATTATCAATCGCGAAAAGATACTGGGGAAAGTGAAATTCGATAGTACCGTCCATCTTGTAAGTCACGTCCGCAGCCTAACATGGAACCCACATCATAACTAACCAAACCAGGACGAACACAAAGCGCTAAATGAGTATCTCAACAACCTTGTCAGAGAGAGACACGCCCAGCGTGCGCAGCACATCCCTCTCCACGAGATCCGCTTCGACCACCCCAAAGAAAACGACGAATTCTTCCTCCTTTCCGACGAAGGAAGATCTCACCTCGACTCAGGCCTCCTCCAATGGATCAACAACACCAACCCCAACCCCAGCCGTCCCCGCGAGATCAAAGTCCGCAGAACAGTCGACAAACTCACCCACGAACCCAAACACACAATCATAAAAACCCGCATCGCAGACATGGAAATCTACAACCCAAACTACGAATTCGACTACCGCATCTCCATCTCCCTAGAAACAGACTGGAAAGGCCGAGACGAATGGCTCACCCGTCTGCCCGAAATGAAAGGCAGGAACAAAGACCGCATGAGCTATAAACATATGATGTTCCAAGTTGATCTTACGCAAGTCTCGCACGACGACGATCCGATGAGGAAAGAACATGAGCTTGAAGTTGAGATCGAAACGACACGGATACAGACTGAGCTTGCGAAACTGAGGAATGGGGAGGCGTCGGAGTATGATAGTATGATTCGGGGGTTGCTGGATAATGTGAGGCTGTTGAGTCGGAAGGCGTCGAGTGCTAGAACGGGGGGAAGGTGAGGTGAAAGGAATGTTGGTCAGCGGCACATTCTCTCGAGAGCTCGCGAGAGTGCTCGAAAGGCGAATCATTTAACTAAAGCAGCATTACGTGTTGCTCCCTGATTGAAATTGGAGGTACGGAGTTCAGGAGCTTCTCGCAGTGTGGTTTTTTTGGGATGGAGGATAAAAATACCCTTTTCCGTTTTTTCTCTTCCAGGCAGAGCGACTACCTTACCTATAGTACTGTACGGCACCGCTCTACGTACGGTATTTTTTACTACTACTTTTATACTCTTATCTATTTGTACGATCAAAATATACCTACCTACCTACCACGATAGATGGCCTATTATAACATTAGTACCTGATATGCACACCGCCGGGTAAGCTAACGAATGAACATTGACCAGTACGTATCTGCGATTTGATCTTGGGGTGGAGGGACGCGTGAAGATATCACAGGTCGAGAAGGCAATGGATTGCCAACCAGATTCTCCACACTTTTAGAGACCTTGCCTACCCAAGTGCCTACCTGTTCCGAGTATTTCGAAGTGATGTACAGAGCTAGCTACTGTAGCTTTGCTGATCAAAATCGGTAATCCTCACAATTGGCCGACACCAAAGCCGAAGCCCTGGGATCAAATGTCTTTGCGAACGCAGCAATGTCCTGAAGCGTTGATATGGAGACACTGGGAGCACACATTTCAAGGCCTGCTTCGAAGTCCTCCAATTTCAGTAGTCTTTTACTACCATCTGCCTCCTCCAAGAAAGTACTGCACCGTAGCGCGGCTTGGACACAAACTGTTTGGATATCGGATCCGGAATAACCTGCAGACTGGCGGACTAACAGGTCAAAATCCACGTTTGAGTTAAGGATCTCCTCCTGAAGGCATATCTTCCAGATTTTGAGTCTGGATTTACCTGATGGAAGGCCTAGGTGGATTCGACTTGTAACGCGGCGTAGAAGTGCATGGTCTAGCTGGGATGGAAAGTTCGTCGCAAGTAGCACGAATGGAGAGGTGGTGTGCTTTACTAATCCGTCCATTTCGGCCAGTAGTTGGTTGACTTGGTTTCGCTCCCAGCTTCGGTCGTTTCCACTTCGTGGTCGAAAGAGTGCGTCTGCTTCGTCGATGAATATTATGGAAGGGGATAGCATTCTTGCGAAGGTAAATAAGGCTTGGATGGCATGCTCACTCTCTCCGATATATGAGTGGATCAGATCTGCTGCGGAGATGGATATCATGGTGCTTTTAGATTCGTTTGCTAGCACCCGAGCTAGGTGTGTTTTGCCTGTGCCTGGAGGTCCATATATGAGAGCGCCTCTGATTCGAGCGTGTTTGAGAATTCCGTATGCTGGTGTGATTAGGTCAGAGAACTGGTCGACGAGTCTTTGTATTGATGTTCTGGTTGAGTCCTCCAACGCGATATCTTCCCAGCCATCGTCGAGCTCGTTTGGGTTGATCACGTTGGATAGGAAACCTGACTCCCAGTGGTACTTTGAGTCAGCGCCAACACCGCCGGCCTCTATGTCCCGGAGTACAGGCTGAATGTGTTCTGGAAATTTTGACCACTTATCAACATGCTTTGGTGGGGCGACCCAAGGTCCCATGACTTTGATCACTCGACCATATCTTAGGAGGAGCTTTTTGATTTTCTCTTTGTCACGAGTCGGACCGAGGGAGGATAGAATCGCCTGATGTTTGATTCTGGCATTACAAGCTCTGCCAGGAAGTCTTGCATGTGGCTGCTCTCTAAGAATGTCCATTGGGCGTACGACTGAAGGAGATCCATCTCCCAATGCTGTGGCGAAAGTCTTCGCATAGACCTCTGCAACATTCTGATATTAGTCTTCTCATGTGACCTTTCGGCTTCGACATCAATTTCGAGCAAGGCTCTCTGAGAATCGCTGTCTATAGGGACGACGTAAAGAGGGCCGGATCGTATCTGACGTGGTGCATTGCAACCCTGATCTGCTCGATATTAGTGTCAACTAAACCGCGTGGCTTGCTTCTTCCTACCATTAAAGTCTCTATTAGCTTGCCCTGCTAAACTTGGTGAGCACAAATCGTTCAAACCGTTCAGAACTTGGGATCTGCAATTATGTTCACTGCAACTCAGCAGCAAGATTACATTCGGTGGCAATTTCCTGTATATCTCCGACAGTGTGACTATCCCCAAGAACTTCATCACGTTGTCGATGAGTGGCATGTACAAAATGATCGGCGAGTGTTCCCTTCGAGTTGTAAATGAATTCGACCGCTCGAATTTGACCCACGGCGAATCGCAGAGAGCTTCAAAGGGAATCTTAGGGCAATAACTAACCGTCGGAAGGTATCCATGCGTGTGAAATTTCTGTGCCCAATACTCATTCTGCTGAAGGGGTCTCCAACCTGAAAACCATTCTTGTAGGTCTTCGAGGTCGTCGTAAGATAGGGTAATCAAGTCAGCGTGAACATCCTTAGCAAACCTTTCAACAACAAGATCCAGGAAACGCGAACTGCCTTCTATGTTGCTGTTGTAAGGGTAGCAAAGGAGCGCTGCACCAGACGAAAAAGGCATCGAGGCTGTGGCAGGCTGATCCTGGTCAAGTGCGGTGAAGATTTCCGTGTTCTGAAGATCCAAAAGCTGTTCATACACGTCCACGTCTATTTGATATGTCGATCCATCATTCGCTGATTCGTTGTTCGCTTCACAAGCCTGCGCTTGATTTTGCTCGGCGGTGCTTGTATCTTTGATAGCAAGACGGTGAGTAGCAGTTGCAAGCTCATCTGCTAATCTGATACAGTTGTCGAAAAACCAGTCAGGAAACTTGCAAATCTGGGGTAGTTCCTCGCTCGCCGCAACTTCATTGCTATCCTCAGCGCTCATTACTTGACCTTTCTGATCGAGAAGGTAGTCGAGATCGGGATGGTACATATCGTTCTCGGTGATATCGGCGGGTGTGGTTGGTGTTGGGGATATGATTGTGCGTCCTTGCTGTCTTCTGCCTATTGTATACAGCCCTGGGCGCTGATCGTCGATGTGGAGATATTCTGATCACGATCAGGAATTTAACTTGTGGCTCAGGTAACGACAAGATAATGGACAGCGGTTTCTGTAAGCTGAGTTTTCCGTTCCTTTGTATTGCATTGGACCGTGTTATGCCACTCTATCTAAGAGAGCGACGATGTTCAACTCAGAGAAAGCAACGCGTAGATGAAGCAACGACTCGGCTGAGATACGAAATCCATCTCACATCGCGTTGTTATGAAACATAGAGGGGGACGCGTGGGAGCACAAAGGCTGAGATGTTGGATGCAAGAAAGCTGAACTAGACTGGGATATATGCATAGCCTACACAATGTGATTGGCAGTCAAGACTTGTTTTGACGCACATTTGTTCAAAACTTCCCTGCCGCCATTGGAACTGCTCAGAGAAGAGGAGGATGTTTCTCTGCTTGATGCTCAATTGAATTTTGTCAGATGATGGTACAATAAGCAGATAGAAGTCATGTCGACCTTAACCACTCACTCAGCCTTGGTCCGCCGTTTTGGTCCTAGGCTCACTGCTGCCCCTTAGCTAGATCGAGGTCATCTTGATCGAGGAAATGTCTGCAGACGCGAACATGTGAACAACATCCTCACAATAGGTAAAGGTTGTTTTTCGAAAGAACCACCCAAGCAGGAGTTCAATTACTGCTTGGAGGTTGAATTCGCTCACGTGCTTGGTCTTGGTGGATCTTGGCGAATCAGGCCTTCCCGGATTCTTCCGTCCCTGGTTAGTAAGACTTCAACGCCACCACCATGAACACCAGCTGGTCATCCTATCGTGAAATTTGTGCCTGGAAATGGTGAAGTAGCAAGTCAGCCCCATCGACATCGTTATTGCCGCAAATTGTGTGTTCCAGTCTCTGGCCGATATGGCGCCTTATAAAGCCGTTATCGAGGTACCTCGATTTATCTATGCCCGAGTGCCTGCGCCAGCTTCAGCATTCGCTTTCACAACAGCAAGGAAATCCCTACCCTCATCTTTGCCGACACCAAGGAAAAGATGGCACGTTGCATCTTCGACACGGCCGATTCAAAGCTCTAGGACATTATCAAGTGCAACATCGACCCGTCGTCGCTCCTCTTCGAACCTGTCCTCTCCACCTTCATCACCAACCACCAAATATGCCTTACTTCCGACAACTCCTGTCACGTCGAGTTCGCCTATTCGACACAATGGCACATATGCAGCCACCTTCCAGACTGCTAAAAGAACCTTCGCAACGACGAGAGCTAACCAGAAATCCCACCATTTCGACACTCTGAAATTTGTACAACGACTCAAGTCTGAAGGATTCAACGAGACGCAAGCAGTAGCTATGATGCGTGTGCTAAACAGTGTCATTGAGGAATCAATACAGAACCTGACCCGAACCATGGTTTTGAAAGAGGACGCAGAGAGATCTACATATACTCAGAAGGTCGACTTCGCGAAACTGCGAAGTGAATTGGCCAACGCAGATAGCTCCGAAATACAGCTCACCAGAAGTAGCCACGAAAGACTTTCTTCCGATTTAGCCAAGTTGAGCGCAAGATTAAGGGACGAAATTGGACGAACCCAAGCAAGTGTCCGCCTTGATCTAAACTTGGAAAAGGGTAGAATCAGGGAGGAAGCAAACAGTCAGGATATCAGAATAAAAGAGACGGAAGCCAGAATTGAACAAGAGGTTGCTGGTCTCAAGGAAAGGGTTGAAGCCGTAAAATTTTCAACACTACAATGGTTGATGGGCGTGTGCACTGGTACCGCAGCTCTGATTTTGGGTGCCTGGAGGTTGCTGATGTGATTGAATTATATCTCGCTCGGAAATGCACTCCGCAGAAACAGGCTCAGTACGCGACAAGAAGATTTGCAGAGAGGCCCATCATCATGCCAGTGGGCACACCAGATGTATGCCTGCATCCTACCAGGCTCGCATTTCTGGCTAGCAAAGACCGAGAGCTGCCGATCTCCGAATGCTATCCCAGATGTTACATTCTTAGTCGGGGGCTCATTTGTATGCCACATCCCTTCGCCTTATGCTCAACCCGACTGTCTTCGGACGAAAATCGCTATATGTGGCTTCTCCATCGGCCAGTCCTCCTACACAAAATGATCAATGCTCGATCTCTCGAGGACAAGGTGAGTGGCACACATTTTCTACCACGAGAGGACGAACAAGGATGCAGAAGATCATGTTACATTCGCTTTCGAGATGTTCGCGATGCGGCTGACCGCGTTGGACACGACTCCAATTGAACGCAGTCGTGTGTAACAGAAATTCTGCGATGGCAATGACCAATTGCAGGGTTGGCAACTAGTCGTCACACCTAGGTCGTACACACCCACATAATATACCCAGACATGCTATTCAGTTCATGCTTATGAGTATCATCACATTTATCCAATATGGTCCCCAGAGGCACCGGTCAGCATCTTGACTGCGCTGTGGGTGGCCATGAACCATCCTCTCGATCTCCCCACGCTCTTCAATATATTTACGACAGAAGCAAGAAGTCTGTAGGCACCTCATGTGTGTCGACCGGAAGGAACACAATTCTTCAAGACATCATCCGTTATGGATCGAAGTCAACACTGTACAACATGTCTCCAAGTGTGGGGCCAAGTACTGTATGCGATATACAATACAGAACGTAGTTAGATTTTTAAAGTACTGTACAGTAGCAATGAAGCATCCTTCCACCCTTCACCTGAATTCCAAAGTCTTACTTACAATCGATAGTTGGAACATGTAGCAACATCTCCTCCCTATGACATACTATTTTACTAACACCTCACCGGACCGGATGACATCTGCTTCCGTCCTTCCATCCCTCCATCCCGGCGCCTCTCTCAACCCCGGAGTCTCTCTCTACATGAGTCTACATGTACAATTACGATTACCATGTCAAGTACAATACAGCCTATTCTAAGTGTTCGTCTATCCGACCTTTTAAGGATACGCATATACTAGTAACACATCGAAGAAAAGCTTGAATTCGTAGGCAGGCGGAATTTAAGGGGTGCCGTGACGCATTCAGGGCACGACCGTGTTTGGCGATCAACATCTACGTTTGGTTGTTTACAGAGCTTGTAGAGCGTTCACAATCAGTATTTTGATCAAGGAGTGGAGAAAGGCTGGGAAGGAATAGACATGTATTTTCATACAGATTGTTCATGTAGATTGTGCTAGAAGACACAACTCTAACAACTTTTCGCTATGCTATACTTCGCTTCGTTTCGCTCTGCATCAAGCAAGCCGGAATACACCATCACTTCCTCTCTTTGCATGTAATACTGCTGGAACAATGGGTATGGGTGGTGGTAACTCTGGTAAGGTCTTGGTAATTTGTCGCTCAGAGATCGAGGGTAGTTTCGTATGCGTTGACAACGGCGAGATAGGCGGTAGATTTCGGAGACTTTCTTTGTGGCTTAGACTGATTGGACTCACTGGCTGTATTGGCGGTGTTTGAGGAATGGGTGTAGAGTCCAATTCTGCGACGGTATGGTGGGTCGAGGGAGGCCCGAGGTTGTTTGTACCCATTGGAGCGGCAGATGCTGTGATCGATATCTTTTCGTTACCGGTTGTGTCGGACCTCGATGGAATTTCTGCGCCCCAGTTGACTGGTTTCCTCCTGATTTCAGAGCCGTGGCTGAGTTTGGCAGTTGCTGGAGCAAAGAAGCTTTGTAGCATTGTTCGTCTTTTCAATGGGTCACTGGCCAGCGCTTCTTTGCTTGGAGAGGACGATCCGGAAACAGGCCCGTCGAGGGCTTCTCGGTAGCTTCGCTGTTGTCGTTTCCTTTCTTGTCGAGATATCCACCATGCTTGAGCTCGAGTATTGTATTTGAATACTAGCCAGACTGATATGAGTAACACAGCGACTATCATAATGGCTGCGACTGCAATGCCGGCTGCAGGCACGTTGTTGTCACTGTCGTTGAACTTCTCTGGTGACGATACAGGATTTGTTGGCTGAACATTCACAAGACTTGAGGTTGGTGAAGGCTGGGCTGTTGTGCTCTCCGATGTCGATGTCAAGGTGGCATTTGTACTGGCAGTTGCACTTGGTGATTGTGTCTCTGTAGTCGTAATCGTGCTTGATGAGTCAGTGGGTGTCGGCTGATCTGAAGTTGTAGTTGCGGTGTTGTCATCATCTTCATCGCTTGATGTTGAAGTGGATTGAGAAGCGTCCGATGTAGAGGTGGATATTGAGGATGTTGTGATGGGCGACACTAGAGTCTGCGCAGTGTGGGTGGAAGAAGATGTCTGTGTCGTATGTTTGGCAGCGGAAGACGATGTCGCGGTATGTAGGCCTAGCGCACTGTTCACAGCACTTTCAAATTGGTCTAACAGGCCTTGACGACGGTCAAGGATGGGGATTGGGGTGGCAGCAAGGCCGAAATCTGTGCTGATTACCACAAATGGATGGGCTGCGACAAGAAAGGCGATGAAATGGATGACAGAAAGAAGAATAAGTGATGGTCTCATTTCGTAGGATTGGTGGCAGATCGGATTCGGAGGCAGATATTCAAGTTGTGCACGCTTCTGCTACTCTCTCGGAAGGAATGAACAGCAGTGGCGCCCAGCACCGACCACTGGTAGTCAAAGGAGTGTAAGGATAGGCCAAATCAATGACAATAGCTGCAGCAGGATGTGATGCTACACCATGGTGAACACGAACTAACCGCAGCGGTCGGCAGCGAGGTGAGTTGCGACGCAGTCGATTATCTGAGCAGACGAAGAGGCAGACAATAAGCAGGGATGTGACTGCACATTAGAACAATCAGATCTCCATCCAGCATTAGCGCCATGCTGATTTAGATCTGGCTGTGAAACGAGTAGCAAACAGTCTAAGGTTCCAAGCGTTGCTGTACACCAGGCATGGGCCAGAAGGTGATAGGACAAGAAGACTGGTCGAAGTACGAGGGAGATTGGAGGGACCGAGAAGGGAAATGGGGGAGCAACCAATGAGAAGGCTGAAACATATCAACAGTGAAGCGAGTGTCCGTTACTCGACAACCACCCGGGTATTGACTTGGTACTTAATACCACGAAGTGATTGCAGATGATTGTTTGACAGCAAGACAGTGGCAAGCGGGTGCATCCCGTGCTTTCGAGAATAAATTTGTGGTGTTGCCCGCGGAGAACAGAAGTAGAAGCTGTACCCAGGTAGTGAGATTATAAAACGTTCCCCACGGACAACAGAATTTGGAAGGATCTGCAGCTTGCCGAGCCGACAATGCAAGGGACGGAGCCTTCCATCTTTCACCTCCATCTTCGCCCCCAGACTGCCAAGACGCCGGCTCCCTCCTGGCCTCAACAATATTGTTTGCTAACAACCGCCACCAAGGGTTCACTCGTACAGTGCAGCATCAACTGTACAATATCACCTCCTCTTGCCCACGTTGTGCTTCTCAAGCAAACGATGAGCGGCAGCTGTGTGATCTCCAACCCTTATCATGTTTATCTTGAGGCTTGACTGCTTTCAAAAAGGCAATACATTGGTCGCGGACGAGCATATTGTTTACCACTCATCTTTCAGCCTTACATCTCTGCTGCTGCGGCTGCTCGTATTGACCAAGACATTCTACTCTTGCTAATGCATAACGACCAGTCAGGCTGAGTACTATCTTGCGCCACCACCTGATTCGGCGAAACTAGTGAATTCCACAGCATGTTGCTGCAGAACAGAGAGACACCAGCCATGTTAAAGGTACGACATGGCTAATAACAACTGTCAACCTCGTCTCGGTCGCACCTCTCACCTCGTTATCGTTCTTCTCTTGCTGTCACTTTTACTTGGGAAACACTGCTCTGTCCACGTATCGCCAAAATGCGTTGGGCCCTCGTTCCAAGATTTCTTCTCGTTGTGCTTTATGCCGTCTCGGCAATTGCGACCATCGGGTTCACCCAAGTACCAGACCTGATGTTTACCGGTACGTCAAATCTCATTGCCTGGGGAGGAGGTGATGGCACGGTCAGTCTCGTCTTATCCCGTCCTGCCATGTCGTCTAAGTCGCCTACAGTCTGTTACCATAAGCCTTGTGATTGGCTCGAGTGATAACTCAAATGTTCGTACATTAGGCACAGTATGGACAGGTCAGTCATCTGCATCATCCATCTTACTGACCAATACTTATTTCGTCACAATCCAGGCGTGGGAACTTCATACTTCTGGCCGATTGGCACCTCCTTCAATGGCAACTCCTTGGTCTCGTCGGGCTATTATGGTCTAAAGATCACTCAGAGCGGCATCTCCCAATATTCCTACTACTTTTCCATCGTAAACCAACCGCCATCTTCAAGCACAAGTATCAATCAAGCCACCGTCACAAGTATCACCACCCAAATCTCGTCAAGTGCAACAACTGTGACCAGTATCTCGACCTACACCCCAACTACTTCAGCCACGTCGTCCAGTTCGCCACACTCTTCATCGACTGTGCTCACTCCCACTACCAATACCGACACAAGTGGCACTAACACCGGAACTTCTAAGAAGCTCTCTGCTGGTGCACTGGCAGGCATTGTGATTGGTGTTATTGCAGTAGTTGCTTTGATCATTGTTCTTATTATTTTCATATTACGGCGCTCCTTCCGCAAAGACCCGTCAAACGATACTCCAGAAATCGCACAAGCACCGGCTCCGGGAATAATGCCAATGCCAAACCACCAAAAGAATTCGTCTGTCACACGCGTCAGTCCAGCACAACAGTATTCTTACCCACAACAATACCAACAACCATATCCAGAGCAGGAGTCATATCAAGCCCAACAACATCAACCGTCACAGTACCCAGCGTCAACACCGCAACAGTATCAGCAGTCTCATCAACAAGAGCAGTACGCTCCACTCCTTGGCCACGAAGTCGACTCACCTCAGGGCATGCAATTCAGCCCGGCCAGTCCTACAAACAGTTACGCCATGTTACATAATAACACCCATCACCAAAACGTCATGAGTGTTGACGGGAGTTCAGATACAGGTAGGACCGCACCTCCAGGCTACGAGAAGGATGTAATTGCCTCCATTCAACCAATGCCCGCGGTGCAACAGGCCCCTCCACCACATGGACACCGACCTGCACATGAAATGGCTTAACACCGGGAGTACTGTACGAATGGAAACGCACAGATATGGAGAACGATAGCTATGAACGAAATGAATAAATCTTGATATTTTGACCTTCTTGAGACAACATTTCTCCACGTAGCATCGCGAAAAAAACCCATCTTAAGATCTGTATTATGCGAAAAGGAAAGGTGCACGCGTTGAATAAAATACATTGAGGAGTACCTTGATTAGTGCACTTATAATGAAGAACTAGACTACTGTAGACACAGGGATTGTAACGTCTCACAGCATGAATTTGTGTGACCTACTAGCTACCTTGTCAATGCCCAGCCGATATCCATACAAGCTACAATAGTGTATTTAATGATGATACAAATCTCATCGCCTGTTTCTGCGACGCAAGAAATCAATCAATACTCGTCTCCAGTAGTACCGCCTCAGACCATCTAATGTGGCACTCTACACCTCTGTGTCAGTGTCGTAGTCGAACTCTCCCGGCACCTCCGCCTCCTCACCACCTTCTTCATCCTCATCGACAGCCGTCAAAACACCTGCAGCCGCAGCGGCACCTGCACCAAGTCCCAGCCCTCCAGCAGCAGATCCTGGGCCACCGATAAGATCCCTAATCCCGCGGATTGGTGTTTGTGGTGCTGCACCAGTTTGTCCTTGGGATTGAGGACCAGTGGGCTGGACACTCGGTGCCGGAGGTACCACCTTCTTGCTGACTGTGAGTGGTATTGTTTCTCTCTCCTTCTCCGACTGTGTGTCAAGAACAACAACTACACCTCCACTAACCGGCTTCTTCACTGGCTGGTAACGCGAGTCTGGGAAGGAGATGTATTTCAGTTGTGCAGGTAGCACTCTGGAAATGTTCGTCAATTCATATCCAACCTTTTCTTTCTTCAACTTCGGCTGTTCATCCTTCTTGGCTGGTTCTTCGTCGCCATCCTTGCGATCGTCAGCCGTCGTAATTGTTGCATCGTCATCCCCCATATCCATCTTATCACCTGTCTCGGTTCTTGACGTAACAGGATCAAGATCCATACCATCCTCTTTATTCTGCTTTTCTTTTCGTGCGGCTCGTCGCTTGGCTTGTGCTGTAGTACTCAGAACAGCAGTCTTGACTTTCTCGGGTCCCTGGTCAACCTTGGCTGTCTCCTCAGGCGGGTAGTCAAACAGGCTTGGTTTAGTGTTGCTGTGGAACTTGAACACAGGTGCTTCAAGCTTCTGGTCGACGGCAATGATAGCTGTAGGTGTGAACGATAACGAGAGGAAGTGTGCGAGCGGGAACCAATACCAGTATTGTGTGAAGACGACCATACCAATAATACCAGGCATATAAAGGTTCCCAGTTTGTGTCTGCAGGCTGATCGTACAATTTCGACCACCAGCATCGATGATACCCAGGGCCATTGCACAACCGAATTTGCACATAGCATCTTCGTGACGATCGGCAACGATCTTGAGCATGTTCTTCCTGATAGCACTGACTTTGGAGTTCAGAGCGTCATTCTGTTGGATCAGAATCATGGACAGTGCAATAAGAGCGCCTTGGCGGACAAAATCGGTAGGGTCCTTCAGCATAGGCTCGAGAAGGTCGATCGCTTCGTCGAGACCAGTGCCCGCACAAGCTATGCCGAGAGCCATAGCAGCACCATATCGCACGTGGGGGTTGTACGATTCTGCGAGCAACTCAACCATTCGTGGAACGCTTGTGTGCTTTCTGAATAGGATAAAACCTAAACTGAGCACAGCAATTCTTCGCACATCGTCGTTTACGTCGCTGACGGCAACATGAAGAAGTTTTCTAACAGCTTTGTTACTTCCGGTACCGACGTAAGCCATGGCGATTGTGAGTATACCACCATAACGGAGTGCTGGATCAGGATCGTTGAGCAGTCCTTGAACAACTTCATCTGCACCCTCTTGTCGGCCATACATGATCATGGCCATGCCCAAAGCAAGACCTCTGATGGTCTTGTCATGCTGCGTATCGTGGGCATACTGAACCATATCGGACAATGCTCCAACATTCGCAGATCCGAGCATAACAAGACCCATGGACAGGCCTACAGCCTCGCCATTAATGGCGGATTCAGTGTACAAGACCTGCTTCAGATCGTCATACACCGACTGATCACCAGAGGCCATACCAGCAACACCAAGACCCAATGCGCCACCATGCTGCACGACTTCGTCTGTACTCTCCTTGAATTTACTTCGAATGAAATCGACCGCCTTAGCCTTGTGATTGGCACATACCAAGCCATAGGCATAGAGTGAACCACCTTGGCTGTATGCTGACCCTTGCACGGGACCACCTGTCGCAGCCTTCGGTAGGTAAGGACTAAGAAGACGGTCAACATGATTGATGTTGCCTTGGTGAATCACACCAAGAGCAGCAGTTGCAGTGAATTTGGACCAATTGATAGCCTTGCCCAACCATTCGAGGTTGTCTCTGAAGAAGTTGTCATTAGCAGTCTTCGCGTGCATGAAACCAGTCGCTAGCGTAGTGGCTGTGTGATATATGGAGTTTCGCGCTTCCAGGCTGTCCTTGATCTTGTTTAGGATAGCAAGGTCAACCCGATTGGACTTATTCAGAAATTCGATGTTCAAGTGTATTGATTGCAGGCCATCCAGGATGTCTCTGCAGGACTTGATCGCTTCTTGCTGCTCCTCGTCCTCGATCGTGTTGTCCTTCGGTTTCGTGGGTGCAGGCGCACCTGCAGAATCTTGCAGCTCTTGTTGTAACTGTTCATCAGCTTTCTCTTCCGAATCTTGTTCCATGTTTTCAGCCGCATCGTCTTTCTTCTCGTCTTCTGGCAACATCTCGGCCAATTCTTCTCTCACTTTCCGCAGAAATTCTTGCGTGCTGTTGTCGTAGAGGTCGAACGAGATCTGGTAAGCTACAGCCAAAGATCTGGCATCACCATTCTCAACCAGCTTCCGCAAGATGTCGGAAGCTAGCGAGTGTTGGTCGAGATACACAACACATTTGGCAATGGCAAAATAGTCCGGCGAAGGAATATCGTTGAGCAGCTCGAGGATCAGCTTCAAGATCTCATTTCGCAGTCCGCGCTCTTGCACGACACTCATGCAAATGTCAAGAACGTAGTCCATCAACTCCTCACCAGCCTTGGTAGCTTCGCCATGGGTGGTTTTCTCATCTTCGGAAGCCCTTAGGATAACTCTCCTTAGGATGTCTAGGTTTCGAGCCTCGACGGCAATGCCGACCACCTGTCTATATCTCTTCTCTTGGAAACACTTTTCGAACAGTCTCTCAATGACGGAGTTGAGCTGTTTCTGCAAGCCACGCTGCTGTATGATTGATTCTGGTGAACCCTCAGCGGCAACATGGTCCCCCTGTGATGAGTCGAAAGCCGCAGTATTCTGGCGGGACAACAACGACTTTGAAGGTAAGGCAGATTGGGAGAATGGTGTGACTGGGGAGGTCAAACTGGCAGTCATGCTTGCGGCGCCTTCGGTGTGGCTAAATGTTCTATCGAGCTGTGGTTGGTGTGCTGCAGCCGATAAAGTGGGATCTCTAGCAGCGGACAGGGCGATGAAGGTGTCAACACATTTCGAGATGATCGTGTCTTCAAACTCGCCTGCTCGATCAAGCTTGAAGTGTTTCCCTGCGCCTAGCGCAAAAGCCATGCTCTCATTATATTCTTGCAGATGATAGTAGACCTTGGAGGCAACGATGGCGGCAAGTGGTCGATCTGAGAACGAGTCATCTTCGTAAAGTGCTTCACTGTTATTGTTAGCTTTTGTCCTTCTTGATCTTGTTGTTGACTGTACATTTCACCAATGGAGCCAGCAATCTCTGTCCATAGCAGGTCGACCTGGCTATCCAGCTGCTTCAAGGCGAAACTCCTCAACTCCTCTTCAGGTTCAGACAGGAAGCCAAGAAGGCCTGCTGCCGACGCAAGGCCAGCCATGGCTGTTCTTAAAAATGTCGGATAAGTAGTATTGGTAACAGGAAGAGAACGTCACGATAGAAGAGGCAATCGCGTGATGATTGTAGCTCGGAAGCAGGAAAGACTCGACCGGCAAGATTGTGAAGTCGTTGACAACCCCAAGTATACGATAGAATGACCGTGCGATGAGATGCTAGTGAGAAATGATCGTATGTCTCAATAAGGCGGGCAAGCGACAGTGTACTGCATATGTGCTCACTTGCAACTCGGACACTCGCATATGTGTTTGGAAATTGGGGCGCTAGTAATCACTTGCAGGAGCAGCGAGACGTTGCATACATCATCAAGCAGTCGCCTACGAGACTGGCAAGGCTGAGCCAAGGCTACAAGTCCGGATTCACTTTCCGCTGCACTCGTGCTTCAACTTTTTGAGGGTTGTCTTCTCTACATGTAGAACATCTGTCATTGATCTCTCCGCTGTCGACCAGTATCCGGGTTTGAACTCTGGAATCCCCAGATGATAGCCATATTATTGAAACGCAGATGTATGCAGATGTGCTTATGCAGCACCTCCAACGCCAGGGCTAGTTGTTAATCCCACGAGGAGTTGATAAACAATCTACGGTCTTACCCCGGCATGGACAGTTTGGACCATGAATCAATTCGATTTCATTTCAAGTACTACAAATCCAGAGACTTCTTCTATATTTATCTTAGAAGACTGTTAGAAAACGTGCCTTGTGCAACCTTTTGAGAGACTCAGGTACACCATGCTTCTGCAGCACCTGGATTAAAGTGACTGGAAGAAGAATCGTTGGAACTCTCTGAGTTTCTTTTCGTCGAAACCATCGTCTATTTCCAAAGACCAGCATAAACTGTGTATAGCCAGCTTGAAGAAGGAAAGCAGCTTTTATTCCACCGTCTATCAAGCCAAACACAAGAGACTCTTGCTCATCCGTGTGGGTTATGCAGTGAATTCGACACATACACGCCGTCTTACTACATCCTCAGCACATCAGGGGACCGCTACCACCTTGACCCACTTCATTTCAGGCTGGCTAGCATCCTCACTGTTCGAATCATGAGGACCTCACACATCGAACAACTCCTTCAATATCCTTATCGTATCCTCCGGTCCTTTCACAGCATGTCCAATCGTTCTGGGGTCCTCGTAGATCTCGTAATCATTGCCACCCTTGAAGCTCTTGTCCCCAAAGAAATGGATGTGCTTGTAATCGATTCCCGACGACGCCTTCTCGGCCTCGAGATGGCGGAGACAGTATGTCTTATCCCATCCCTGCGGGAAGACGTCAAAGGAGATTTGGCCACCAATTGAGAATCTAGATACGACGCACACACGTTAGCAGCCATCGGGATAGATGCACAGCCGATTTGTCATCTGCACGAGTGCGATTGTGAAGGGTGTACTCACGTCAGTCCCATGTCCGCAAACTCCTTCTTCAAAACCTCCACAAACTTCGCCCTGCAACCGCTCTGCTTATCCCACTGCTCAAATTGATCTCTTTCCGTCTTACTTGCGTTCCTTCCCACAGGCGAGACATTGATCATTCCGTTTCGGAACTCGATAAATGTTCCTCTCATTGCTGGTAACCCTTCCAACTCAGACATATACCTGAGGCAGAACTTGGCCAGTTTCTGGTAGTTTGCTTCGCCGAGATGTTGGAGGAAAGAGGTTGAGGAGAGAGATCGACCGAGACGGTAGGCTGTCAGACCGTTTTCAGCGAAGCAGAAATCGAACATGGAGGTTACGGGCGTGGATGGAGTGCCGAGTTGTTCTTGTTGTTTTATGAGATCAGAGCCACCGACCTGTTAGTGTTAGTATTCTTCGACTTTCTTTGCTCAAGGACAGACCGCTCAATCTGGGAGGGCATGGCCAAGTAGGAGGAGTAGAGGACAACACTACAGAAAGGTGGGGTTGATGAGGACTTACGAAGCCGATTGCGCATTTCTGTCGTAGGTTGAGGAGTGTCTGGAGAATTTCAGGAGAGGCTGCTTGTCGAGCCGGAGTGAGCGTGCCGTCGACATCGAAGAGACATATCGTCTCCTGGATAGGTCGGTGTTTGAGGTCTGTGTACGTTGTCATGGTGTATCCTTGAGCTGCGTGATTGAGTGATAGACAAGGTCGGGTACAGATTCGTGCAGCGGGGGAACGAAAGGTTATGTGTGCAATAAAGAGGTCGAGGTGTTCACTACGAAGCCACGAAGACTAACTGCGATCTGGTCTTTGTGAGGTCTCACCGACTTCTGAATGCTTTCGTGGTCAGTAAACACCCCACATGCCAGTCAGAGGTGAGGGAACTTTTTAGCGGGTCATAGGTGGCCTCGAGCTTGGACAAGTGATCTGATTGGCCTCGCTGAGCTAGTGTAAATAGTAACTTTCCACCTAAAGTCGTTAGTCAGGCACTGCATGCATGCTCTTACAGTACGGAGGAATAGCTCACTATCACTTGTTGTTAAAACAGTAATGGATTCAGTAAGAAATTCGAAAGTGTAGACTGAATCTCATGTGAAGCTTGCTTGCTGCATAACTCTTGATGTCTATTGATATGATTCGTACAGTTTATTTCTGCAGTGTTCGCTGAAGCGCCATGTCACCAACTCCGTGCAATGCAATTTACCCTATTCCAAAAAAGTTTGGAGAAATAGCCGCTTTAGGCTGCTAGACCACCTGGCTTCATGCCCTTCACACTCTTCCACTCCACGAAAATTGCCGGAATGACCGTCAAGCAGCACATGGCAACAGCAATGTACCAGGTGTGAGTAAGTGCCGAGTTGTAGGCTGTAAGCACTCCTGGCAGGAGATTTGCTGGAACAGCCTTATTCAACTCAGTGGCGCCAATATGTAGCACGATAGTCGGGTCAATACCAGGAGCATAGGTCGGGAGTGTGTCAATAAGTCGGTTGTCGAAAACACTTTGAGCGGCAGATGAGAAGAGAGCACCCCCAAATGTCTGGAAGAACGACGCCATGGCTGTGCCAACAGGGATATCTTTGAGTGGCAAAACAGCTTGAACCGTAATAATAGCTTGCTGCATACCGAAACCGACACCAAATCCATAGATGATTTGATAGCCTACCCACATACCAGTGGGAGTATCAACTTTCCAGGTAGTGATCAAACCAGCACCAATACATGAGAGGACGACGGAGGCATAATAGAAGGGGTTGTAGTACCCGATAACTGTAGTACCGGCTCCGGTTATAGCGTTGGCCAAGACCAATGCCAAGATCATGGGTAAACAATAAATTCCAGACTTGAGTGCCGTGGCACCCTTAATAGCTTGAAACCAGATTGGTACCCAATAGATGAAGATGAAAAAGGCCGAGCCGAGACAGAAAGCCCAAGCGCAAGCTGATGCGACACTTCGTTGAGATATGACATGGAAAGGAATTGTTGCGTTCTCCTTCATGTACCATTGGAGACCAATAAAGATAACTGTAAGAATGGCGAAAAGAGTGAAAAGGAGAATGATTCTCCAGGAGTTCCAGGCATATTTCGAGCCGCCCCATTGGAGAGCCAAAAGGACAATAACAACATCAACGATGAAGAGAAGGGTGCCGCCAATATCGAGCTGCTTCATCCGTGTAAGTACAGGCACTTTAGCCTCAGCTTTTCGTTGCGGTGACTTGAAACAGATAGCAATAACAACCACCGTGATAGCACCAAGTGGGAGATTGATATAAAAACACCAAGGCCATCCTGGACCATCAGTGAACGCACCCCCAAGCAACGGACCAGCAATAGACGCAATGCCATAGCAGGCGCCGATGATACCGGTATATGCGGGTCTCTTTGCCATTGGAACGGTGTATGCGATAATAACGAGAGCACCGGAGAAAAGACCTGCTGAGCCGATTCCTGCAATGGCTCGACCAATGATCAGGGCTATGGACGATGGAGCTGCACCGCACACCGCCGAGCCGATCTCGAAGATGCCAATGGATGTTAAGAACACCCACTTGATTGAGTAGAAAGTGTAAAGCTTGCCAAAGAACAATTGTAGTGCGCAAGTGGTCAGCAAGTATGAGGAAACATACCAGCCAACATCACTCAGAGAATTAAATTGGTCCGTTATCTTCGGAATTGCAGTAGCAATAATTGTGTTGTCGAGAGCCATGAGGAACACGGCCAGGCACAGAGCCATAGAGATGATAGCCAGCTTCATTCCCGAAGGATATTCCACGTTGTCTTCATCACTCCCTGTTACAGCCTCGATTTTTGCGTTTTCGGGCATCAAGTGCGATCCTAGCGGTAGCGGACTAGGAGATCGGCTCGTGTGCATTTCATAGCTGTTTGCAACATTCGTTTCACCAGGTGTTTTCTCTAGATACTGTCGCGAAGGATTGACATTCAAGTGCTCCTGACTTCCATTCAGCGTCGACGCGACGCTTTCCGTTGTTTGGTGACCCATCGTTTCACTGTAAGGAATGTATGTGCGATTCAATGCCGTGGTCGAAGAGTAAGGAGATGGACTTATTGGGCTAGGAATGAATGAATTGACATCGTCAAGCTGAGGAACAGTGTCATAATATCTTTCTTGAGAAGAAGAATGCATGTCGAAGTCGATAGGAATGTTTCGACTCGGTACGCGGCTTGAGTGGTGACCGAGTGGAGCGCAGTGTTATTGATCTCCGCCCACCAACGGGTACTTGTGTGCAGATAGCGAATGAGAGGTGTCGGCGGGTCCGATACGTGGTTAGCTCAATCTCGTTATAGATTGTGTAATCGTCAAAGATCGGAGGTTCGTGCTCAGCTGATTCTTTTGAAGAGACAGCGAGATAGACAATATCAAAATCAGCGGAGGACAATGCTATCTAGATGTATGCTGACTGCGCTCCAACCTCAGCCATGTTATTGGGAAGATGCTCCTGAAGGACCCTGTTTAGCCCCTAAAGGACATCGAAAATAGACAGATCCCAAACCCAAGCCACTAAATCTCCTATCCCAATTGGCCACAGGTCCACGCCAACGCAGTGTATAGGCCTAAATCACACACACAGCATGGTACATTGATAACAATTCTTGCCAGTAGGATACAGTACAGTGTTTGATAGACGAGAGATGCAAAGCCATTCATCGACCATCCAAGGGCATTGCAAACAACCTTCCGTGCTCCCAGTAAACCACGGCGACGGAAGTCCGTGCAAAGCAGCAACCATCGCGACACGTGATACATGTAGTTCAGATCTTGAGGAAATGCGGCAACTTTGATCGTTTTGTAGCCGAGGGTCCACATTGATAAAATTAGCTGTATCAATTTATCTAAGCCTTTGTGAGGCGTGCAACTTCAAGATCCTCCTAAGGCATCACCTCGTCTGATAGGGTACGCCATGAACGTGTGCTGGCTTCTGGTAGAAATGATGAACAGGTACTGATTCGAGCCTTTCGCAGCGTGCGAATAGTTGTGTCGATGATCGTCGAAGGGCACAGCTTGGTGTACTGCCAGTGGAATATGATTCCGACTCGGTAAAGTTGGAGCCGATTACAAGATTGCACAACCCCTGACCCCGGATGATGGCGACCACTTCCCGGTCAATTTACAGAACTTGCACCGTTGCTTAACATGCCGGATCTGTGCAATTAACTAGATCATCGTTAAATAATGTTCTATGCAATGACTTGCTTTAGTGGGTAGCTGACCTGAGGCGGCACCGAACTCCAAACAATTGTTTCCGCCCAATGCTGTAATGACTAACATGTGCTGTACCGCTGCTCGACACCTTTATTTCATTGCTTCTCATTTACAACTGACTTTGCGTCTCTGCGTTCATATCGAATCATGGCAGGAGCCAAAGGCCGTGAGAATAGAGATGAGTAATCGGTATCAACCACACCTCGCCTTCCCTCTAGGTTGTAAAGTTTGACGAATCGTACAAATGTTGCAACCACAGTTTGGAGCTGCACATATGCAAATTGCTCGCCGATGCAGCGATGTCGGCCAGCGCCAAATGGTAGATATGGTGACGATGCTCCTTTGCTAACCATGCCATACCCATAATCTTCAAACTCCTCTTCGACGCCCATACCAGTATACTGCAGTTTGTGGCCATCGTCCCATCGATGTGGCTCCCAGGTCAATGGTTCTGGGAAATACTGCTCCTGCCGAGCGGTGACCCCTGGAGCTGACATAAGAGTGTGTGAAGTCGGAATACCATATGTCTTTGTTGTAGTTGGTGTATGAGCAGTAATTGAAAGTGGGGACTTGACCTTACGCATGACGCTATGGATTGGTGCATGAATCCGGAGTGTTTCCTTAACCACTTTGTTGTGCAACGGCAACCGCGAAAGATCTTCATACGTCAGTGGAGGAAGATCGTTGCCAAGCACACGACGTTGTTCTTCCAGCAACTCGTCCTGGATATCCGGACGGGTGGCTAATCGAAGCAAGATCCACGAAGAGGTAGATGAGGAAGAGTGCTGACCGGCCATCAGGAGTGCGATCATCATGTGTGCAACCTCGATATCGGGAACCGGTGTACCATCTCTGTATACACAGGACATTAGATTTCTGATCATGTCATGTTCACCCTCTTTGGAGCTGAGATCTCCACGACGACGTCGTTCCTGGATTATTTCCATATATGTTTGTGCCATCTTTTTCTGTGCATAGTCCCTTCGTCGGTTATGTGGTAGCGGTGCCCAAGGAAGCATAAAATTGATGGGGCTGAATCCCATATCAAGATCATGGTACAGGTCTGCAAAAGTGTGGTCAAACTTGGCTCGGACCTCCTTGCCCTGGAGAGAACGTGACGCAGTGTAGATGGTGAGTTCGGCCATGGCCGGAGAGACATCGAAGGCGCCAGTCGAGGCCTTGAAGTTGATGTTGATGAAGAGTTCAGTCTCTCTTTGTATAAGAGACACATATTCTCTAAAGGCTTCTGTCGTCAACCCGAACTTTACAAACTTCTTCTGCTCCATCAACTTTGAGTTTGGACAGTCATATACAACCCCTGACCCGAACACAGGCGTAGTCAAGCCAGTATAGATTTCTTCGGCATTTACGTCTTTCAACTTGCCATTCAGAATGAATTCATTGCCTTGAGTCCCCAAGCACACCGTCACTTTCCGGCCTAACAGAATAAAGGTGAACACATCGCCATATTTCTCTTTACAGCGGAAGAAGAATTTGAAAGGATCGATGCCATATGTGATGGTACTACCGAGGAAAGGTATGAGGTGGAAGACAACAGGAGGTTCGTTGGGATTTTTGAGGAAGATCTGCTTGAAGACGTTGAGAACGGTGGCTATTGTGATAAAACTGAGGAGTCCAAGCAGAACAAGCTGCCATGTCGGCAACGACTCGACGAGCCGTTGAACTGGTTCTGCAATAATGGAAACCAGGCCCATGTTGTCAATATGCGCTCAGTAAACTCGTGTGCTGGTGGCTATGTCCCAGGTGGATTGCGAATTTCAAGATAAAAAGTTCCCCGACGACGATAGTGATCGACAGGGCAATAACTCAATGCGGTTAGACCCAGTCTTGTGGACCTCTTGGAGCCGTGTCGTGCCACCGACGATCGTGTTCTTCGAAATGCTTATGCTCAACGAGAAAGTCGTCAGCTCAGTACATGTATTTACAGTAGCTATCAGAATAATTCATATTGAACTTAGACTATTTCAGCATCGAAAACTCATGACATGCACGCAAGGCATTGTCTAGAACGACGACAGTACAGGCGATGAACTGTGGTGCAGCTCATGCTCTTTGCCTCGGATTGGAATAAATTTGTCAAACTCGGAAACAAACATGCCCCTCCTTCTATGAAAGATACGCATATGGTCGCCACTGTCTGGCAGACTGCTCTGACAAGGCAACAGGTAAGTAGCCTATGCCAATGGGCAGTGGATAAAAACCTTTGACACATCAATGCATTCGATCAAAGTCATTCTAGAATATGAATTAGCATCAAACATACAGTAGCATGAACCACTAGCAGAGAGTCACTGTGTTGGTGCTATTAGAATACGAGATTCTGGAGTTTAGGCAGCTAACAGCTGTGTCGAGGAGACATTCTTTTTTTCATCATGTAACAAGTAGCTGGGCCTGTTTTGCTAGGGCACATCGTAAAAGGCCGTGTACTGTAGGAAACAGACAAGGCTCAGCTGGTGAGCTGAGGTTACGTGCGAATGGTCCGTGAAATTGAACTCCATCCCCAAAGGTCAGATCGAGTCCACAAGTCACCGCAATATCAGGGCATAGTGAATGTTTCAAGGTGGCCATATTCGGGGACCACATCTCTGTAGACCAATGGCGAGTAGCCTGAGGCGATTGGCAGTCGGAGACATTATCAGACCGTCCGGTCGAATGTTGAAGCGTAAACAGTACTTGAAGGCAACCATCATTGTCGACCGGACCCGAAACCACCTAGCGCCTGAGGTTTCGCACGAAGGCCACTCGGTGTTTTCTGACCTGCACGTACCTACGTCAGCCGGGATACAGTAAACACCAAGCCCAAAGTAGGAGTCTTCTGTGTTCGCTCTTGTCTTTTCGGCAGCGAGTTATCCCAAGCCCAAGCCCGTCTCACCTAGGTATCCAATTGAAACATCACCATTCCATGCACAGAACCAAAGGTTTGCTCAGTCAGCCACTTAGCGTCAGGACACGGTACCATTCTTGTTCAGGCACCTGCATTGCGGGTGCACTATGTTCTGCTTCGCCGAGATGTATCGCGTTTATGTCTACGCGTTCCACATGCTATTCGGTCTCGACGGCCAAATCAGATGTCCGTGCCTAGAAATGTAAGTTGAATACAGCTGTAATCAGAAAGGTCTTTGCATTACTTAAAGGTATGGTGTTGTGTCCTGTCCTCCATCCCACATAGCTTGCCAATTGGGCTTCAACACATTCCCTTGACCCCAGGAAGCAATTCTTCAGAACTTCATGCTCTGTGAGCATATATAACACTAGTCATCCATACCATATACCAATCTTCTTGACCATCAACAATCTCTACCAGCATATTGGAAAGAGAAATGTCTTCGAAACAGCTGCCCGGAGGCTGGCAAAGCTACAAGCTCTTGCTAGATTTCCTCTCCCCCAATCTCACTTGCTACGAGCCGGACTGTCCAAAAGACACCAGCCATGGAAAGACGGCAACGGCGAAACCATAGCATCACAATGCTTCGACACCAATGAACGGTGCTCTATCAACCACACCGAATCCCAACACATAAACACCACCTTTCACCATCACCAACATCAACGGTCGCGATAATGAGCGCAAATCAATTTCTATCTGGTTAGTCGCGGCATCTCGCCGGCGCCAGTCGCAATTGATTTTTTTCGTCCATCGCCATACCGGACAATCGATCGCGTTGTGAACGAACACGGCAGCTAGTAAGGCTCAATGCTCAGGGCGCTAGCAAGCTGTGTTCATCCCTTCGCATCAGAGTCATCAGTGACCAGGAAAGTTCAATACTTTCACAGCCAGGTAGTCGCGGTCTCAGTGCCGGCACGGTGCTTTGAAGGTGTTCCTTTCGTGGTCGCTGGAATCTGGCCAATTGGGAAAATTGAAAGCAGTTTGGACGATTTTCTATCTAAGGATTTCATGAAGGACGGAACAGCCAGGCCTCGCGGTGGCGGAGGAAGTTCAGAGTGGTGCAAAGAGGTGGAACCAGAACTTTTGTGGAAAGGACAACTTAAGCCTACAGTAGGCATGCTTTTAATCAAGAAAGATGATTAGAGAAAGAAGCATCAGTATACGGGTTGTCAACTGGTAGCAATGCATACTGCAATAAATTTTAATGAATCATATCCCACATTCTGTCCTGCTAAACACAATTCCTTACTTCACACACCACCAAGTACTAGATGATGCATGGATACCTAACCTCGAACCGACCCTAGTGCACCGTACTTTCTCCTCCTCCTCCTCATCAAACCATCCCAGCAAAGCAACCATCCCAACAATCTGCCTGCCCAAACCTGTCTGCCTGTGTCGCCTGGCTACTCGCAGAACAAAAATCCACCATACACGTGCTGCAAAGAGAACATTAATTTCATTCAAAATCTACCGTAGCTACGTAAAGTTTACACGCTGACTGCAAACAACTACTGTATAAATATCGCACGCTACGTGTTCCACCCCGAGTTGAGTCCTAATCATAGTCTCACTACTGTAGCACACGAGCTGTACAATCGACCACCGTTCTATATAGAACTCCACCCTGTGTAAGTCAATCGCAGAGCGAGTCGATGATCAAACAAACTAACTACTGATCTCTTGATTCACCACTACAGTACGCTTATGACCTCCTAGCGATGGAACCACGGTATCGCTGCTAATCTACGACAAGATTGTGTATCTATAGTATATACTGAGTACCTACACACTGCTTATTAACTCAACGTAACGTAGTGCTTGGTGCTTATATAAGTTAAAACTGAATCGATTGACACAGGATTAGTATCTCAACGATCGCAAAGACGTCCAGTCACAAAGTATCATAATACTACTGAAGGCAGATGCGTGGTCGTGCGGTCATCTGTAGCTGAATTTTGAGCAGTGTCGAACAAGCATGTCAAGCAATACGCAACGTTGGGGTTCTTGGGGGTGCTACAGTACCTTACTTGTACAGTGGTTTGGATTAGGGTTAAAAACAATGATCTCCACCCGCTCTAGCTTATAGTCTAGAACGCTAAAGAACGCTTCAAACGGCAATGCCTGCTTTACAGTACTGTGATGTACGGTTCAGTACTGTATAGTCCTCTGCCGTCTTGAATGTTAGATATGTACTGTAGTGTGCGCTCTGTCGGTAAAAGTTGTACGGCATTTTCAGCTCAAATGAATAAACCAGTGAACATCCTTGTATAGTGTTAGCACGCATTAGCTTGGAGCTGAATCTTGCTACTGGTCTAGTCCTTAGTAGGCAAACATCTTATCACATGATACTTGAACTTCCATACTGCAATGTGATACTATACTAAATTCGGTTAGAGCTCAGGCTGATTCTTACATCATACAATGAGGGGCCTGCCTGATAGGGACTAGACTAGTAGCAAGATTCAGCTCCGAGCTAACATTAAAAACGTCGGACCACTGTAGCTTAGTTTCTCTACCAGCGATCATTGGCAAATGCAGCGACATTAGACCTACTCAGGTCGAGACTGGCGTCGGAACCATGGCCGACACAGATTCACACTAACATTTGTTGTAAGACGGCAGAGGACTCTACTGTGCAGTACTGTATGTGCAACTGTTCACGCCGAATACTCAGTAAGTACTAACCGAACTTGGCAACTCGAATCAGTAAATGGTGGAATTCTTATCAACTCTTGTTCGCTTGGAGAGCATTGCATTAGCTCTATGGCACTACTAGCAAGCAACCTGCACAGTAGGGTACCAAGTCCGCAATTCGGTTCAGTAGGCTTCTCCATCCTTCACCGGACGTGTCGGTACTTTTGCACAACTGTGCGCAAGAAAGGCACTACTCTCGGTGGTTCACCCTCGTGGAGGCTTTTGAGGCCGTTGAAGACTGGGGATGTCGCCTAGTGGGCGGGGAATATAAAGGTTGTACTGGTTTCCATCTGAACAGTGTTCGCTGATAGCTCGTTGCATCCCGATCAGTGTTCATCACTCTGCCATAATGGTGTCACACTGGAAAGCCTTGTTGTTCGTCTCAGCTGTGCATGTAGCGACAGCTGCCACTGTCAATGTATGCACCCAGCCATTCTATTCGGCCCTGGCTCAGCTGTCAACTTATCCAGCCGCAGTGTCTTTTTGTTCTTCCAAATACCCAGTGGCTCCTTGCACCACTACCTATACTGTCACCAGGACAAACACAAATACCATTACCGCTTCTGCTCTAACGATAACAACCGCTACCACTACCCTCACGACAATAGTCGCCACTTCTACTAGCACTGTGACTACTGCCATTGTTACTAGTAAGCATAAGCATATGGTTCGTGGTCCTGTAGATAAGCTAACAGAATCGATAGGTACGGACACCAGCAGCACGACAACGATAGATACATCGACGAGCATCACAACAGCCTATACTTGTCCAGCGGCAGCACGGAAATTCAAACGCGCTATCATTGCTACTACTACTACCTCTTCTACGATCCAGATCACCACCTTGCCGTCAACATCGGCCACCACCTCCAAGCCCCCATCGACAACGACCACCACATCTAATACGACCAAGCCTCCGTCAACATCGAGCACTACCACTACTACCACGAAGCCTCCATCGATATCAACCACTATAACTACCACGAAATCTTCGTCAGCATCGAATAGCTCACCGTCAACATCGAGCACCGCAAAGTCCCAATCGACAATGACCACCACGGCTATCGCGTCCAAGCCTCCATCCACGTCAACTAACTCACCACCAACGTTAGCCACCACGGCTTCCACGACCAAGCCTCCATCAACATCGAGTATCACAACGGTTACCACAAAGTCTTCGTCCACCACTACCACTACTACCACAATCAGGGACATCAGTCCAGAAGAATCACTGCTGTCAATACTTTCATCAGAAGTCAACAGTGTGGCCAGCACTGCTTGTTCCTGCATTGAAGGACCACAGACTTGTATCTCTTCTACAGCCACAATCACAGCTCAGACTACTATTGCCTCGACCCCAACCATTGCCGTACGAGCCACCGCCACCATATCAACCACGGCAACCGAAACCGAGAATGTCGCCGCAACCACAACGACGACCACCACCACCACCCTCACGACATCCACAACCACAACTATGGTGACGACGGTGACCGCTTGTCCAAGTACTTGCCCAGGCGGAGTCCAGCCTGGAGTATGTAGCAGCCATGGCTATTGCGACCCCAATGGCAGCAACTATTGTTACTGCACACTACAAACAGACGGCACTACATCATGCCTCGACATTAGGAATCTCAACTGCGATAGTCCCACTTGTGGCTCTAATGCCGACTGTCCATCTGGTCAGGTCTGTATCACCAACAGTTGCTGTAAGGGAAACAGATGTATCCCAAATAACCCAGATGTATGTCTGACATCAGCGTCCCGACTGTTCGCCCGACGGCGAGGAACGGGCTCTTCCCGACAACAACGCGATGGCCTTGCGGAAGACGAAAGATCCCTGGTGAGGAGAGCGGGTCATAAGATGCTAGGGCCTCCGCGCATCTCTACAAGTAGCAGCGGAAGTTCTTGAGAAAACCTGAAGCGTTCATGACACATTCTTCGTATGGTTTACTTACATACCTTGCTGTTGATTGATCTTTGTTTCTTGAGTTACACAGGCTTTATGTAGCACGAATTAAAAGTTTCGGCGCGAGAAATGTGTATTTGCAGTACATGTAGCTAGTCGACTAAATTATCAAGTGTGTTATCAAAAATATTTCGGTTTGTTTAGTATAAAACCGTCAACATAAATCATTCTGTTTGACAACGTTTTGAAATAAGGATAATTTTACCCACAGTAGGTAATGACTGTTGTAGATACCTAAGGTAGATACATGTATTGTCTCTTTATTACTTTAGAAACACAAATCACATGTACTGCACCATCGAATCAAAGTGATCCACCATCATCACGGAAGCATACTTCAAGTACCTACCCTACGTTTCACTCCTTTTTTGGCGATGGAACCACGATCTCGCTTCCAACCCCACAATGAGATTGCGCATCTACAGATCTCAGGGAGATAGATACCTAAACTAGTCACGCGTGGCTGCTCAGATTACAATATCTACAGGAGATTACGCAGCTTACGTACAGTAGTCTCACCCATAGCCTCCAGGGCTCTTTTGACCAAGAAATTGAATCTAAGAGTCCAGAACATGTCCCCTCCTTTGAGACCAGTGAGGCGCAGTGTAGTCGCACGGATTAAAGTTTCCCCCCTTGCCGACATTGCAAGGCTTGTGCGGTTTCTTGTTTACTGTACTATGAGTTCTGGATGCAGAGGTTGGTAGCAACAATTGAGGAATGTCACAGTAATATTCGTGGGTAGATGAGGTTGAACATTGTCTTTACGTATTGTGGCTGGTGGTTAGAGCATACCTACTGTGGAACGGAAAACGGATTGACACAAAGAATTACCGTGGATGGATCGTCTGGTGAGATCCTAGCACGGGTACTGGAAATGAGTTTCGAAGATGGAATGTTAGCCACATCAAGACGCTCACTGGCGGCAGAGGAAGACAGTTTGTGGACGACAATGCTTCTTAACATTGTTTGGAAACTACCAATTGTGTAGTCTACTAACGCTGTCGAACGATGAGGATCGTGCTGCTATGCCTGACGACACAAGATTCGCACGGTTCCTGTCGACAAGCATATCGTGGAGATTTTGATACAACAGCTGTCATGGCAACAGCGTCAGTGCCCCATCCTTCAATCCAACCTTATGGCCATGTGTTGTGTTTGCTTGCTTTTCTTTGCTGCTTGTGTGTAGCTCGATACGAGTGACATATCCGACCAAGATACAACAGAGAGAATGGCTCTCTGAAAAAACTAACCCCAACACCGATGTCAAACAGAAGTAACATCAGCAAACCATCAACATTTGTATCGCCAGCAATGCAGTCTGCAACTATAGAACAGAATTAGGTTCGATCATGTGATACAGGGGTATCTTCTTGTGATAAAGGAATCGAAGTCTCTTGACTTTTGTCATGCATTTAGAATGAGTCCACAGATGCCCACCGATGGCCTGCAGGTGGTAATTGACTCTGATATGAGTATTGTTGGAACTGCGATTGAGCGTTAGGTGCTGATGTTGGAGTTGGTACATAGCTGGGTCCGCTGCTGAAAGTCTTTTGAGTGGTGCCAAATATGTCCTCACTTGGTGTGATGGGAGGAGTGTAAAGACCATGTTGAACAACAGACGGTACAGCTGTCTTTTGTGGCGTACCGATGCTGGTGAAGTAGCTGACTCCGCTCTGTTTGGTTGGTGGGGTGGTATCATAGGTAGGAGTAAGTGCTAGGCGCGCCTGAGCCTGAGCGGCAGCGGCAGCAGCGGCTTGACGAGCTAAGAAGCTTGACAATATCTTAGTAACACAAGAATAACGTGGCGAACTGTACTTCCTCGACAAGATCGCCGAAGGATCATTGACCTTGTGAAGTAACTCGTGAAATGTGGTTGAATCAAATGTTGCGGCCCATTCAGAATGTTCTGCTTGCCGTCGGCCTAATATAGACCTCGAAAGAGCTAAAGCAGCCAAAGCTAGGGTCGAAGAGCGCTTCGACACGAAATCTCGATGGTATAACGCGGTCTCCAGCATGTAAAGGCTAAGGTGCTCCACTTCAGGGTCCTGAACCTTGTCTTTTGTGGCCATCTTCAAGAAGTTATCAACAGTTGGGTGACCAATCGCCCAGCCCAAAGTCGAAAGGACATGCCACTCCATCTGGAGGAACATATCGTCATCGTATAGAGAACAGCACATAGACTTGAGTTCCTTGATCGTAGGGACTTTCTCTTTCTTGTCGCCATATTTGGATGCAATTAACAGTGCGGCGCAACCAACGAGCTGATAATGACGCTTGTAGACCACTCGCTTTGAACAATATCTGTCGAGCAAGTTGACTGTCAAGAAGAGAGTTTCCGGTAACAATTGGAATGCTGAATGAGCTTCCACGAGAAAGTCAAGTAGATATGGCCTCATAAACCATTGAATCTCGGTCTGTATGTCAATCGAATCAACATCAGGCATTGTATCCATATCCATACGGAGCATATGTTCGAGCATGTCCTGACCGTATTCCTCGGAATCTTGGCGGGAAAGTTCCTGAGCCAGCACATGCTGTCGGTGTCTTGCAATTTCTTTTGTGTGGTCGGCCTGCTTGAATATCGACCGGGAAGTGCTGTCCTGACTTGAGCCTGTTTCATAGCCACTATCCTGGGAGCCAAAAGAGGTAACACGGTTGAAAGACATCTTGACCGTGTATATTGGAAGATTGTTTGGGATCAAATTCTGTTATGAATTGATGCTGAATGTTGAGACGACGATAAGAAAGGAATGACTGTCGTTAGTGAAGAGGGTTTGCTGTGTAAGCGTGGGTGAAAACGTCGGGTTAGTGAGTGACAGTGTTCTGCGGTGGAAATACTGAGCGAATATAACCGTGACTGTCTTCGAGGCTAGAAGCTATGACACGTTCAACGTCAGAGCGGTGCATAGATATGCAGAAACAGCAGTATCTTACCACAGAGTCGAGATCAGTGAATGATCTTGCAAGGCTTATCCCTGGCGAGGTGGAGCTAAAGGGATTGAATGGCTGGGGAGATCTTTTGATGAATTGAGGTGAAGGTCGAGCTAACGCCTCCACTCAAATCAAGCTTGGACTATAGTCTGGGAATGCAGTCTGAAGGATGATGTACCGAATGGTGAATAGATCTGTGAGGCATCGATGTCAGTTCCTGAGAGATTGGCAACGCGGAAATAAGATGCACTGACCAATACCGGTGTTCACAAGCGTTGCGATTAACAAGACTGTGAAAGGGATATGACCTTAGGTAGAGGGAGGAGCCGAGCTTCTGAAAGTAAACCTGGTCCTCAGTATTAGCTGATGCCCAAGCCTAGAAAACGCATGACAGCAACAGCAAGGGCTATCAAGATCGTTGAGCAACGACAAGTGTAAGTGCAGGACCTGGTGTAATGGCCAGGCAATTTGGTGCACGAGCATAGCTAATCATCCTTGAATAGGCTGGCGGAACCAAATTCCCCACGCACGGATTGCCCCCTTCGACAAGCGTTGGTTGACCCAGTCAAATACTTCTTCGATGCTGCATGTGTGACCTTCATTTATGGATTCCCCTACAATTTCGAGGACTGACTCGTGCAAGGAGTCAAGGGGTCGTCTCCGAGCATATTTTCCAGCCACGATGATCCAGCAGGAGGCTTGGCCAGCTTTTAGGAGCTCTGTACAGCATCGATTGTAACAGCCGACATAGAACATGGAGGATTTCATATGATCGTAAGATATTCTTACCTTTTCTTATCAATGCCGGATATAGGCTACTGCTGGATAGGACTTGGACAACTTCTTCAGAACGATGGTAGGAATGAATGTAGGTGCTGGGCAGCTAGGCTGATGGCCGTGAGGATCGAAGCTGGTGATCTAGGGATTTCGAAGGTATTCAGCTCTCGGTGAGGATCGAGGATATGCAGATACTTGAGTCGTCCGATCAAGTATCTTCCCTTTTTGGGTGGTTAGGGGTGACCTTGAGGTTTTGTTTGTGTTGCGGACGACGGCCTCAGTAGGTCTTGTGTGTGGTAGATGGAAGGAGGGACATGGACGATGAACGAGTCGAAGTGAAGGACGTTTGAAGACCAAAGACAAGATGAAGAAGGAGAGGGGTGGAGCCATTCTTACTGGATTGTACAAATCTGTCGACGTGACAAGCACTAACCAACTTCGCCAGCTGGTGTGGTCTAGTGTGGCTATTGGAGCTGCAACAAAGCTAGAGCTGTTGGAGGCGACCAGGCGTCGCGGAGCTTGATTGGGCTACGACGTGCAGGGCTACGAGAGACCACAAGCACACCGGAGCCGGCACACCGAGCTGCGTAAGATCCACCATCCACAGCGTGTCTGCAGCAATCACCAAGGAACAAGGACAGCTGCAAAAGTCAATTCATAGCTTCCAACCTGCACCCCTGCACACTCATGCACGCGTTGTGTCAAAGGCTTCAGTGCCGTTGGCTCTTGGATTCGTGGCCCGAATTTGGCCATTTCATGTCAGATGAGCTGTACATGCTGTAACCATTCGGACTGGACGAGTTTGCAGCTATCCTGTACAGTGCTCACACGTGCTAACGATGCAATGCCAATTGTGAAACAGATATCATTAGTGGCCTGAAGCAGTTGTGTGCTCCTTATGCCCTTTGTTTTGCGGGCAATCTCAAATAGCCCTGGAGTTGCACTTTCCGGGCACTGTTTTGTTGCCTATCGTCTAGCTTCAATAAAATAATGTTCACTGCGGACTACCGCTTAGTATGGATTGGATAGCCAGCCTTGCGCAGCTGTTGATCACTTTGTCCAGATCCACTGCCCTTTCATCACGAATTCATCTGGTCCCTAAAAGGAAATCATGTTGTTACCATTCTGATTCCATCTGGTGCTAAATTGCCCGTTTGTTGAGCGTAGTGCCTTTTACAAAGTGTTCATTCATTTCGTATTTGATTGTTCTTCATGCTCACTGTCACCCTTGGACTCGTACGCGGTGCAACGGTAATCCAACATCAAATTGCTAATACTCGTAAGGCCGGTTTCCTTGATCAGTACGCCGGTTCGTCAACGATCGTGTTTAGCTTCAATTGCAAAAACGCGTTTTATTGGGTCAAGTGAGTACGGGGTTGTTTCTGCTCCTCGTATCATGGTACATGCACGGTTAATGCCAGTGTCTCGATGGGAAGCTCGGCCAGGCCGTTTCCCGTGCCAGCCAAGGCTGCGCTACACATTCATGTTTGTGTCAAACAATAGATTACCTCCTACGTAGCTGCGACAGGTCTTGCATGCAGCCGAAATCAGAATAGGCTTGTGGTTCTAGGAGTACCTATGCGAAACAATGCAGGCTGCCTACAAAGTAGAAACAGTCAAGACTTTTCTCAAGCATGAGGCCTTTAAGCAAGTCAGTCGTATCAAAAGCTTGTACCTACCTATGTAGACACGATTGTTCTTGGTGCAAGGTGTGCTTTCTTATGGTCAGGAATCGTCCACTGAGCTAGGGGCTTTAGGCTGGCCTGGGGCTGCGATAAGATCTTTCAAAATAGGCCTGCTGCTCAGGTTGCTAGGGTTTCCTTCGAGAATTACTAAGATCTCTTTTGAGGGCCTGTACGAGCCTGGTCCCCGTATGCTGAAAGCCTGTCGTCTGCCATGCTGATCGGCCAGCACAATCATCATCATTGTGCCATATTGCATGCCATGCAGGCCCGCGCGGAATGGGGTTGGTGCATCCACCAGATGCCTCATATTCACATTGTCACCAGGTTTGCTTGTCCGGTACCGAAGACAGGAACCCAACCTCTTAACGCGCTCTTGAGCGTCCCAACCCACAACCGCGTTGAAACTTTGATCCTCAAAGCCCACTTTGACATCAGCATTCGGTTACCATGGCGAACCTTGGCTCGTCACGGAGTAACAGCTGCGAGTCTCAGTGCTCGTGTGCTCACGACGCGAGGATTTAAGCAAAACACGTAGGGAAGCCGCTGCTGGGTCATTTCTGGGCGTGAACAAACTGCATCAACCCCGTCCAAAGCGGAGTGAAGGATTTTGACCTCTGTACGACTGACGTAGTTGGTGAGACAACCGCTTATTGGTTGGGGTTGCTGCATTTCGATCTCAATCACTTTATCAATTAACTATACTACATAAGTACCTATTGTTCCGTCGGTTGCTATGAGTATTGGTGCCATGCCAGAAAATCACATACGGAGAATGCATTGTCTTGTGTCTTTGCTGATTGTTGCACTGTCACAAGTATATTGGCGGCTCCAGAGCGCTGTGTACAGTTCCCCTTCAAGCACAGCTTGCCCCAAAATTCGTGGAGTCGAGGCGCGCTCACGAAAAAACGCGTTAAGTCCTTGCAGCTGCAGCATCATGCTCTCAGATCTTGTTGAACAAAACCCCATGCTTACGGAGTACAATTCGCATGCTTGGCTTGCACCAGTAACCGACTTCTGCAACCTTGCAACGATAACTCTGGACTGTGGATTGTGCCGCAGGCGCTCTGACATTCGCGTTGGACGCGATCACACCGGCTCAACTGTCATACGATGGCCAAATGAAAGCAAGTATGTCTTCCAGAATGGAAATGATGATCAGGAGATCCCTGTGCCTGAATTGTCAACCTTCCATTTCCAACGCAGGGCAGTCTTCCATACTTTTGAACTATTGGTTTGAGCACGTTTCATGTTACTTCTGGCTGATGCTGTCCCGACGGGGCATACGCTCATGCATGCACTAACCGGGCGGAACTTCTTTTGTCGCGTGCTCGCGTTTCTCTGCTGCAGCTCCAGGGCAACGGTTTTAGGCTTCTGCTGACCGTGAAAAGAACTCCACCCAAGCCTCTGGCGGAGGCAGAATCCATATAACGGATCGTAAGTACAAAGTCATGACGTTTGTTCCTGGAAACCTTTCCTATACAAGCATCCCGCCTGCTAGACCTTTCGCAGGAACACCAAACTTCATCCCGGATTACGTTTCAAACACACACTATTGGCAACTTTGGCTCCCCGCCGTACAATAGTTGCTAGGCCACCCGGAGCTTGCCATCGCGTGCCAGCACTCCTGATTTGAGTTCTGGTGTCGAGCAGACCACTAGCCTGACTGGCAATGCGCGTGTGTGGAAGCCTCGAACACACAATGTCACATCTTGAGATCCATCCTGCACGCTCTCAACGCGACAGTGACGAGTTCTGAAAAATGACACGCGGTGCGTGATGCCTTTACCAGGAACAACGTGTCAAGCATCAAGGATCATTCAAGCTGAGGTCGATGAGAGATAATGTGGCTCTAGTCAGGAGACACCAATCCATCGAAATCTTTGCAAAATGCGTCGGCCATTCCCAATCCAGGGGAGCTTGTGACTCTCAACTATCTCATGTCGAACAGTGGTTCAAGTGGTGAATACTCTCTGCCATCCGATATGGGAAAACGTATGCACTCCTTGACACTCGTTACAAGCATCAACGACATCTCAACCTCACGATGACACAGCTTCTTGAGACTTGCACAGCTATCCAAGCAGACACCAGTAGCACGCAGACTCATCGGATGTCACCCACGGTGTCTGTACGACATGGCCATACATGGCGCTCAAGATTCTGTCGTGACCTTCTCCCCCTTTGCTCTCAGCAACCACAAACAGTTACATCCTACACTTCACTGCATATCCGAATATCGTAGCCCCCGGCATGCATCTTACAGTTCTCATTCCTTTCCAATGCAATTTAACATCAGCTTCATCCAGCTCACATCAACTCCCAATGCCGAAGTCTTCGTAATATCGCCCACTTCTCCATGGCCAGCACAACCAGCTGTTCCCAACTTACGAAGGCCCTCGCTCATCAACCTATCCCACGAATACCAACACCAAGTCTCAAACAATGGCGATTCGCCCCGACCCCTCCACAGTCTACCACCATCCACCTCAGACACCACATTGACAAACACTATCAACAATCTGCCCTCACTCACCGTCAACACGTGAGTCCACGCCCAGCGGCCAACTATATACCAAAGAAACGACCATCGTACAGCTAGCTCACTGCATCCATTCATCCTCATTGAAGCATGATTGCCTCCAACAGCACCAATGTAGCCCATGCCGTCCAGCCCTTTGTCGTGATTGATAGCAATTCTTCAGCGGGCAATTGATTACTCGTGCCATCTACGTCCACTTTCACGGTAAGGGTTTGGCCCTCAATGCCGCCGCAAGCGCAACAGCTACAGTTACGGCAAGTGAGGCGGCACGGGTGTTGCTTCAGTAAGTCCTTTTCCTGCTTTGACTGTGACTTGTCCTTGAGTGAGTGCGTGTCGTACACAGCTTTTGGTACACTGGTTCATTCATTGCTATCGTGTGGTAATCGTGTCTGTCGTAAGTATCTAATGGACTACAAATCTACGCATATATGTAGTCTTCGTGCATGTCACCATTCAAAACATATTAGCGAGTATCGAACTGAGTATGACGAAGTCATTGGATGATTGCACTATACGACCTATCTAATATCTTTTGTGTATGTGCCTCAAAAGAATGTGGGTTGACTTCTGGGACATGTAGTCCAAATGCCTGCAACGTGTTTCTTGTTGCACTTTGCATGCCTTTTAGAAAAGTTCAGGTTGTGTAGCAACACAGACCTGTGCCGTTGCACGTATCTATGTTTCGAGAATTGAAGTCGAGCCACTGCCTTCACATATGCTCTCATTTTCCCTCCCCTCCTCATTCCTCATCATCAATTTGTTCCTCGAGAATGAATGATTAATTCATGTGACAGTCTCAGGATCTAGTACCCCAACAGAGCAGACGCTCCAGGCTCGCTAGAGATGTAAATAGTCTCATGCTTATCCGTAAACCCATTGAACCTCGTAGCCGAACACTTCGTGTAAGCGCCCATATTCTCAAAGTACAACCAATCTCCGATACCCAGCGTGCCAGGCAAGAAGCAGTGCGCAGAAATAACGTCGATGCCATCACAAGTCGGTCCCCAGATCGAATATTCGACCAGCTTGTCGATGTCAGACGCCATGCTCGAATGAAGGACCTGCGGAATAGGGTTCTGATGGTCGAAGATGATGTTTGAGAAATTGCCGTAGACGCCGTCGTTCAGGTAGAGCATGTAGGATTTGTTGCCGGTGTTGGTGGTGCTGCTTACATCGCGGCGGGCGATAATGTTGGCTGCGAGCGTGAATGCGTTGGCTGTGTAGTAACGGCCTGGCTCGGCGATGATGCGGATGTGAGGCAGGAAGTGCTCCTCGAGTGCTTCGCTGAGTTTGGCAGCGAAGAGCTCGAAAGTTTCGTCTGTGAAACCGCCGCCGACATCGAGGAGGCGCAGGTCGTAGCCGAGCAGGGCGGCTTGGTCGAAGACCCATCGGGCGTCGGTGACGGCTCTGGCGAATGAGCTGGGATCGCTGGCACCGGAGCCGACGTGGAAGCTTACGCCGACGACGTTGAGGTTCAAGTCCTTGGCGAGATGAAGGAGCTCGTTGGCTGTTTCGAGGTCAGCGCCGAATTTGGTGCTCAATCGGCAGAGGCTTGTTGAGTCGTCGGTGAGGATCCGGAGAATGATCTCGGCGTCGGGGAAGCAGTTCTTGATTTTGTAGAGCTCGTCAGCATTGTCGAAGGTCATTTGCTTCACCCCAACACGAGCAGCGTGACGAAGGTAAGATTTGGTCTTGCAAGGCTGCGCGTAGACGATACGGCTAGGGTCAACGCCGAGACGCAAGACCAAGTCAATTTCTGCCTTGGATGCACAGTCAAAGCCAGTACCGAGTTGTGCGAGAAGACGGATAACTTCCTCGTCGGGGTTGCATTTGACCGCATAGAAAGGCTTGACGCGAGGGAGATTTTTCTTCCAACGGACGTTCTGGCGGTAGACCTCGCCTAGATCTGCCACATAAAATGCGTCCTCTTCACCAGGATCGCAGACATCAGTGTTGATTCGAGCGATCTGTTCGTTAAGAACCCGCTTTACCAGGGCTTTGGCAGCAGAGCTATTGCTCCCATAGGTCTGTTTTCCGCCATGATTGTTGGCAGTAAATTCAGTCTTATTATCGTATTCGATAATTGAATTTTCAGGGTTGTTCTGAGTAGCAAAAGATGCCATAACCATATGGAAATGGTCAGAGATGAGTTGATGTTGATTTAACTTGGAGAGGTGTTAAGGAGGTCTCGTAGACTCTGCTCCTATCAAGCGTAGACTTTGCCTCAGCGACCCTTCCCCCAGTGAGGAGGGAAGAACCGAAAGTAGAGTCCTATGCGGCAACTCTAAGTGTTGAGGGCACTCCGTAGTGTTGTTAAACAAGAAAGGCGACAGTACCGGAGTTGCTTCTGGAGAAACCAGTAGCTGGAGGTGGCTTTGTGTTAAGTATGTGCCGGTGCTTAAGCGCAGATGCAGTTTGAAAACGCAAAGCGAAGGATGTGGCTGCCGTGATAAGGATGCCTCTGGAGTCTATCCCCAAAGGCTGTCTGTTGTGTTTGGTTGGTTATTTGGAGGGTTCAATTCAACTGTATGAATTGACTGAAGGATGAGAAGGCGATGATATTGAAGGCGGTGAGATATTTATTCTGTGAAGGCTGTGTTGAATGAATAAGTCGCCTAGCTTGATTGGTGGGTTGCTCTTTCGTCGACTTTTTTTCGTCAGGACTCGAAAATTCGCGTTCCAGCGTGCAGTGGAGCACTTCAGAAATGGTTGTTTTGTCGCCCGCTCTAGCCTTTCACAATTTTGTGTGTGGCGGACCAAGCATGACGCACGTTTCAAGGATTTAGCTGTCACGTGATCACAAGGCTGCATGAATGTCCATTGCGGTGAGCATGTTTCCTGTGGTGGTCCACCCTCGCAAAACGGGCCGTGTAACTCAGTGGTTGATTCTGTAAACATACATCTCGATTCGAGGCTCAACGCTGTCGTAGTCTGTCATGACATGTGGAAGTTTGATGATTCCCTCCTCAGCTACTGACATACCATGCTGTCGCATGTGATTAAAGAAGATCTGGTCTGCTTCGTGACGTGGTTTGTAGGCAACAAATATGAGGAGGTTTGAATTTTGTTTGGTTAACTGTTCGAGAGTTTCGACTAACAGAACACTGCTCTCCGGATTGTAGATGCAATCCGATACCAGCACTAAATCAAATTTAGCATTCTCGAGGTCGTCCAATCCTGCTCCCCATCCCAGTACTTGTCGCGTCAAAGACGACCCCGAAGCAGGTACGGCACAGTCGATATTGCTTTGCAAGATGTCTTGAGCATCCTCGAGATCGGTAAGGACAATCTCACACTTTCTCAGCTGTGACAAAGCAATACCGACAATTCCACAACCTGCTCCAACCTCCAGAACCCGTAAACGCTTTGACTTTGTGTCGATCAAAAGTTTATGTAGCAATGGTAGAGAGTCATCTTTGACATCATCGAAACACTGGTTGAGGTAGTTGAGACATCCTAGGCTCGCATCCCTATGGTTTGTTAGCGAGTGGTGGTCGCAAGACAACTTACCACGGACCAGATGTGTCGAGCTATGCTATCCCCAGTTTCCTCCCAAATCCGAGCCCAAGACTTACCTTGAAGCTGCAATCGTCTCTCGACAAGCGCTTCTGCTTTGCTCTTCGGCTTGGATATGAAGCGTGTGCTCCAAACATCAACAATTGTAGGTATATTACAGGCAGTAACGGAAGCGATAGTATCCCGTGTTGTAACGTGAAGATAGACAAGGCGATTGGTAAGTTTCGCGTTGCACTGCAAATTGATTTTGGCGGCTCTCATGCCCGACTTCCATGATATTTCTGTTGCGTCTAATATCTCACCAGTCTTGGTGGCATCAACCACACGGACCAGCAATGTGATATCAGCTGACAAAAAGGAGTCCCCAAGATCAGTAGTTACAGCGACAATAGCAGTAATCTCAAAGCCCTTCTTCGAAGCCTCGCCAATCTGAGGTGTCCTCAGGTAGCGAATGTAGTGAACCATTAGCACAAGAATGTGGTTGGTGAAGGACTCGGACAAGCGACAGCAAGGAGAAAAACCAAGTTACAGCTTAACGCTAAAAAGAGCGGCCCCGCCATCCCTAGTCTATTCGCTGAGCGAGGTGGACAAGCATACGCTAGTGGTTGGCGTCTTCCCCCGGAGTTTTATATAAATAAGTTCTGGATCCAGCGATGCAACGCCTTTCCACTGGATGCTTATGGTTGTCAATCGTCGGTCCCTAGTGGTCAATATAGTGCATATATGGGAAACATCGCCACAATTAATTGTGCTGATGAACACAAAGTCCTCGTTCGACAGTGGGAGATATTTTAAGCTTAGGGTTGACGTCACGTGCATAACTCCGGCGACCCTTTGCCGGAAGGTCGTACATCACCCGTTTTCTGTTCAGCCAGCCATTTCGCGGACAGTGAAACTGAGCACCTTGTCGTCCTCAACCGTCTCAAGAGGATGTCTAAAGTGGTCGCATTGACCATATGACCCTCAGGCGTCAAGGCCTGACTCGAAAGGGTTGCGCCGCCGTCGCTCATCATTGTCGTCGCCGAAATGAATCCCGAATTGCGTCAGACCTTGAATACTATCTCTCGGAACTTTGAGTCCGCTGGTGAAACAGCCCAAGAGAACATTTACACCTTTACTCAACTCATAATCGATCCATGCGTCAATGGTTTTAAGATTTGCCTTGCCGATTGCACTACCTCATGCTTTCCTCAGCGGGAAGGTCGTTTGCGACGACGTCGAGCTCAGTCGCGAGGTCGGTCTGACTTGCACTTTGGTTTTTATGACGATTGGGATGATGAAGAAGAGGAGACTTATGGTAGTGGCACATGGGATAATGATGAACTCGATAGCTTATTGGCTGGTCGCGGTGCGAGTTTTGGCCAGCCAGGTCGACAAAGAGCTATGAGTTATGGTGCGCGGCAAAGACGGCCGGCTCATGCGCCTGGAGAAGAGAACCCGAACATCATACCCAGCTCGTCTTATCTAGGGTTTCTAGAACGATTTAAATGGAGACCAGGTGCAAAAGGCGTACGCTATAAACCCTCTGCCGCGGACTTGCAAGAACATCCTGGTGCGACAACACTGCAAAGAGATGAGATTGAGCCGCTTATTGAAGAGGACAGCGAGGATGAAGCCCCAATACTCGACAGACAGAAGAGTAGACACAGGCGACATCGGAGTAACACAGAGACTTCAAGGTCTACAACAAATTCCCTTAGCTCACGTGGTGATCTTATTATGGGTGACGAGGAGGACGACGCTGTTCCTCTTGATGATGAGTTTGCCGTCATGCTGACCCGCCAAGGCACCAATACCTCCAAACGACCTTCCGCGTCTAGGAAGTCGACACGGACCGTGTCAAGCAAATCCGTCAAGTCGCTGCAGAGCAAGCGCTCAAGCAGCAGCAAGAGCTTCGGACCGGTCAGCCCTTCGCCTTTGATTGAGCAGACACAAGCCGAACCCCCCTCGATGGCTTCGTTGCGTGCCGAAGAGGATATTCTGCGCCAGGAGCAAGAAATGGAGATTGCGCAGAAGCGGGAAGCGGCTGCACGACTAGCTAAGGAGCGACAGCTAGAGAGCGACGTGCTTGATTCAGCAGAAAATCTGGTTGAGGTCAAGAATTTAGAAGATGTTTCGCTGGAGCATACACAAACGCCAGCTCAACCTGTACCGAATCAACCTACGCCTCTGCGTGTTCGATCGAATGATTTCGTAACACCATTGCGGGTAGTTTCTCCAGTATCAAGCATCAATGGGTATACAGAAGATAATGAAACCGAACCTTTCCCTTCACTACCAACGACGCCTTCTAGAGAGGAAAGGGAGCTCGACCATCCGCCTTGAAGCTAGTCAGCGTTCTCCAAGATGTTGTGCGCCCGGTAAGGAAGACTAATATAGTTTGCCAGTCTATTGCACCGTGTACAGAGGTGTTCACCACTAAGCGGCTCCACGGAATGAATCATGCTTCTGGTTAAGCACAACGGTCATTGAAAACCCAGTTGTAGTCAAAGGTCCGAAGACAATCGTTCTCGAAGCCCAGGAAACAGATCGCAGACTGCCATGTCAGTCGCTTCCTGACTGAGGAATTTTAGTATGTACAACCAACCGGGTTTTGACGGCTGAGTGGTCAGCATGCACGACTTTGCTTTGCGATGACCACTTCCACCTATGAACGAATCGAAGTGACCTCCTAAGAGGCTATGGGGGCCTGCGAATTCAAATTACTGGTACGTGAGATCAAAAGTCACTTCGGCGTCGAGGACATATCCGTCTCTACTGTCCCTCTGCCCGCCTACGTTCGGAGAACGCATCTGCAATGTATTGGCCACTGTGGTTGCGAGTGGAAGAAACAAGTGGCTTGAGAAGAAATGTATGGTATGAGCAGCGCCAAAACTGGGCCAAGACAGCGAATCGCATCTCTCGGGAATCCTGTAAGGCTATCGCATGGCAAAGAAAAAGGTAGTCGTTATGGTGCAACAAATCGACCAGACAATGCGATTCCGACAGACTGGTATTTGTTAATTTCACTATCCAAACACATATTGAGATCTCTCGTGTTTTCACTTGGCACACATATATAGCCACCAAAGGTGTTAACGAAGACACTTGACCTCAGGCACTGCGCTGTTCAAAGTATCCCATATTCACCCCATCCATCTGCCTTCAGTCCGTTTCTAGGCTCATTCATGCAGCAGCCATAATCTTAAGCCACATTCGCTGCAGGTACTTAGCACCATATGATCGATACACTGCACATACAAACACCATCGAGGCGCAGTAAAACATACTCCACCGTCACATTCGGAAAAGCGCCTTCTCGACGTCTATCACAGCCTGCAATGCAATAGTCTGAGGGGCGAAGAGCCTCATTACTCGGACTTGACTCGAAGTCAGCGGATTCGACGTCAGTTTGAGCTAAAGAAGGACAAGGTGTATGGAACCTAGGGTTGAGGCCGTGGTGGTACAGTGAGCACGTTAAACTTGTTATAGTATGTAGGTAAGCAGATCCGTGAATTAAATATGCTCAGTTGCTCGCACAGCCTCACGCATCCCAGATACTGATCAGGCGCCCTCCCCACTGCAGCTATATAAACCGTGCCTCCCTCCACAAGTATCTCGCAGATGAATGAAACCAGCTACATGATTGGATCGGACACAATGGAGAAATCTCAGGAAGAACCATTACTACCAGTACACGCCGATGACATTCACATCGAAAAGGCATTGCCTCCAGAAGACAACACATCCAAGGCACCCAAGAGTAAAACTTCCCTAAGAGTAGCCATCACCTTCCGCTGGATATTCTTCATCATACTTTACACAGTCACGATCCGACAATGCGTATGGTCTTTACCACGCCATGACTATCACCACGACGACCCCTGGCAATTCCTCATCTTCAGCTACTACATGAACTTCGTCACTCTCTACACCAAAAAGGGGCTCGAGGACGAATTTGCGGCCGACCTTAAACTTTGGGGAGTACCACAAGATCTACAAAAAGGGCTCACACCGTTGTTTGAGTTGCTGATCAGCGGTGGTCTGTTCTCGTTGGGTGTGGTATTTGCGTTGCTTGCGTCTGGAACATCTGCATTTGAGTCATAGGACGGAAATCCGTCGGTGGTCCTCTGAGACTACGTGCTCGATACGCTTTACGTACGAATACTTTATCATAGAGGAGCGGAAGCTTTCGTTCCATCGCTACGCTCTGGAGGAGCACAGGTTGGCACAAGAGCGCATACCATACCAGATCCATCCCACGAACTGCGCTAAGGCCATCATTGTTCCACGCCACATCGTTGTGATACACCCAGCTACTCGTCACCGAGACCATCAATATCAATATCTAATACCAATCACGATGCGCACCAATGCCTCAGACTAGCTACTCAGAGCAAACGAGTCCTTCCACGATAACCCTTCCAACAGGAGAGTCTTGAGTGTACAGGCATAGGTAAATAGATTACTACTTACGAGCTGTGCCACTTTGTGTTCTCATACCTATGATGTTATGGGTACGAAGCACCCAGGTAGAAAGTGCAAGAGTAAGGACAGGAACTAAAGGATTGTGTGGTAGAAGAGGAATGTGCAAGGACAGAGGGTTGGAGTGAGCAGAATAAGAACATCAGACGTATGAACCCGATATGCTGGATACACGTATGTAGAGTGCAGGGAGCAAGGATGATTCAATACAAAATTGCTGATTCAAGAACTGTGAACAAAATGAAACGAGAAAACATTCTTCGTGTTTTACGTAAATACATAAATGTAGACTATATGCACACTACGATTACCAAAAAATGTCAAGACAATACGTACTATCCAATGGAGCAACCACTTTCACTAGCCCTCTTGAATGCACCTTGATAAAGCTCCATCATAGCAGCATAGTGAAACAATATACCCCCAAGAACCGCCAAATGCCACAAATTATGGCTGCCGCCTGCATAATCAAACAGACCAGGCCACCACTTCTCCGGAACATGGCTAGCATAGATTAATGCTCCGACGAAATACACCAGTACACTCTTAGTAACAGGAGCGTAGAAATAGAAAGTCCACTCAACACCTCTGGTAAGATTCAGCTGGATAACCGGTGCAAAGCCCGTCAATGCCAGTGAGACGTAGAACGCGACACGAGCCCATACCATATCAGCGCGATTGAAGCTCTCTCGCCAAGGGAGGATTGTGCCTGCGATGCCAAGTACGGCTGTCAGGGACATGTATACTGCGCGAGAAACTGGCTCGCAGTAGAAAGCGGTCCATTCTGTGGTCAGGATGGATGCGGCCACTAGGAAGGAGATGCCGGTGTAGTCGACGCAGGCGAAGCGTTCCATGAGACATTTGTCTGCTATGCCGTTCATGGTGTGCCACATGGTCGAGCAGATCAGGCACTTGCAGGCGGCGGCGAAGAAGCAGCCGGCTATTAGAATGTCCATTTTGGAGGATGACGTAAAAGCGGCCGTGGCGGGATAGTAATAGAAGGCGATGGCTAGGACCATGACAAGGCCGATTGCGTGGGACCAGATATTGACTGTTTCGTTGGAGGGTTTGAACATGCTTGCTAGACATTCGATCTTTGACTCGGTGAAGCGGTAACCGCGGGTTATGTATGGATTTACCCGCCAGGGGATCGGGAGGTCTTCATATGTGATTAGCCGTCCCTCAGCGGCTTGCTTTAGAGCGTGTGATACGGAGTCAGCAAGGATGTCGGTGGCACGTATGGCCTTGTCGATGCCTTCTTCGAACAGATCCAATGTGGCGTGGATCGAGTCGTCTACCTTACGCCAGCCCGAGTCCAAGATTTCCTGCTTCCGTGTATGCGCTCGTGCTTCAAGTTCGTTCAAATATGACTCCATTACTTTCATGCTTGCATGAGCTTTCTGGTCCAGTGTTTCTCGTGTAGGCATTACATCTCTGTAGCGTTCCTCTAATGTATCAACGAATATGGCCGCTCTGTGTTTTGCTGCTCCCCAAAGCAGTTCTCCAGAGTGATAGGAAGAACATGAGTCTCGGACATCCTTCAGAACCTGATAGCTTCTCTCCAGTTGTCCATCAAGATGGGTCAAAGTCTCCTGCTTGTACTTTTCCAACCGGTCAAATCGCTTTTTTAACTCGTGCAAGAAGATGTCGACTCGCATATAAACCGCATCTGGGCTGTAAACATTCTGCTGCCTCTGATAGCAAGTGTCGTATGAGTGTCGTCGACCTCGGTGTAAGAGTTGTGTTCTTTCGGTAGCGCTGAATGGACTTGGATTACGGCCAGTCGACACAGCTTGCTCTGTAACCAGAGAGCCGTGAGTGTCTGACATGACTGCGGTCCGTTTTACGGCATGCGGCAGATGTCGTACTGACTTGGCTCGCGCTTTCGGTTCCACGAAATGTACTCTTCGACGTGAGTGCTTCTTCTTGGTGTGCCGCCTAAGCCCAGGATGCTGCAACTTTTACAATCGGTACAATCGACAGATACAGATACGAAAGGAACACAGGGTTCTGTAAAGACCATCGAAGGCGGGGTGTGTTGTGGCAAGCTTGCATGTATTACTCCATGTGGTGTCGTTGAGAAGAAATGCAGAAAGGAAAAGTGACGAACGAGGACGTAAGAATGCCTGCATGGGCGCAGTTAGTGGCCCAGATATGACGGCGACCCGGCCCTTGCAGCGTCTGCAGGTCAAAGATTAACGAGGACAAAGCCTAGAAGAGCCTCTCAATTCCTCCACATGTTTTGCTGGTCTCTCGTCATTGGTGGTTCAGCGACGCATTGTAATTCCATTGCAAATGCACTGTGGTACAGTAGATATCTCTCCTGGTGGTCCAGATTTCGCACGTTGCATGTGTACAGCGTTGACTCGAAGATAGCACCTGACAATGCCGGTGGTTCACAACTAGTCGTCCGCAGCCTGAAGTGCACGACTGCGGACGCCGACTCGGACAGCAATTTTAGCAAAGCCGTGGAGCAATTTCAACTCTTCCAGAAACTCGTATTTCGAGCTTGGCTAGCAGATGAGCTACTGTACGCAATCTATCCATAGCCATGGCTGTTACTGAGTATTGTTGATTTGTTCTGATCCTCTTTAAATCCTATCCTCGTTAGGCTTCTTGAACCGTCCTTGTAACCAACAACGATACATCTTAATGCGCCTTTGTCGATTCACGATCAACCTGCGATCAACATCCAAGTCTAGAACCTTGAACCTCGGCGCATCCATAGCCTGCTTGTCGTCATCCGCATAAAGTTGAGGCTCGCTAGCCGTTTCTGCATGACACGACCAAATCTGCTCCAACTCACTTTTGTCAAAGAAATACACCCTGGTACCATCGCCTCTGACGTAGAAATTCTCCTCCATCCACCGACCTGCTTTGAACCTTACCTGGGCAAGGTCACCTCTGCCGTAGTCACGAAACAGCACTTCTCCGCCAGGCTTGAGAACTCGCCAGACATTACTGACTGCCTGTGACCACTGCCTTGGATTGAGAGCGGAAAAAATGAAGATCATGACCACAACGTCGGCGCTGTTCTCTTGCATGCCTTCGGGAAGCGTTTCACCAGCGACATCCCAAACCTCTGCTCGCATCCTTCCTACCGTATCTTGGGCATCATAATCTGGCGCACTTCTCATCGTCTCCACGGCTTTCTTGCTAAAATCAGCTGCCACAATTTCGAGTTCAGGATTTTGATTCATCCTCATGACTGGAAACGCAGTGTTGCCGGCGCCTGCGCCAACCTCCAGCACAATCTTCTTCCCTGCGTCCTTCTTAGTAACCTCTGCCAGGACCGGAAACTCTTGCACAAGCCACTTTCTGTCTTTGAAGAAGGTAGCATTTTTCTGCTTGTAAAACAAATCCCACCATTTCTCAGGTTGCGCATTAAATCGATCACGATCAAAGTCACTCACGGGAGCGGCACGCTGCTTCGCATATTGCTCCTCGCTAAAGATTTTGTGTTCCTCATCTGGTGTTACGTGATCCCAAGCATTGTATTCGTAGACATCGGCAGTCTCCGATAAATATCGTTGACCGAACTGGAAAGGATCCGATCGCTTTGCATTGGTTGCAGGGTCGTGAGAAAGATGTGGGAGTATCAATTCGGCTGGTGGAGGAGAAACAGGTATACTATCGTCCAAAGTTGAACCACTAAAGTGCTGCCTCGAAGTTGCAACGTTGGTGGGCTCTTCACCTTGATTTTGCGACATTTTTTGAGGGAGAAATACTGTAGATTCCACGAGTATTGGGTAGACTACAGACTTCTTTCTTCCCGCACTTCCGCACTTCTGCAAACACGGGTCGTCCCGCTCCCCACTCGATCTGCTCGTCTCCTCTTGTTGGTCTGCGCTTGCAAACCCATCCATACCATCTTCTCATCCAATCTACAATTCTAGCCATCAGAGAGTACCCAATACTCTGACAGCGCAGCAATGACCGTCGAAGATGCAATAGTAGATCCTCTACTTACCCCGGTCCTCACAACTGCCCAGGCAACCCTTCAACAGGCCCTTACAATCGTTGACTTCCTGACCACTCACTCCTCAACCTCAACAACTCGCGCCCACCAGCTTACTGTCGCAAGGCATCAGAAGCTCCTCCAAGCACATCTTGCGAAACTCCGTATACAAACTCGTCGCGCTGCTTATGGCGCCCGTAACACAAAAACTCTCACTGCGGAAGCAAAAACCGAGGTCGACCGACTTCTACTACAGCTACAGAATCTATATTACGAGCAGAGACACCTGATGGGCGAGATTTCGGCGTGTGAAGGGTACGATCATGCATTTGAAAAACTGCCCTTGATTGAGGTAGACGAATACTTAGATCTGTTTCCTGAACAAGCAGTTTTGGCGGAGGAGGAGATGATGCCGAGGAGGATTGAGTATGAGGCAGCTGAAAGAAGGAGGATGGAGGAGGAGAGGTTGGAGTTGATGAAGGTCAAGGAGAGACTGGTAGCGGAAAATGCGAAGAAGAAGGAAGAATTGAAGAAGATGGACGAGAAGTTGGAGGCTTGGATTGAAGGGTTGAAGCCGTTAAAGGAGGAATTAAGCAAGGATCTTTGAGAGTGCGAAAACATCGATGCGGAGATTGTACGGACATTCAGTTCCTACGAGAACATGCTGGTTATCACTCCCATGATACGAACATGAATCGGCTAGTGGACATGCGAAGCTCGAAGACAAGACAACTGAGAATTTTTTCGTTTCGAAAGGTCATCAGTGCTACAATTGCTCGGCCTGTGTGCAGATATCGCCTGTCCGACGCTTTGAAGCGGATCAGCCTTGCACGGTTTCTGCTAGGCGGAAACAACAGCTTGTGCCCTAACAAAAATACACTCCTCCGAGAGGTATATCGCAACCTTCGACAGCTCATTTTCTCCAACTACCTCTGGTTCTCAGTCTGCCTCGACTTTATCAGTCTTTGCACAGTGCTCAATGATTGCCGCCTTGTCCTCAGATGCTTTCTCCCTCTGAACAGTTATGCGCTGCTGCTGTACGGCGACCCTCTCTGGGATACCCACAAATACGTCTTTTAGATACTTTTCATGTACAGTATTTGCATAAGCCACACACTATGCTAGGTTCGGGAATCATAGCACAACCTCTCAACAAATGGGAGCATCATACAGACTATCTATATGAGCTTCGCTGGAAATTGAGCTTCTGTTGTTGTTCTCTAAGCGGCTCCGATTGCTTCTCGACTGGACAATCCAGATCAAGGCTGACCCTATCTAAGAAGCTTGTACATCTCTCGGATATTCTCAAGTCATCTGCTTCCATCGAAGCTTATTGAGCTTCAGGTCTGGTCGTTTTTGTGATGGGTTCCACATGAACTCTAATCCAGAAATTTACCCCGAATTCAGTCAGCAGCGGACAGCCATTTCCGGAAAGCCCCCGGTACTACTTTCCGGTCCATCCGACATAGCATAATAAATTTCCCGACATTTGGAACTGGATTTTGTCCTTCTATGATGCTTTGCCAGCGGAAAACCGGCATGACGGTAACTCAATCTTCAATACGTCTTGAGCAGCAATTGTGTCATGGTCGCGTACCCAACCACTGGCAATGAATAAATTTCCAAATGCCCTTCACTTCCTATGCTTCCCATCCTCTGCTTTGACTGACCGGACAATTTCCTCGAGATCCCATCTAGTGCAGGACCAACAACAGCCAACATGAACGCCCACGATGTCAAAGTGGATTCACACAATGCACCTGAAACCCAAGAACTCATCGCTGAAGCCGGCGCTGCCAAAGCAAAATTGCCCTGGATCGACCTGATACTGAAGGCTTTCCTCGGCGGCGTCTTCATTGCGCTAGGTGGTCTTTTCGACCTCGTTGTCGCAGGAGGATCCCCAGGTCTCCGTGCATCGAATCCCGCACTCGTCACCCTGATCGCAGCATTCACGTTCCCCATCGGCTTCGTCCTCGTTCTGCTCACCAACGTCGAGCTCGTCACCTCCAACTTCTTCACCATGACATACTCGACTCTCACCGGCCGCACTACACTCTACGACCTAGCCCGCAACTGGATAGTCTGCTACATCTTCAACATCGCCGGCGCGCTATTCTTCTCCGGCGTCCTATGCTGGTGGACCGACACTCTATCCACAGACGCCCAATCAGCTTATGCCGTCACTGGTGCCGAAGGCCGCGTCAACGTCAACTGGGCATACAACTTCACGCGCGGCATCGGCTGCAATTGGCTCGTCGGCCTGGCCCTCTTCCTCAGCACATCCGGCCGCGACAACACGTCCAAGATCTACGGCATTTGGATTCCCATCTGGGCTTTCGTAGCTATGGGCTACCAGCATTGCATCGCCAATTACTTCCTCATCCCGATTGGCATGTTCTACGGCACCAACTTCAACGTCGGAAAATTCATCTGGGCGAGCTGTATCCCCGTGACGTTGGGCAATGTTGTTGGCGGAGCTTTCTTCTGTGGTCTCGCGTTCTACATCTTGTATGGACGGGAGCCGGCGCTGGCTAACGAGGCTGGTATGCAGTACGGTGAGAAGAAGAGGGATAGAAGAATGCATGGCGAGAGACATCACCATTGGGGTGGTGGTATGTCGGATAAGACTTCTGATGGAAATGAAAACGGGAATGGGAATGGGGTGCGAGTTAGGTTTAATGCAGGACACAATGCTGTGTAGGGGTTGGTAGAAATCATGGTGCCAGAAGTGCAATAATGTGTAATACAACTGTTGAATAACGTTAGATAGAGTTCCTATTAGTTAGACCTGCTGGGAACCAAGCAGATTTTAGAATAAAAACAAACGTCGAGCTTGTCGAGATCTTGTGTCACTATGATTGATGATTGCGTCTCCAGCCAACATGGTCGACAGCAAACATCAGTGCTGTGAAATGGGCTGACTGGAATTAGGAGCAACGTGGTGACCAAGAGACAATGATAGAGGACGCGAACTCTATGCATTCGACCGGATGCTGGCCATGTTGGGATGAATACGACAGTTCTATGAATAGGATGGAGTGGTAGCAAAACTATGCAGTTGTATAGAATTGTTGTGATGCAGAATATATCATTTAGTATCACACTTCTGATCATGTTAGTGAAGAATATTCGCTACTTGAATCTTCCTCCGTCAACACAAGCATTGGGTATCTGTACTCAAATCACATACCACATCGAGTCATGCATCCTGTCAACGCCATACTCCCGAGCAACAAAGTTTCGCTCTAATGCAACTATATTCACATGCATCAGGTATCTGATGCACCAGCTTCACCATAATGGCTCTGTGAAACCACGAAATGCTTAAACAGTATGTTTAGCTTTGGCTCTAGTGCTGCCGGCATGAGCAGCATCAGTATGACCACTGAACTCGAGTCCTTCAGAAACAGGCAGCTGTAGAACCTCCTTGAATCTCTGTCCAATTTTGAGCAAAGTGTCCTTACTACCACCTTTTCCAGTCGTTCTGGTCCACAAGCCAATTCTGTAGAAGCCTTTTCGCACGTTGATGACCACACCCATGATTTCGTTGTCGTCTTCGTCCTCCAGAGTCTCACCAATGGCGGCAAGCTGGGTATGTAGCCAAAGTTCATTGATGTTGATCAGTTTCTTGTCCTTGAATTGGTATGCCCACTTTCCACCGTGCTTGTTCTGAGTATCCTCCCATTCTGGTCGAACACCTTTCTTGAAGAGGTGATAGTCGGATTTGATGGCTAAATCGGAGCAGGCTGTGATGTTGTTCTGGAGGAACCATCAGCAGGCGGTTTCGTGTAAACATCTCAGAGAACTTACGTATACACCCCAGAATTCTTCGACTGTGTCAAATGAAACGACTTCCTTCAACAGATCGTTCCAGTTGTCGCCTTTGCCGGTCGGTGGCTTGGTGAACCACAGACTCCATGTGTTCATGAGAGGGTGCTTAACGTTAAAGTTGTTGACATCGTGGAAAACAGTCCTGATTTCATCGGAAGCAGGTGCCGAGTTCTCGTCGTTGGTAATGCTCGTGGTTGGCACAGGCTGAGGAACTGCGACTTCCGTCATGGTTGTTTGATTTATGAGAATAGAAGCAGTATAGGAAAGCGTATACAAGATCTTCTGCTGTAAAAACGGGGGAAGTGGTGAGAGAGATCGAAGATAATGTATTTTGTGGCAAGCTAGGGGTCGAGAGATTATTAAGCGGTGATTGCGAGGGCCGTCTTGACTGTCAAACGACGACTTTCAAAAAGATTGAAGTCGCGACAGACGTGTTCGGTATACTTGCCATTCTGGACATCGAGAATATTTAGAAATATCTGTATGCTCGGTTTGGAAGGTCTCACCAGGAGTTTGAGCATCTACAGAAAGCCACAATTCAATGAATACTCCGCATACTTAAAGAGTACGAGAGGTGATTTGTCTTATTCTTGTAAGCTCAAGTCTTTATCTGGTAGGGTTCATTCAGTGCTGTTCCTTGCGTAGATGGTGGAACGGAAGACCACTTCGAAATTGCAAATTGCATATTGCATATTGCTCTACGATGCCGCAACAATCCGGACCATCCGGGCTTTACGATTGCAAGTGTTCAGATTCAATCGCACTCTCGACCAAACGACACCATAACGTCATGTATGAAGACAAGAGGGACAAGAATTCTCATGCAGATGCACGTACAGAGGGCCATGATGATGGATGAGGTTTCCTCATAACAGGCAACCTCTGCAGTATGATGAAAAGTTGGGAAGATGCGAGCCATCTAAGTTTCCACGAACTTCAAGTTCCTGGAGATGTCTCACGATTGCTGTCGTTACGACTGATTGTGAGCAGAATCGAAAACTCGAATGACCGATAGATGCTCCGCATGCAGGTTTGTCCATACCCAAAGGTATCGTCTTCGCATTTGTGTTGTGTCAAGACGACCTGCTGGATGTCCTCAAAGTGTGTGCTTCTAGCGACACATATACCACATCTGGCTTGGAGGTTCGGGGATTTGACAGCTACCGATCAGTGTGAAATTCATGCCCGAGCACACTGCAGAGTAGAAAGTCGAACTTGCTTGTTCGTGAAGACTTACGAACAATATGTTTCGTAAGACTGTGAAAGTAGTAACGCTGCATCTGGCGGGCCCATTCCACCATTTGCGGCTGATCAGAATAGTTGCATGCATCGTCGAAATCATGCGAGACTTCGAAGATATGCGGCAATCCTCCTGAAATTGTGCAGTTGCTGCCTTCAGCTTTGCGAATTGAGATATGACAAGAAACAGTTCCAACCTAAACTGACAACGTTCACCACCAGGACTCTGTGCTCAAGCGGCACCACCGTGAAGTTCACACTTTGCACAGCAGGCCACACGAGCCAATTGGCCTTTATTCCTGTAACGTATGCCTTCTCCAGCTTCTTCCTCGCACCTTCGCCATCGAGGTACCCCATTGTAGACAGGAAGACTGCCATATTGGTGCAGGTAAAAACTGTTTGGTCGAGGACAACCCGAGCGATGGTTGTTCTAGCTTTCGTGCTAAGGTTGACATTCTTCGCAAGAAATTGGTACCACAGAGTAGCCGCCGGACCAAAGACGACTGTATACCTAAAGTTAGAATTGCTTTTCGCTGTTGATAATACTGGTTGACTTACAGCCGCCATAAGCTGCCATACGAGCTGTGCGCATCAGGTTATGTTTCTCAACCCCCTTGCGTTCAACCGCCTGCTGGGCCAATACATCTCCCGTGCCGAACAGAATCCCCGTGGTGACAGCTTGTGTCAGGAGAGGACTCGTCTTGAGCTTACTTCGGTACCATCGTAACATCCTGTCGCTAATTGTTCCTCCCGAACGTATGCGGCAATATCACCTCAACATGTCGCGCTCGAGATACGCGCAAAACGTAATAACTCAACGTACTAACTGCAGAAGGATAAACACGTTGTCAATCAAGTTACTCAAGTTGGGCCGGATTTAATGCCTGACAGCCTTCCAGTTTGCTTGTTTTGCTCGCACAGTTGTCAGTCTTGGCATCAAATTATCGGAGCCCACCTGCAACCACTGACTTGGAATTGGCATATTGTTGCTGTTGTCTACACTGTCCAGCAATCGTACGACTGTAAAGGTAACCTCTCGGTCTTGATACACCTAGACCATCTTTGCTGATTTTCGCGCAGGCCTAGTTCCGAATTGACATTTCTCCTACTTCTACCGGTCAATCACTAGCAGCACCGACACAACATGGCTGACGCACCTCGAGGTGGTGGTCGCGGAGGTGGTTTCGGTGATCGAGGACGAGGCGACCGCGGTCGAGGCGGTCGTGGTGGCCGACGTGGTGCACGAAGAGGTGGCAACAAGTCTGATGAGAAGGAATGGCAACCAGTCACGAAACTCGGTCGATTGGTGAAGGCTGGCAAGATCCAGAGCATGGAGCAAATTTATCTACACTCTCTCCCAATCAAGGAGTACCAGATCGTCGACCACTTCCTGCCAAAGCTCAAGGATGAGGTCATGAAGGTATGTAAAAATGGTATGAGAGGCAGTGCGACAAATACTTACATTGGAACAGATCAAGCCAGTTCAGAAGCAGACTCGTGCCGGTCAGCGAACAAGATTCAAGGCCATCGTCGTCATTGGTGACAGCGAAGGTCACGTTGGTCTTGGAATCAAGACATCCAAGGAAGTCGCAACCGCTATTCGAGCCGCCATCATCATTGCTAAATTGTCAGTTCTGCCAATTCGACGAGGTTACTGGGGTACCAACCTTGGTGAGCCGCACAGTTTGCCTACGAAAGAGAGCGGAAAATGTGGTTCCGTCACAGTCAGACTTATCCCAGCTCCTCGAGGTACTGGTATTGTCGCCTCTCCTGCTGTTAAGCGTCTGCTCCAGCTTGCTGGTGTGCAAGATGCTTACAGTTCCTCTGCCGGCAGCACGAAGACTCTCGAGAACACATTGAAGGCTACATTCGTCGCTGTTGGTAACACATATGGTTTCTTGACCCCTAATCTGTGGAAGGAGAACAAACTCACAAGAAGCCCTCTAGAGGAGTTCGGTGACGTACTGCGTGAAGGCAAGAGATACTAGAGGAGGAAGAATTGATGTGAACGTTAAAGCAGCTGCACTTCATGCAGTGTCGCGATTTGTGCATAGGGATATGCCTGATATATTCATGGAGTCGGTACAGATATCTTGATATTCCTGAGCCGCCTTAGGGCTGCCTCATTTCCGAGAGCACAGAAAGTCTCGAATGAACACCATGACTTTTCTGAACAATGCATGTGACTGATTCACATGACTATGCGAAGGAACCAAGCATTGACCTACAGCTTGTGCATGTACTGTGGATTCCCCGGATCGTGGACTTCTTAGTCCTCCATAGCCATCTCTTCGACAGCCATTAAAGCATTCTCGAGCTCTTTGATTCGTGGCCCCGTCCTTGTCTGCACTTCTCTTGCGACTTCTGGATCGCTCTCTTTAAGTGCTCTTTCGTATGCCTCTTTCAAAACGCCTAAAGCTTCTTTCGCAGCATCCCTATCGTCTTGAGCATATACCGTCTTCTTTTCTGTCTCCTCTGCAGCGATCTCGAACTCATCCTTTGCCGTCGAATACAGGTCCGTCAACTTCTCCATAAGTGCATCAGCAGTTGGACTTTGCGCACAGCAGGCTGTAGTTGTGTGAAATGAGCTGCGTTGTGCTATCCGTGCTTCTGGCAACGTTCGTGAAATCCGACAGAACGGGTTTTGTGTACACGTTATTGTCGTAAAGCGGCTGCCACTACGCTTGCCCGGCAAGCTTCTAGTCACTAATGGCAGTTGTCTCGATGATCGGAGTATTCGCTGAAGCATGATTGCTTGTTTGACTCTTAACAACTCCGTGCGGAAGCAGGAAAGAATGTCTCGTGGAATTCAAGGCAAGCAGGAAGCTTATATTGGTGTCGTTCTATGAGGCGAGGTGTGCACCGCTGGAGTACATCTAAATTCGATGATGTTTATTGACACTTAGCAGTTTTATTCATCCATCAACTGTTCATGTTGACGGACGCGAATAAAATGACCTTGTAGCGCGTCAATGGAAACCTTTCCGCCGTCCGCTAATTATTGTGATGGGATGATGTAATCTGACTTGAGGTCACAACGTGTGGTCACTTATTCTGGACCACCACGTTGACTCGACCCAAATTAATGTCAACCATTGTGCTAAGGAGAAGACCGTTGCAAGCAACGAAGTCAGCATTCGTCAAAATGACGGCAGCATTCACTGATCAAAGGCCTCGGAAATCAACAGTATTCGAGCATCTTGCAGGAACCAAGGATTCATGGCACAACAAAATCAAGCCTGACTCCTCCTTCGACGCCGAGAACGACCGATATCACTTGTACATCGGGCTCTTTTGTCCTTTCGCACATCGGGTTAACATCGTGAGGCACCTAAAAGGGCTGCAAGACACTATCCCCATATCGGTGGTTAAACCATATCCCAAAGGCGATGAGAACGGTTGGCCTGGCTGGAGATTCCCTAAGAATGACGACGAATACCCTGCGGCTACCACAGATCGACTCTTCGGCAGCGAATACCTCCACCAAGTATACTTCAAAGCTGACCCAGAATATAAAGGTCGTTATTCGGTGCCTGCCTTATGGGATACCAAGAACAATACGCTTGTGAACAACGAAAGCAGTGAGTTGGTACGTAACATGAACACCGCTTTCAACGACTTTCTGGTCAAGAACGGCAAGACTAGAGAAGCTGCTATCGATTTGTATCCGGAGTCACTGCGCCCTCGAATTGATACAATTTGTGCATGGCTTCAAGAACACCTCAATACCGGAGTGTATAAAGCCGGCTTCGCCACTGACCAGGAAACGTACGACAAGAATGTACCTCCGGTATTTGCTGCGTTGAACAAGATCGAGAAGATTGTCAAGAAAAATGGTGGTCCTTTTGCCCTTGGCTCACGACTAACAGAAGTTGACATCAGATTATACCCAACACTGATTAGATTCGACACAGTATACGTTCAACATTTCAAGTGTAACCTTGGCACAATTCGCGCAAACTATCCTGTATTGCATAACTATATGAAGGGCCTCTATTTCGGGTCGGTCGACCTTGTTCTCGAGGATGGCAGTAAGCAGAAAATCACCGCTTTCGGGCCTGCTACCGTCGACTTCAAACATATCAAGGAAAATTATACCAAGAGTCATTATGACGTGAACCCGAAAGCGATTACTCCCTTGGGACCGTGGCCGCACATCGAGAAAGGTTACGTTCAGGACTGGAGTCAGCTCTCACCAGGGAGCATAGACATGCCCGAGGTAGTGGAATTAGAGCACCACCTGCCAAACTGATATACGCACGCGAATGCACGGTCGTACGATCAACCAGCATTTTTCCGACGGCAAGAATGGTTGGCCTTTTGATCAGCTATGGAAGAAAAGACATTGTGGTGGTCGAGGATTTTTCAGACAGCTTTCAAGAGAGGGATCTGTACTATCGACCGGATCTAGACTAGCGCCACCCGAGTCAAATTGGCATTCATACGTTGATATCGTTGTTGGGTAGCTCGATGGTTGGTTCTCGGACACGACCAACGAACAAGAACCTCTTGTCGAACATGATTTGTGCCCAGTGGTAGCGTTGTTCGTGCGGTACACACGGTCCTAAGGATGTTGAAAATATTTCAGGATTGTGCGGATAGAGAGAGTACTGCAAGGCCTTGATTCCCCAATCATCCTGCAACAGAGCCAGTAGTATGATGGTACATAAAAAGTGGCCATCGCAAAGTACTGGAGGCAAGGCTTTGACAACCAACAGATAGCTTCAACGACCATAGAGAAGCCACGTAATCCTCGCAGCTCGACCAGGCCAGCCCTGGTCAAATGGTTCAAGATCTGAAGCCCTACGGAGTACAAGTACTGGAGTTCAATCAAATCTCCAGCTCGGACGGTAAAACGCATCCACTTTTCACACATGGCATGGGCGGGACACGAATGAAGGTCTCTGGGAGCTTACTCGAGGCGAACAATATGTCCAACCTCGTCTGGTGCCTGGCGTGGCAACAGGCATCGGCGACATGAAGAACTTCGATGAACTCGTGCAAAATGTCTTCTTTCTAATCAAATTTGTGGCAAGTTAGAAAATGAGTATGGGGTGCCCTCCCCTCCCTTCCTCAGATGCCATGGAGACTTTCGGCATTCCTCCGCAGCATGTTTCTCACAAACGGTTGCCGGCGTTTTGAAGCTCCGGCAGGGAGCACAGACATTGATATTGTGTGATTGGTCAGACGGACGATTTTCTCCGAGATGAAAGAAGTTAGAGCTCGGACACAGCCACTAGGCAAGGGGTTAAAGTTCGGGGCTGCGGGCATTAACCTACTATGGGACTAATGGCGGAGCTATAGAAAAGCCACAACTTCGATCTAGCCAACCAAATTAAGACGCCCTGATACTTTTGCAAATTACGAATTTTAGGTTGGTCTTCCAGTCTTTGAAAAGGACCACACGAGCAATTCTCGAAGCATGACAGCATACACCAAACCAAGACCTTGTCAAGTCTCGTCCTGTTTGAAGCATGTATTAATCCAATTTGTTGCTCTCTGAGCATATACCTCACCGATCGCGTTTCCTGCCTCAACCTCTACATACATCTGCAATGTTCGGCGTCTCTTTGCCCCAGTTCGCAAGCGAGACTTGATACAAGCCGGCTGTGACCACTTTAAAGCGAATCAACAGTATGGGCTCATCTTCAAGGACGACGAGCTTGACAACACACATAAAATGCTTGAACTGCGCATCCAACATTCCAATGCACTTAATTTCGAACCACGAATGCGACCGGGAGGAACGGCTTTACGATCAATCTGCGACCATAGCGAGCGATTGTGCAGTACCTTCAATCCCCATTGCTGAAGAACCTGGCCAGCGGCTTCAACCGTACGGAGAGCCTGCAACTATCTCACTGCCAGCAGCCAGGCCATCTAAACCTTCTGTTCTCAGGATTGATCCATTAATAGCACCGAACCTAGGGTTTCAGGGCGAATTGACACCCACTAGTAGTCATGGATCTGTTGCTGCTTCTCCCGTCAGTCTATACTCAGGTAACAGGTTGCCTTTCACTCGTCCTCCACGAAAGGTGTCCGGACTACCAATTCGGCGGCCCCCCTCGCCGGAGCTTTTGAGCCAGGACTGTGCATTTCCACCGTTTCCTACCAACAAACAAAAAACGAATGCTTCGCAGAAGCGTGGTACTAGAGGAAGGTCACGCACATCAGATCGCACAAACTCATTCGGACAGGAGGCAAAACGTTCAACATCACTTGGTGCACCACTATCAAAGGTTCGACGAGAAACAGCAGACTCGTGGACATCGTCAACAGCCAGCAGCAGTCGTCGACCGTCCGTAAATAGTTCTGCGGGTAGTAGGAAAGGTAGTGTGGAAGAAGTGCCTCCGCTTCCGCCATTGCCGACAACTTCGATCCGAACAATCTCCATGTCAAATTTAGATAGCAAGGACTCAATCCAAGTTGGCGCACATCCTCGGACTGTCGAATCGGTTGTATCATATCAAATAAGCTCCGTCAATGCCACAGCTCCATCGGGTCGGTCCCCACAACAGAATTTTAAGCAAACCGAAACGAGGACGACGCTTTCACAAGACTTGACGATGCAGCAGTGCAGACAAAACCAACAGCAGGGAACGACACCCTCTATCTCAACTCTCGAGCCATTGTACAAAGCTAAACGACCTCCTCCACTTGCTGTGAACGTGCCAGCTAGTGCCGTATCTGCGCCTCCTCCAATGCTTGACCAGAGCTCTGGCACACCTTCAACACCCTCAACACCAGGGACATCTTTTGCTCGAGCGCTAACTAGCTTGTTCGGCCGTAGGCAAGGGCAGCCAACAAAGTCTCAGAGGAGTACGTCAAACCCGTTGGCAACAGACGGACCCCGACTTATGGCATTATCTCCTGATCCGGATCCTCAGGACGTGCCACGACTTTCTAATTCCGCTCGCACCACTTTCGATACCAAGACGATTACGACTCCGCCAGCTCAAGATACGCAAAATATCTCTCAAGCATCTACAGAGATTCGTGGAGAAACCGAGCCCGTTCCTGAACCATCGAAAATCCCAGTTCCGATGCTTGAGGCGTCTCTTCAGGGGCAACCTCAGGACGACCAACATGCCACATCACAACTGGAGAAAGACGTAGATATAAATTCGGTAGCAGTTGGTGCTGCAGTCCAGTTGTCTACAAAGGATGAAGTGGTTGACGACTTGAGGAGAGTATCAATCGACTCTGCGTCTTCCTACGGATCCATCGGCTTTTCCAACAGCCGTTCCAGCATAAGGTCAACCAACGCGTCATATCTACATTCACAGATGTCGAGCATATCGACTGCAAGAACCACCGCGAGCTCAACTGGCGATTCTCCATTGCTGCATTTTGTGAGATTCAAGGCATCTGACATTGTACCTGATTCATCTGCTAAATCCTGCGTGCAACGTGGTCAACTTACGTCAGGAACTGAAACCTCGCACTCCAATGCTGAGTCTGTACTTAGTATAAACTCATCGTCAACACCCGCAACGCCAGATTCAGCACATCAAGCATTTCCCTTCCCAGAACAACATCAACAACGTCGACCGTCGACACCAGGAGCATACCGTGGTATGTGTCGTGGGTGCTCAAACCCAATATTAAGCGGACAGAAGTCAATGTCGAGCAAAGATGGTAGACTTAGTGGCAGATACCACAAAGACTGCTTCGTGTGCAAAGCATGCCACACTCCTTTCGCAACAGCCGACTTTTACGTTCATCATGACCATCCGTATTGTTCATATCACTACCATGTGCTGAATGGAACTCTCTGCGAGGATTGTGGCAAGGGTATAGAAGGAGACTACCTGGAAACATCGGATCTTTCAGGAAACGGAGCAAAGAAATTTCACCCATACTGCCTACGATGCGCCACCTGCAAAGCACAGCTCAATGGTGATTATTTCGAGCAGAGCGGTCATGTGTACTGTGAACGAGATGCATTTCGGATCGTCGAAGTGCCGAAGAGTCTGTACGACACGGCGCCCTCGCGACCAAGCCCACTAAATCGCGAATGCATCATGAGCGGTGAGTCTGGCCAGGGTCTAGTTGCAGAACGGTTTCCCGAGAGAAGACTTACGAGACTAATGACTACATATTAATTTATTTGACTAAATACCAACTAGTGGACATGGCAGCATTTTTGAATCCTAAATTCGCAATTAAACCAGCGACATTACTTGAATACCGGAACGCCTACATCTCTGTGTATAGCAATATACTCGCGTCGATGTGTAATCTAGTTGGACTAGCTCCTCGAAGTAAACACAAGTTCGATAAACCTCAACCACTTCAGCCCATTCGCAACTGTCGTCTGTATGTACGCAGCGTATGGAAAGCAACATAGCTTTATGCTTGCGTAGGTCAACGCTACGATAAACTATACAAAATTGGTATCACGATGATCACAAAGACGTCCAGTTTACCAATACTATAATTTTATTGACTAGCGATACGTGCTTGTGAATTTATCCATCATTAAAGTTCTGGTAGTGGTGCACAGGCATGTCAAGCAGTACACCACCTCCCTATTCCGGACGTTGCTACGTTACTCAACTTCGCTGTATAGCAGTGATCGACCTTGCATGAACTGTGAGTCTGGATTCCAACGCAGTCACCCAATCGTAATGACTCGTACATGCAGCTAAGCAATCCCTCGGATACTGTATAACCAGGGATGCTGCAGGTAGCTGATGATCTCCATCTCGGTCCTAGCTCAATAGTTTCCTTGTCGACGACTTCGCCTGATGCTAAGCTACAGCCTCGAAACGCTTCTCGTGTAAAGACAATTACGTACGATTAGGTTAAGGTAGACTCGTGTGGTCTATTTCGGAAAACCGTAGTGAAACCTGTCTCCGACAACTCATTGTGGCATTCAGGGTGGTGTGTGTATAGTACGTATTTTAGACTTTCATCCTATCAACATCAATGTGTGATTCAATCATCCTCCTCGTGTCTAGACTTGCGCAATAAGCTTCCAAGCAACAATAACTCTTCGCTTACCAGCTCGTGCTTCATGCTGATATGTTAGGTCGGCACATATCGGAACTGCAGGATTCCATATCTTTCTACACGATGTGACTATCAGAGTTGCGGTAGTGCGGATTCACAAACGGTGTGCGCCCCACCTTCCGCTTGATACAAAATTTATTATCTGTCCTCGACTTGTGCTCTTCTACCTCGATCTCCCACATATCAACACTGTTCAGACAACTGAAGACCACATCGAAGTTAAAGCAATCTCCCACCAATCAATACAGAGGATCACCCTGAGTGGTCCACCAAACCGCCAAAACGTTCTCCAATCTTCTTCCCTCGTAGGTCTACCAACTCACGTTTCACCTTTGCCTCCATGCAGCTGCCCGTGAGATTCATAATGGTGTTATCAGCTATCTTTTCAACATATCAGGCCGTTTCGTGAGCCACGCATACTAACATGAAATCTCACAACAGATCCCATCACCCGTTCAACGGTAGCCGACGCTCTGCAGCTTGCGGAGGGCCGTCGGACTGTCCTTTCACCCTATAATTGTCTGCCATTAGCACGAAAATTCGCAGAACTACCAATTCTCCAGACAATCTAGGACGACATCATCATGGCACCTCACGCGGAAGCAGATGTCGGCTACATGAACGGGGATTCCGCCAACAACTCGGTCGAGTCTTTTGGCTCTGCAAAGGACGATCTTTTTGTCGTTAGCTCTCCCGATGTCGCTTATACTGATGAGCACATCAAGAGCAAGTACACCTACCGAACAACCTCTGTCACCAAGGCAGCTGCCGGCAAGTATGTGGCCACGCCAAAGGAAACCGTCTACGACTTCAAGGTTGATCGAAAAGTCGGCAGAGTCGGCATGATGTTGGTTGGTTGGGGCGGCAACAACGGCACAACAGTCACAGCAGGTATCATTGCTAACAGGCGTGGTCTTACATGGGAGACGCGTGAAGGCAAGCGAGCTGCAAACTACTACGGTTCAGTCATCATGGGCTCAACCGTCAAGCTTGGTACAGACGCGAGCACTGGTGAAGAGATCAATGTTCCGTTCCACAATGTGCTGCCGATGGTTCATCCCAACGATCTAGTGATCGGTGGTTGGGACATCAGTAGTATGAGCATTGCGGACGCGATGGACCGAGCTCAAGTCATGGAGCCGAGCCTCAAATCGCTGGTGCGCAAGGAGATGTCGTACATGAACCCATTGCCTAGCATCTACTATCCCGATTTTATTGCAGCGAATCAGGAAGATCGTGCCGATAACGTGCTGTCGGGCAACAAGGCCTGCTGGGAACACGTCGAGCAGATTCGAAAGGATATCAGGTAAGCATATCCTGTCATAACATGAACTAGACATTAATGAGTTCCAGGGACTTTAAGTCCTCCAATTCGTTGGACAGAGTTATAGTGCTCTGGACTGCCAACACAGAGCGATATGCAGACATCATTACTGGGGTCAATGACACAGCTGATAATCTGATCCTGTCAATCAAATCTGGCCACGAGGAGGTTGCTCCGTCAACTGTCTTCTCCGTTGCATGTACGCTCGAGAACACTCCGTTCATCAATGGTTCGCCCCAGAACACGTTTGTTCCAGGTGCGATCCAGCTCGCGGAACAACATGGAACGTTCATTGGTGGAGACGACTTCAAGTCTGGTCAAACCAAAATGAAGTCTGCGCTCGTTGATTTCTTGATCAGTGCCGGAATTAAATTGACCTCAATCGCTAGTTACAACCATCTCGGCAACAACGACGGTAAGAACCTCAGCTCGCAAAAGCAGTTTCGGTCAAAGGAAATTTCGAAATCAAACGTTGTCGATGATATGGTGGCTGCCAACACCGTTCTGTACAAGAAGGGCGAGCACCCGGATCACACCGTTGTGATCAAGTACATGCCAGCCGTTGGTGACAATAAGCGTGCTCTTGACGAATACTATGCTGAGATTTTCATGGGTGGTCATCAGACCATCAGCATATTCAATGTCTGCGAGGATTCGCTCCTGGCATCACCTCTTATCATTGATCTAGTTGTGCTCACAGAAATGATGACAAGGATACAGTGGCGTCCTTCTGGTACTGAGGACTACAAGAGTTTCCACAGTGTCCTCAGCATCCTTAGCTACATGCTTAAGGCTCCACTGACACCAACTGGCACTCCAGTTGTCAATGCCCTCGGCAAGCAACGAAGTGCTCTTACCAACATCTTTCGAGCGTGTGTTGGTCTTCAGCCTGAATCTGACATGACACTCGAGCACAAGCTATTTTAAATGGCACCTTGGTCGCAGGCACCTGGAAACCATTGCATAGAGTTCTATGCAAGACAAAGAGAGCAGCCGGGGGATACTAGCCTTTCAATTCATGTCGAAATTTCTGGACCGCTTGTCTCGCACCACGACGCACAACCAGCACAGATTGCACAGGACGTTATTATTTACGATACATAGCTTGATAGGACCAACTCCATAGTCACTCATTCAAATTCACATTTTCCCCATACCGGCCATTTAGACCTTGCATTGTATTTTGCTCGTTCATTCAACTGTAACAACCCATGTTCAAGATCGTGTTGACAAGCTGCTCCCTTTCTTTTAGGTGCTTCCCCTACTACTTCCTGTAATGCATGCTTCACGACTCTCTTTCCACCCGGGCATCTGCTGGTAAGCCTGTGTCTGCATTTCGCCTCAGGACCTAAGTTTTCCTCCTTTGTCTTGCGTAACTGGTGCTTCTGACAGCTCCATGCCTGGATTCGCGCCAGACACGTCAGGTCGTGTGACACCGGCACTGTTCTGCACACTAGAATTGGTCCCAAGATCAGAATCCTTGACGACAGGATCAGTGATCTGGTCGGCTTGATCAACTTGGTCCATTGAGTGTGCTTGGCCAGCTGGTTTGTCATCTCCTAGCATATCTGCACTACTAGGCTTGTCCTCCATGATAGTATTGCGAACAAATAAAAGAGAATAGCAAATTGCGAGTTGATCAGAATACGAAATCTTGTCTTGTGAGATCCTAAAAGTTGATGATGTTATAAGGCAAGAAACAAAGCTGAACGGAATCTTATGTGACTACTATCGATGAAAATCAAGATGATTGATATTTCCTCATTTTCTGGTCATTCAGCGGTCGTCTTGATTTGCACTATGCTATCCGCATGTGGCAGCTGAGGTTACGGCAGGCGTCCTGGCATGTGACGTCTTTCTCTAAACGCAATGCCAACAATTTTGGCTCCCCACTTTCGTAGCCAGAGATCCAGACACTTTGCTGGATGTACTTGAATGCTGTATCTGCACACATTCATCAGCATATCACAATTCGAAGAGGTTTCTTGAAGACACGTCGTCAGACCACACAGTAGAGGATACTTGTCTCCTTACTGCAGCCTCACCGCATCACAACACCTCGGAAGCCCGATATACCCTGCTAGATCCACCGCATTAGGAACACTCAGTCTCCTCCGAACTGTCGTACGACACTCAGCAATACCCGAGTACGCGAATTGATCAGGAATAGAACAGAAATTTTGCAAAGGAACTTCGGTGGACACTATATCTCAAGATGTCGGGCGAGGCGTGGTTATACCTCCTCGCAGTGCTGATAAATGCCGTCAATCTGTTCTTACAAGTCTTCTTCACCATTATGTACAGCGATTTGGAATGGTGTGTTAGCTCCAATTGCCGGTCAGTGACAGGCTGGCTAACATGAGCAGTGACTACATCAACCCGATAGACCTCTGCAACCGATTGAACACCTATATAATCCCTGAAGCTGCCGTCCACGCATTTCTGACCTTCTTGTTCCTCATCAATGGATATTGGTTGGCGTTATTGCTCAACCTACCATTGCTGGCGTTCAATGCGAAGAAGTGAGTTCACGTTTGCAAAACCCAAGGCACGCATACTGACGTACTCAGAATCTTTGACAACCAACATCTCCTTGATGCGACTGAGATCTTCCGGAAGTTGAATGTGCACAAGAAGGTGAGAACCATTGGTGACCAGAACTGGGACAAGGACATGAACGCTGACTTTGAACCAGGAATCATTTATCAAGCTTGGTTTCCATTTGTTAATGTTCTTCTTCTATCTATACAGCATGATTGTGGCATTGATCAGGGACGAATCGAACTGACTCCGGGGACAAGTGTCTTATGTCATGCATGGCAAAGAGTATTCATGATTGGGATCGCCAAAAGCTCGCACTGAGCACTTATTGGCCCAGGAGGGGACACATACTTCCGAATTTTGGAGGTCGTTGAGGATACAGCATAGACAACAACTCTGTCAAGCGTTTGAGTCTGTGGGAGAACTAGACTGCCATCCTATCAATGTCTATGGGAGAGTGGGCGACATCCTCAGAAGCCGCAAGGCTGAGATGGAAGTGCAAGGCTACGTGCGTCATTTAAGCGTAACTTTTAGAAAGTAGACATGTGCCCGAACAATTTCCTCGAGCACAACCACATAGCACTTGTAAGATCACTCACATTATGTCTAGCCTTCTGGGAGGTGGCTATGATTCTAGCGACGATGAAAATGCCTCGTCGAATCCTGCGCTGCCCAAAACTCTCCTCACAGCAGCGCCAGATGTTTCAATAGAGGTTAGGTCACTATCACTTTCAGCTATGGGAAACGTCTCTAACATCCAACAGGGCTCGAAAGAGTTGCAGATTGCCCTCGCAAATCCTACAAGTAATGCGCTCACATACAATGTCACATACGACAACCTTGCACGACCCACTCAAGGTCCTTTAAACCCTTTCAAGACTTCCAATGGCAATGCGCTGAAGCGGAAGAATGTGCCTACCGGTCATGCTGAGGAGATGAGCATGTCAGACACAACATTTAATGCCCAGCATAGGACATACCAGAGTCTTGGTTACACGAACGACCCCACTCAGAATGGCGCACTGGTAGGCAATCGAGCTGCTATGGAAAGGTATGGTGGCTTGGACGTGGTTCAACTGAGACATACCAAGGCCGAGAGTGGTATGATACGATCAAAGAGACAGAAAAAAGGCGACAGCAGCGTTGTCGATGGAGAGGGCGCATATCTCGGCCCATGGGCTAAGTATCAAGGTGATGATGTTGCTTGGGAAGAGGCCGAAGCTGAAGCAGACCGAGAACTAGCGTCGGATGAGGAATGGGTAGAAGAGGGTGTTGTTGCACCATTGCCTGCCCCACCAAAGGAAGCAACGGCATATGGTAGCTCTGACGCCTCCATCACAGAAACAACTCAATTTCGCGGGTCACAAGAATTCGACTACCAAGGACGAACGTACATGCACATACCTCAAGACCTGGACATCGATCTACAGAAAGAGCAAGGAAGTGTACAGAACTATGTACCGAAGAAACTGGTACACCAGTACAAATACCACACAAAACCCATCACCTCTCTCAAATTCATCCCCCACTCATCACACCTACTGCTCTCTTCCTCAGCAGACACGAATCTAGCCTTATGGGACGCTCACCACAATCGCGAACTGCTACGAACATACTCGGGCCACACCAAATCAATAACAGACACCGACTGGTCTCCAGACGGCAAGCAATTCCTGTCCGCCAGCTACGACCGGATGATGAAGCTCTGGGACACCGAAACAGGAAAATGCATATCACGTTTCACAACCGGCAAAACACCCCACACTCTCCGTTTCCAACCATCAAACGGTGGCGTAGAATTCATCGCAGGCATGAACGACAAGAAGATCGTGCAATTCGACATTCGAAGCGGTGAGCTAGTCCAAGAATACGACCACCATCTCGGTCCGATCAACACGCTTGTCTTCGTCGACGAAAACCGACGATTCATGTCCACGTCCGACGACAAGTCTCTGCGAGCGTGGGAGTACGGTATCCCGGTACCTATCAAATTCATTGCTGATCCTAGTATGTTCGCGCTCACGAAGGCCGCGCCACATCCAAGCGGGAAGTACGTCGCGTATCAGAGTGCGGACAACCAAATCGTGGTGTATGCCGCAGGCGAGAAGTTCAGACAGAACCGGAAGAAAGGGTTCAGAGGCATGAATACGAGTGGGTATGCGATTGATGTGGCTATTTCGCCTGATGGCGGTATTATTGCGTCGGGAGATAGTGGTGGGTATGTGTGCTTTTGGGACTGGAAGACTGGGAAGATGTGGCATAAGATTCAGGCTGGTGGGGGGAAGGAGGGG